>CAXHUL010000390.1:1937100-2340600 GCA_964019695.1 Loripinus fragilis
TTGCCTTAAAAAAGGTCAAGGTCAACCAATATTCATCATTTGTTCAAACCTTGTAGGGCCCATATCGCCAATGTTACATACCAAGTCCCAAGGCCATTGGTCTTTTGGTTCCAGAGAAGGAGATTTTTAAAGGGTTTTTACCTTATATGGTGGGCATGGCCGTCATCTTGGTCATGTGACCATTATTATTTGTTATAAATTTTATTCTTCTAAACTTATGAGTTTCCATATGAAATTTGAGTTCAATTGGCCAAACTGTTTTAATATATTGATGGAACTCCAATATGAGAGACCTTGGCTGAAAGGTCAACCTTGACCTTTGGAGCTTATTTATAGCCATTGTCACATTCGGTTAAAATATCAAGTGAGAATAATGACTTTGGCTTCAACAGTTTTCAAAAAATCAACTTTAAAAAAAATCCAAATTAAATGCTTTAGGAAGCAAATTTGACCTTGACATAAAGTAGGTCAATGTCAACCTAGGATCATCATTTGAACAAACTTAGGAGGCCCCACATCGCAAATGCTACATACCAAGTTTCAAGGTCATGGGCCTTCTGATTCTCAAGAAGATTTTGTTAAAGCGTTTTTACAATATATGGGCATGTTGGCCATCTTGGTCATGTGACCAGAACAATTTGTATAAATTTTGGCCAACTTGTCATAAGGAGTCTTCATATATAAATTAAGTTCAATTTGCCTAATGGTTTCTGAGAAAACTAGCTTTTAATATATTGATGTGACTCCAATATGAGCTAGCTTGGCTGAAAGGTCAAAGGTCAACCTTGACCTTTGGAACTTGTTTATAGCCATTGTCACATTAGGTTAAACATGTGAAGTAAGAATGATGACTTCAACAGTTTTCAAAAAATCAACATTTCAAAACTTTTCTCATTTAAATGCATTAGGAAGCAAAGGGGTACGTGCATTAAGAGGCTATTTTGGCCCCCCTATGAGGTCAAAAAATAAAAGTTGCTCTTCACAAGTTTCTTCTTATTAGTTTATTAGGACAAAAGCCAAAGTGTAAAGGTCTGGTATTGATTCGACTTTTACTGTTGCTATGGTTACAAAAATGGCCGCCAAAATAGGCTGAAAATATTGGAGCAAATTCGAGACATGTAACAGAGGAATTAATATAGAGCACACGCAAATATAAAAAAAAAAAATTTTAACGGATGATGAGAATTATCATGGCACACAATATATACTCAAAACCAAAAGTAACTTTACACCTTGAACTACCATATATATATCTTTACTGTTTTTGATTTTAACCAAATTAAGTATTACAATGAGTTGCTGGTACCTGCCCTAACATAATTCACGAAAAACAACTTAGGTCAATTAATCTTCTTTCAAGTTATTTGTGCTTTCATTAAAAGCACAAAATTAGCCTTTCCTAACAAAATTCAAAGTAAACCTAAGATTTGAACACGTTTTTAAGGGCCATCAATTGCCCATTTAAAATACTGCGAGACATTTTGTCTCTGATGTAAAGTTAATTTTTGGCAGCATCTTAAAGTTGGTTCACATTGAAATTATCTCCCTTTGAATATAACAATAACTTTAGTCCCTGCTAAAAGCTTGATCTCAGAAGACATTTGAAATTTTTTACCGGCTATTTGTTTGGACTTCTGCCCTGAGTACGTGACAAGATAATCTGATAAAATTCCCATCAGTTTGGAAGAAAAATGGCAAACATTTTTTTATGGGAAATTCTATTGAAAGCACTGTAACGTTCACATAAAGGGGTATGGACGTTTAAATGTCACTCTAATTTGTGTTACTTGAAGGGTGATCCGGTCTAATTTGAACTTTAAAAAATAATTTGATAGCCCGTCTTTCAGACTGGTTCTTTAAAATTGAATTGTCCAATCGCAAAGCTACAGTAACACGTCAAAAGTGATGCGTCTTGGAAAAGTTTATTTTACCCCCTTGCCTCTTTCATTTGGGCATTGTGGTTGCATTTATGACAGCAAAATTATGAAATTCAACTGTAATAGGAATAATTGATTGAACCAAAATATGAATCAATCACATTTATCTGGAACTGGACTTGAAATGCCCGGTATCAAGCTAGTGAACCCTGGTCTGCTGGGACTACACCACATATGCTTAGAGAGAAGGAGAGACAGAAAGACAAATACATGTAGAGACTTCGACAGACAGACAGACAGACAGATAGACAGAGAAATGCAATAGACACAAACAATCTGAGGGTGCTTAACATACGCAGATCCAGTCCCCACCCCTTGTAAAATCACAACGCTATAGGGCGACCTGGAACCCCTAAAATTCACAATGGCTACCAAGCGCATATTCAATGCTGGGCTATCAAATGGCATTTCGCTGGCTGGCGGATGATGGCCCACTTATAGCTATCTCCCCTCATCAACTATAAAGTGACATTGGATCAAAAACATCGTAGGAACGCTTCAATTCACATCGATTTGTTTTTTGTAGTTACATGTACAATACATGTACGTATTGATTGGTATGTAAGCGTTTTCCTAACGTTATAATTCGCTTTCAAACGTCAGATTCAAATCGCTTCAATGCGCAGATGTTAGTTACAGTCGCAAAATATCGCAAGGATGTGTCTCTTGATCGTCATCTTTCGCTAGATATACAAATTAGCCGACCATGATATGCAAATTTGCACGCAGCTGCGATCTCTAACGTATGATGACAAACGCTATACGAAGACTTAAGATTGATAAACTTATTAAAGCGAATCATTACAAATAACTGTGACGAACATTTATTCGTCACAAATTTTTAAACATGCTTAAAATTTTCTGACGAACAACACTATTGTAATGATCACAAACGAATACAAACGCATCCATGCGAACATCACCAATGATTTAAAACGTACATTTACGAATGATAACATATCTGGCTGAAGTCCTATTCGTCAGTATGCGCATGATGACGCTGGGTGGTTTTCGTCTATGTGTGAGGAGGCCTTAATTTTTAAAAAATGGCAATTTCTCTATTTTAAGCCTATTTAGTCGGCCATTTTGGTTACCATAGCAACCGGTAAAAGTAAAATAAATGCCAGAATTTTACACTTAGGCTATTCCTCTAATAAACCAATAAGATGAAATTGGTGAAAAGCAACTTTCAGTTTTTGGCTCTAGAGGGGGCCAAAATAGCCCCTTAATGCATGTACCCCTTTGATCTTGACGTAAAGTAGGTCAAGGTCAACCTAGGATCATCATTTGAACAAACTTTGTAGGCCCCACATCCCCAAAGCTACATACCAAGTCCAAAGGTCATCGGCCTTCTGGTTCTGGAGAAGATTTTTAAAAGGTTTTTACCCTATATGGGCATGGCGGTCATCTTGGTCATGTGACCAGGACCATTTGAACAAACATATATTCCCGCATCCTAAGGAGGATTCATATGAAACTTGAGTTTAATTGGCACAGTGGTTTCAGACAAGATGTTAGGAAATGTTGACGGACGGACGATGAACGGACGCCGGACGGACGCCAGAGTAATTGGTATACTGCTTAGCTCACCCATTAGCCTTCGGCTCAGGTGAGCTAAAAATATTTCAGAAACACAATCGGAGTGTCAAACAGTTTGGATCTGATATTCTGTCAGTCCTAAATTGAGATCATTTAACTGTTTGCAAAGTTTTCTGCATACCATTCAAATGTTTTTATATTATGTCAGGATGTGTCTTCCAGTGTTGAACCAGTACTTTTTGTTTGTTTTGATTTGATTCTTTACGTCCCATCAACAATCTTTCAGTTATATAGGGACGGGTCTTCCTGGGTTGAACCAGTACTAAGCAGAGGATTAAGTGTCCTGTTTGTTGCTTTAAGTCCCATGTAAACAGCTATGGTCATGGCGGGACCGCCAGTTCACCTAAACACATTTTTACTGGGCATGCTTGAACAAGCGTTTTACCAGTACTTCGTGCACATACTTTCGCTTGTAATTGACAAAAATCCTTCTTGAATCATTCAGATGAAGGGAGAGTAATGACCGTAGAAATTATTTCATGATCAATCCCATGAAAGTATGGGACCGGACCGGGATCAAACTCGTGACCCCTGGATCAGAAGTCAGACACACATCTGCAGCCAGACACGTGCCCGGTATAAAGTGTCTTGCCCATTGACACAATGCAATGCCTGGGATGAAGCTCTATACTGCAACCCCTTAGAAGCCAACCTGCAACCCCTCAATCTTGAGTCAAGCACTCTACCACTGAGTCAATATGCTCCTCATTATTACGAAGATTATCCATAGATGATAAAAGTAGCTGCTAGCGGAAAATGCCTACCTGCAACCCCTCAATCTTGAGTCAAGCACTCTACTACTGAGCCATTGTGGTCCTAATTATAAAAAATGTTATCCATAGATGACAAATGTAGCTGCTAACAGACAGAGTTAAGCCTGGGGTGAGGCTTCAACCTGTAACCCCTCAATCTTGAGTCAAGCACTTTACCACTGAGTCAATGTGCTCCTCATTATTCCAAAGGTTATCCATAGATGATAAAAGTAGTTGCTAGTAGACAATGCCTACCTGCAACCCCTCAATCTTGAGTAAACCACTCTACTACTGAGTCAATGTGCTCTTCATTATTACAAAGGTTATACATAGATGATTAAAGCAGGGTTGCCACTCAATATCCATTTCAAAATTCCCTGACTTTTCACTGACTTTTCCCTGACTTTCAACCGTTTTCCAGACCCTTTTGGAAGGCCAATTTTAGCCATTTTCATCCATCGACTATTCAAAGATTTTGCACAAATATTTGAACTTGCTGATTTAATCTTTAAAGAAAAATCTTAAACCATAAATATTAGAAAAGGAATGTTTCTGAATATAAATTGCTTGCAATTTATGTTCAGAAACATTCCTTTTCTAATATTGCTTGCAAATTATGGAAACTAAAATTTCCAGAAGCCTGTTAACTAGCATCTTTTTAGGAAAATTTTGAAATTCCCTGACTTTTCCATGACTTTTTCCATTTTTTTTTAAATTTCCCTGACTGAAAATGTAATTCCCTGACTTTTCCCTGACCTGGAAATTTTTTCATTTTCCAGAACTTTTTCCTTGACTGTGGCACAGAAAGGATCTTTTTGTTTGTTTGGTTTAATTCTTTACCTCCCACTCAACAAATTTTCAGTCATATGGGGACAAGTCTTCCTATGTTGAACTAGAGTGCTAAAGAGTTTTGCTCAAGGACACAACATGGTGAGTGTAGTCTTCAAGGCTCAAACCAGCAAATAGTTATAAAGCGAGGCTCTGCTGTGCATTATATCACTTATTCTCCACAAGTTTAATTCAATGAAATGTGCGATTCTTTTAATCATAATTAACGTAAACAGTTTTGATGTGAAAACGAAGATTTTGTCATATACGGAAATTGTTACTCCTAACATTTCCAAATGTACTGTGAGCTGTATGCCTAAAGAGTACAAATATATATTAACCCTTTTTATTCTAAATACAGATAAACAGGTACTTTGGCAAAAAGTAAAGACCCAGATGAAATGCTGCATATGGTGGCATTTCAGAGTTTTATCTGTTTGGAAAGATAAAAGCAATCTTTAGAAACATTATAATTACATCAAAATTTGGAAATTTCACTGTGTGGCCCCTTTAAAAACACAAGATGGTTTATCCCATATGTATTGTTTCACTATTTGGGAAAATCCATCGGAATGAGAAGGGTTGTGATTTCTGTTTCTGAAGATTTGCTTTTATCTCTACAAACTGCACAGACTTAGATGAAACTCACCCATCTGAATTTTCTGTCAAAATACCAGATTCCAATAGCAGGCCTCTAGATAGGAGTGTGTGCTGGAAAATTATTTTTCTTATTACTCAACCAAAACATATGTTGTGGGTACTCAAAAGAACCGTCTCAATGAGAAGGTTCTTTTGGGCACCCAAAACACATGTTTAATTTGATGGGTAAGGAAATAAATGCAATTTTATGTGCACAAATTATCCTTATCTGGACCCATGCAATATTTGTATATGAAGAAAAGTAGATGATTATTAGAGTTTTGATTTTGTGTCTGGGCTACAACTGGTTAAAGAAATTCATAACTTACCCCACTTAAGGAGCCGGAAGTCCTCTTGTCTCATCGCTGAAAGAAATGGGTAACAAATAGTCAAACATTTGACTACTTAGATGTTTGAAATCAGAGATTTTGAGCTGATCACATCCTGATTACTTCATGATACATATTTGTACTTCAAAAACTGAAATTTATTTCTAAATAACACCAACATATTCTTCCTAAAAAGCACACCATGTCCAAAACTTGTATTTTGTTCTACTCATCATCCCTGTCAATTTGAAATGCCACATGACCTTGTTAAATAAAATTGACCCCCTGGGGCATGGCCCAGGAGTCCAAACAAAAATACTATTTGATATGTTTTATATCTCATTTGTAGGATGACACAAAGTTTGGTATAAAATCTTTGAAATTGACTTGGTTATTGAAATTTAATGATATTTGACCTTTAGATCCCTACTCAGGGCCCTAGGGAGGCAGACAAAAAAAATACTGTTGCAAACCTAATTCACGTGAGTAACTCCCATACCAAATTTGGTCAGACTTGTTCCAATGGTTTAGGAGGAAGCATAACTGACAGAAGGATGGACAGATGTACAGACTGACAGACGGAGGCGATAACAATATCCCTTTTGCTTTTTTAAAGGCATGGGTATATAAATGGTAAAATAATGATTAAACCCTTAAACAGTTAACATTATCGCCTTCGCTTTCTTAAAAGCATGGGAATATAAATGGTAAAATAATTATCAAACCCCTGAAACAGATACTTTGGCAAACAGGGAAGACCCAGGTAAAAGCATGGGTATATAAATGGTAAAATAATTATTAAACCCTTAAACAGATACTTTGGCAAACAGGGAAGACCCAGGTAAAAGTATGGGTATACAAATGGTTTTGTTTGTTTGTTTGATTTGATTCTTTACGTCCCATCAACAATCTTTCAGTTATAAAGGGACGGGTCTTCCTGGGTAGAACCAGTACTAAGCTAGGATAAATGTTCTTGCTCAAGGACACAACGCAGTGACGCCGGTGAGGCTCGAACCCGCGGCCCCTCGGTCTCGAGTCAAGCACTCTACCACTGAGCCACTGCGCTCCCCTAATACAAATGGTAAAATAGTCATTAAACCCTTAAACAGATACTTTGGCAAACAAGGAAGACCCAGGTAAAAGCATGGGTGTATAAATGGTAAAATAGCTATTAAATCCTTAAACAGATACTTTGGCAAACAAGGAAGACCCAGGTAAAAGCATGGGTGTATAAATGGTAAAAAAGTTATTAAATCCTTAAACATATACTTTGGCAAACAAGGAAGACCCAGGTAAAAGCATGGGTATATAAATAGTAAAATAGTCATTAAACCCTTAAACAGATACTTTGGCAAACAGGGAAGACCCAGGTAAAAGCATGGGTATATAAATGGTAAAATAATTATTAAATCCTTAAACAGATACTTTGGCAAACAGGGAAGACCCAGGTAAAAGCATGGGTATATAAATGGTAAAATAGTTATTAAATCCTTAAACAGATACTTTGGCAAGCAGGAAAGACCCAGGTAAAAGCATGGGTATATAAATGGTAAAATAATTATTAAACCCTTAAACAGATACTTTCGCAAACAGGGAAGACCCAGGTAAATCCATGGGTATATAAATGGTAAAATAATTATTATACCCTTAAACAGATACTTTGGCAAACAGGGAAGACCCCGGTAAAAGCATGGGTATATAAATGGTAAAATAGTTATTAAACCCTTAAACAGATACTTTGGCAAACAATGAGGACCCAGGTAAAAGCATGGGTATATAAATGGTAAAATAGTTATTAAACCCTTAAACAGATACTTTGGCAAACAGGGAAGACCCAGGTAAAAGCATGGGTTTATGTTGGGCCAATTTGCCTAAGTATGGGCTGACACATAGAAAGGACGTGTTGAGATTCTTTTATAAATTTATTATCTACATCTTTATTTCCTACTTTGGTTTGGCTAAAACAATGGGACCAGCTCAGTCAATAGCCCAAGTCCTAGTTCAGACTGTGTACCAATGTCATTCATATTGGGCTAGGCACTGGCCACGACCTAAGTTGTATGCTGAACTAGGGGGGATTGAGGTTTTTCTCAAGTTAACTGCTTGTAGAAAGTATATCATAAGCTCACAGAACATGGTATAGGCCCCGACCCAATTATGTGGCCAATAATCTGGCTCGTAGCCAACACCATGTTGGTGCCACTTGCATTTACTGTATTAATGCTGAGTCTGGTCTCTCAGTCCGGCTGTGTATGGCTGAGTGGATGACATAGACTGTAGCATTATGGTGTCGACGTAGTGACATGAGAGTGTAAATGCAAGTAGTCCAAAGTCAGAAAGCAGCTAAACTGAAAAAATGATGAGAAATTACAGGCTACTGTTGCCTGTTACTTGGGGATAATTTATTTCTTTTGTAAAATGTAAATGGAATTCCCCGATTGATGTTTTTCTCAAGTTAACTGCTTGTAGAAAGTTTATCATAAGCTCACAGAACATGGTATAGGCACCGACCCAATTATCTGGCCGATAATCTGGCTCGTAGCCAACACAATGTTGGTGCCACTTGCATTTACTGTGATAATGCTGAGTCTGGTCTCTCAGTCCGGCTGTGTATGGCTGAGTGGATGACATAGACTGTAGCATTATGGGTGTCGACGTAGTGACATGAGAGTGTAAATGCAAGTACAGTCAAACCTCGATTATTCGAAGTGCCAGGGACCGCATGAATCCTTTCGAATAATCGGTAGTTCGAATTATCAAAAACGGGAGTTTTCGGATATTTTCGGAAAAGCTCGGACCTTTCATAGAACGTCATTGTTTTGCCAGAGTTCGCAACTTCAACTCGTGTTTTCCGTGAAGTAATTATATAAACCGAACATCTGTCAAAGCATTAAAGAAAATGAGCTTCTTGGAGGTTGTGGTCTCATCGTCTCTTATGCTTTGCAGGTCTAAGAACGCCAAAAAGGAAGAAAATCCGATCTTTATTGACATCTACTACATGTATATACATGTAACAACATTGATAGCAACAATGAAAATAACGGTTAAATGTAGATTGACGAACCATTTACTGACGAAATACTGTCTCCTTTTAAATCGCCCTAATGTCATAAGGTCTCCATTCCAGCTAGCAGACATCGTCGGGCCATCAACTGCCCACCACGGATAGGCCATTGAGATGGCATATCAGCTGGCAGGCCGTTGGTGGCCCGACGTTGTGTGCTTTTTTGGCTGCGAAATTCTCTTTTATTTCAGTGAAAACAAACGATTTGGGTGTTTAAAAGGACCGTCTCGCTAAGCATCCAAACCAAGGTTTTGGTGTTTTCCCTCAATCATAAAATTGTTTTTAGGCATTCAAAAGAAATGTTTCGATGAGACGGTTCTTTTGAGCACCTAAAACGCATGTCCGTGATATTCGTCTATTATCGAAATTGTTATTTTTGTTGTTCAAAGTCGGATCGCTTAAAGCTGCATAGTCTGTAACTTTTGATCTTCTAGTTTTAAAAATAATGTTTTTATTTTTCACGAACACAGTAAAAATACTAAAATTCAGGTAAACATTTTACAAATTTCGTAAGTCTTAACAAGTTATCACTATCAAAACAACTGCATTTATGTTAAAATTCAACGGTCTAGAATTATTGGAGGGACGCAAATAATTACCAACAAGAGAAAATAACACCTATTTGATAAGATAATTCACTTTTCCATGCAGTTTTCAACTGTACTGAACATTTTTATTGTGAAAACAAAGCTTAATTCTACTTTTACAAATGATTTAAAAAGAAAATAATTTTTTTCGAAAAATGTCCATAGTTACAGAGTATGCAGCTTTAATATACACTGGTCAAGAATAAATCAAAGGATGCGAGACGATCAAATTAAAATCAATTTTAGCTCATTTATGCCCCTAATTAGACATTTAAAAAACATCAAACAGAACCATCATTGCAGACGACCTTAATAAAAGACACTATTTACTCACTTAACGGTTCATCACGTAATAGTGTGAACGTTAATCCGGTGTCAATTACCTGTTGCAACTTTGTTTGCTAATTCACTCAGGTGTGTAAATCGAACTCGACCAAACAAAGAAATCATGATCACCATGCGTGAGTTTTGGACTTCGAATCTTGAAGGGTAATTTAATAGCACTTTCTTCAATCGGGACCGACGAATCACTTCGGAAAATTGAATTTTTCGGATAATCGAAATTCTAATAATTGGTAGTTTTATTGCAATAGATAATAGAGAAAAAATTCGGGACTGTCCATCGTCTTCGAATAACCCAGTAGTTTCGGATAATCGGCGTTCGGATAACCGAGATTTGACTGTAGTCCAAAGTCAGAAAGCAGCTAAACTGTAAAAATGATGAGAAATTACAGGCTACTGTTGCCTGTTACTCGCGAATAATTTATTTCTTTTGTAAAATGTAAAAGGAATTCTTCTAAATGGACAAACAGAAGTACTGAGCTAGTCCCTTTCTCCAGGTAATTGATTGCATAGGTGATGTGGCAGGGGTGGTGGAGGACAGCTTGCATGGCATATATGTTAACTTCCCAAAAGCAAGAATGAAACTGACCTAGTTATCAATGAACTGATCATTAACTGACCATTCCAAAAGCCATATATACTAGTTAAAATCATCCTGTGGCTCCAGAGAAGTGGCAGGTAGCATAGGAAGGATTGCATTGTTCTTGCATATCTTATACCTGTAGAGCTGATTAGTGGGCAAGTATATATATAAAGTCTCCATAACAGTTGGAGGCTTGCCAGGTCATCTTGCATCTTAGAGAATTAGGTTAATCTGATAAGAAATGCACACAGGTTCCTGATAGTGTATTAAAGGTATTATCCCTCCCAACATAAACACAAATTTACTTCTTAAATTAACAATATATAAATGGTAAAATAGTTATTAAATCCTTAAACAGATACTTTGGCAAACAGGGAAGACCCAGGTGAAATGCCACTTATATGCTGCTTTTGACCAGGGTCTGCACTTTCTGCTTAGAAACAAGATAAAATATTTTGGGGAAATTATAACCGTAGACCTGGACACAAAATCAAACTTTTTTCAGACTCAACTGAACGAAGGATGAAAGGGGTATGTGCATTAAGAGGCTATTTTGGCCCCCCTATGAGGCCAAAAAATTGAAAATTGCTTTTCACTAGTATCTTTTGATTAGTTTATTAGAACAATAGCCCAAGTGTAAAAGTCTGGTATTGATTAAACTTTTACCTTTGTTATGGTAACAAAAATGGCCACCAAAATAGGCTGAAATAGGAAAGTGACCATTTTGGGGCACATTTTAGACATTTGACAGAGAAATTAACATAGAGCACAAGCAAATACCCACGGCACACAACATATTAAAAGGTTTTTTGGTATTCGCTTGTGCTGATATCTAAGTCTTAAAAAATCAGTCTCCAAAAGCCTTAAATTTAGCACAAAATTGCAATTTCTCTATTTTAAGCCTATTTTGTTGGCCATTTCTTGTTACCATAGCAACGGAAAAATTTAAATAAATGCCAGAGTTTTACACATCAGTTATTCTTATAATAAATTAATGAAAAGAAAATGGTTTAAACAATATTCATTTGGGGGTCAAAATAGCCTCTTAATGCACAAAGCTCTTTATCAGGCTTGTAAAGGTTAAAATGTTAATGTTTATTTGCATGTTGAGTATAATATCTGGGAAGTTTGAAAGCAGGAAGTTCTTAGTTTTTCAGCATTTAAGTTCTATTGTGCAGATATTTCATACTCAGTTGAACTTGAGCGTGGAAAAAATACTTAATAACCTACAGTCCTGCTCATTCTGGCTTTATAAGAGTAATCGGCAACACCGAAACTCGACAAGCATTGTTCCCAACTGGAACAGTTGGCCCTCAGGGATTTTCCTGGTCCCATTTATCTGGCACACCTGTAACCAATTTGTGTGAAGGATGAAAAATGAACAGATATGTGATGTCAGTGTTATGTGTATGTGATGCCATCATGTTAGGTCGCATATCGATGTGATGTCAGTGTTATTTGTATGTGATGCCATCATGTTATGTTGCATCTCGGTGTGATATCAGTGTTATGTGTTTGCGATGCCATCATGTTATGTTGCATCTCAGTGTATTGCCATCATATTATGTTGCATCTCAGTGGATTCAGGAACTTTTGGGAGCCTCTTTTGAAATATGAAAATGTGGTATTTAATGGTGAGCAAAAAAAAGAATCATTTGTGTGAGGATTAGATAGAAAATTGGGATCACTGTCATCACTTGACAAGTCTCTTGACGTTTTTTTTTTTGTTTGATTTGATTCTTCACGTCCCATCAACAATCTTTCAGTTATAAAGGGACTGGTCTTCCTGGGTTGAACCAGTACTAAGCTAGGATAAATGTGTCTTGCTCAAGGACCACAACGCAGTGTCACAGGTGAGGCTCGAACCCGCGGCCCTTTGGTCTCGAGTCAAGCACTCTACCACTGATCCACTGCGCTGGACCTTTCTATCCTACCCTCACACTCTTGATAGAAAGTCTAATAAAATCCAATGAGCTGGCCCAAATGTGTTTGTCAACTCTTTTACAGTCTACAATAGCTGAGAATGCAAAGTGTAGAGAGAAAAGAAATACTTACAAGTGCAAGTTCGATGAAACAAGAGGCCACACTCCCGGCAAGTCAGTTTCTGCTGTCTCATCCTCACAATCCCTCCACAACAGCTGCACTCATCATACATCCTGAAAATATACAAGAATAGAAACATGAGTTGCATTGAAGAATTCCAACACTAGCAATAAGGCCAGAATTTTTTTTTTATTAGTTGATTTACGAACCCTGCTACTGTAATTTTCCAGAAAGTAGGAAAAAAATAAATTTAATTTCTAAAATTATTTTTATATTTTATCCGCCGACTCTAAATATTATTTGTTTCGTTAAAAAAAATGTATTTTGAGGTTCTGTCTGTTCATTTTTTGAGAGTGACACTGTTAAATGTGATTGTCCTGTCCAGATTTTTAGGAAAATGATGAAATATTTAAAGATTACCTTACTAGTTTTAGTATTTTTCTGAAGATATTAAAGAAAAAAAGCTCTGAAAAAAAGAAAGAAAAAAAAAGCTTTTTTATTTCCCCCCCCCCCCCCCCCCCCCCCCCCCCCCCCCCCCCCGACCCTATATCTGAAAAAAAATTCCCGTAAATCAACTAATAAAAAAATCTGGCCTCAGCTACCATGGATCTATAGTCCTTAAATGATATTGTGTGTAGTGATGTTATATACGGCTCAATGGAAGTTTTGCACAGATTTTAAGATCACGTCCAGGTCTGAATGTTTTAGACTTGCAAACGCCATTAGAAAAACGATGTTAGCGGTTCCCGAGACTCAACGTTTGGTTTAAACCCTCTTAGACTATTGAGACGGCCTTTTTTGCTTGCGGCGCTCTCGCCGCAAGCATTTCTGTCGGAATAGTGATACCCTCTACCTGGTTTGTCTATTTATATAAACAAACTGTTAGCATAACGGTCGTGGTTCTGTCAACGGTGATGAAAACCGGGACTACCGCACAAATTGAATAGAATAGAATACGAGTGGAACCTCGCTCTTTGACGTGTATCTTGCGATTTTCATTCACTTTTTTTTGCGATTTTCACACAGTTTTTTAGCGCATCCCATAAATCTGAAAGGACAAGTTGTATTTTTCAAAGACTAATTCATATTTTCAAGGATGATTTTACAAAATTCCAGGACAATTCCAGGACAAAAGGCACTTTTTTCCAGGACCAAGGCCAAATTTTTCCAGGTCTGTGCCAGCCTGTTAGAGCATGTCTCATATTATATGCCATATTAACCCCCAAATTCAATTTTTGGATATATGTTGTGGTCATGGAATGTCGCTCACTGTTTTCATCCACTGTGACCTTGATCTCAGGAGTCAGATCTTGAAAAAATGCCCCCACAGCAGATCGCCTATTTTATTTATGGTAGCATTCCATATTTGGTATGTAGATACATCTTGGACCCTGGAGAGTCACCAAATGTTTCCAGGTTACTGTGACCTTGACCTCTGGTTTCTGTTCTAGCAATGTTGAGCTCAGAACTTATCTGTATATAATTTGAGGTAGGGATCCTAATTTTGGTGTGAGGATATATTTTGGGATCATGGCGTTTCGCATACACTTCTGGGTCAATTTGACATGTAGCTTGTACATAAGCATGTATAAAACACTGCAGATTTAGTTTTATAACTTTATTAATCATGCCACGATTGTCCAAACATGAACCATCTGGCACAATTGGAATGATATTGGCCCACTTCGAATCGAACTAAAGTTCCTACTAAAGATCTTACGCAATAGATGTGTGCGTACGTTTACACCTAAATGGCTACAGTTGCTCCCTTTTAATTAGTTGTCAAGTAAACAAAGTGAATAGCCCTGTATGCCCCACCCCAATTCTTCATCATAGACAAAAAGGGTGTGAATAAACTGCACAGACTACTCTAATTAACAATTACGAATAAGAGGGACCGCAAATAGAACACATCAAGGATTTATTTTGTAAAATAAAAACATTTTGACGCTATTGATAGATCTTGAACCCATCTTGCTAGATAAGTCTAGAGGAGGGAACCAGATAAGCTACTAGAGTAACCGTGCTCTGACCCACCATTGATCTTTAGTAGGTTCATGACGTCACTATAGTAGCAACTATCGATGTTCGAATTGAAAATTAGTTACTATAGTAGGAACTAAACTTCGATGCGAAGTGGGCCATTATAATTGCCATCAGTAATCTATACAGAATTGCTACCAGTCTGATGATAAAAGTGGCCATTAATACACGTAAAATATTGTAATAATATTTCTTTCTTTTCCAAATGGTTATGTTCATTACTCTATAAATGTAATTGTCTGCAGTAGAGTTGTATGATTATCAGAACTTAGCATCAGTATATAGACTAGCAACAAATTAGGAATATGTTTATATGGGAAACATGAAATGACTATTTGAAAAGTTCTAGGCCTTTGGGTAAGGCGATCAAGTAAACAGCCCTCAGAGATCGTTATCAGGCTACAGGGACAGTTAAATATTGAGGCAGGTCTGGTTAACCAAAAATGACGACCTGACGTTAAGACGGCAATTTACGTCAAGTGAATCAACAATATTTGCATCGAAGATATCCGTTCTGGCTGGCTAACGTCAGTTCCAGACAAATAATAGGGCTTCGAGGGTAACTTGTATCCAGGTTTTTAATAAAAATATTTTGAAACAATTAATTTAAATCACGTCTGATTCCTAGACAAATTTCAATTTGCAACTTTTGAATCTAAGGGTATTGCTGTTTGAAAGACTGTTGTCCTAACATTATTTATATTTTGGCATGAAATTAAAAACATGTTTTGCTGACGTGTTAATGTTCATTGTTGCCAAAACCAAAAAATTGATACATTGAAAATAAGTAAAATTTTATTAATTTCATTTTTTTTTGCGTTTTTAAAGTCCTTCAGTGTACGTTACTAGGTGTCGCTTTAGATAACTGTTTGTGTTTTTCTTTTTTCAAAAGAGTATCTTACCCAACGACTCAATAACTATTGTTAATGTTCGTCTATGACGTGGTTTTAGTGCAGTGTAAACAAAAACCAAATTTGGAGGTGTTCCCAACAAGGTGCACATGCTGTTTTTCAACTAGGCAAGCCCTCCTTTAAAAAGGAAAATTTATTCATCAGATATTTCATGACAAAATAACTTGCTCACATATAAATTCATCTTTATTACTTGTGCAAAACTTTTGTTGGGCAGTGTTGAATATGATGTTTCAATAGGTATTATGTTTGTGATGTGTAAAACTAATGCTTTTCTAAATAAAGATATATACATGACAAAAAAAAATAATTGTTTCTTCTACAAGTACATAGGACAAGCTTAGCAGGCCCCTGGTTGCCATACATTTTGACCAATCAAATTCTGGGCTTCTTTTTTAGGACATGCCTGCCTCAACGGCTGGTGAATTTTAAACAACAACTGCCAAAGAAAGAGAGTTGAAAATCAGGGATAGTCATGCAACGGATTTCTATGTTTGAAAATGGATTCACTTTACCAGGCAGTGATGTGTAGATATTAACCCTTTTCAGACCAATGGAACTTTCCATAAAGCTATATATGTACAATAATGTAAGAATGTCAAAAAGAAGCAGATGAAAAATTTCTATGTAATCTTTGAATTTTTAGAAAAAGATTCTACATTTCATGAGAATAATCTGCCAGAAACCAATTGATTTACATACAATACCAAGTCTTATTTGTTTTTGAAATATGTGTATTCAAAATATTTTGAAATAGAGCAGCAGTCAATGGAACACCATCGCAAATACCCACTTTTTTACCTATAACCTTTACCTTGGGGTCAAGGTCAGAAAAATGTAGCTCAGTACCTTCTACATAATGTGACCTATGCACCTGTGAAGTTTGAAGTTGCTATGTCCAATGGTTCAGGAGGACATGCATTTACAAAAAAATATATATGATGACCTTGACCTAGTTCACACAAAATGTTGTCCAGTACTCTCCAAATCATGACCTATGCACCTGCAAAATTTGAAGTTACTACGTCCAACAGTATAGGAGAAGATGGATTTACAAGAAAGAACATTTTATGACCTTGGGGTCAAGGTCACACAAATGTTGCCCAGTACCATCCACATCATGTGACCTATGCACCTGCGAACTTTGAATGCGCTATGTCCAATGGTTAAGGAGAAGATGCATTTACAAGAAAATACATTATTTGACCTAGACTCCAAGGTCAAGGTCACATGAAGTGTTGCCTAGTACCCTCAACATCATGTGACCTATACATATGTTTATGAGATGTGTTTACAAGAAAATACATTATTTGACCTCTTGACCTTGGCCTTGGGGTCAAGGTCACATGAAACGTCATAGGTATCTTCTACATCAGGTGAACTATGCATTTACAAGGTTGAGGTTGCTACGTCCAAAGTTTAGGAAAAGATAAAATTACAAGTAATGTGACACACGGACAGACCGACAGACGACAGACCGACTTTAGTACGAAATTAATATACCCTATTTTTCTTACAAAAAAGCGGGTATTAATAGCTATCTGCTACAAAGTTGAGGTGGTCTTTTAAGGATTTCTGTAATCTATGAATTCGAAACATTTCTATTTCCTTGCAAGTGTCGACTTGTCTTCTGCTGATAATCTTTTGCAAACAGCTTGGACCAAGTTAAGGGCCAAATAAAGGTTGGTCTTGATTTGGATCCAATCTGTTTAATACTGTGATAGCATTTGGAAAAGAGTATTTGGAAGTTTAACTTGAAAAAAAAAATCAGCAGATGACAAAAGCTTGAAATATTACCCAGCATGCAGTGTATATTATCAACATACCTGGCCTCGGTCTCGGGTTTGCATAATCTTGGAAGTATATTGCGAACTGCCATCTGAAACACATAGACAATGGGCATGTACACAGTCAACAACAATATGTATCAATAAAGCAAATGCTTCTCAAAACAACTTTTGCATCAGTTGTAACTTTTTTGTTTATCAAAAAAAAACACAAAAAACGAGCCATTAAAAAGTTAAATGTAGTAGTCTAACTATATCCTAGATGTAAAATAGGCAATCCCAATAATAAGAATATATATAACACACTATAGGACCCTGACCTTATGCAATGTTTTCTCCAAAAAATGGCGGACAAACTAAACATGCATGGTGTAGCTGCTCCAAGGTAATATTCAAAGCTTTATGTCTTATTTTGATGTTCATACTCAGCCATGTTTTAGAAAATAAGTTGTTTTATGTTTCTGTTGTCTTGGTTAACCTAATAAGGGTTATATTACCGCAGACTAGTTTCGAGTTGCATGTACATGTGGTTTGCTCACCATTTCTATTGAGGGCATATTTTATTAAAGCATTCAAAACATGAAACTAAACACATTGATCACTTTTCTTTGCACAATATATACTCATGCTAAAATATGGAAGTCCACTGCCCTGGTCCAGAGGTTATAAAACTTTGTTCATGCTCAACTCAACTGAGCATGAAATTTCAACTGCTCATAAAAACTAAAATACCGGCAAATAAAGAAGTTTCTTGCTTTAAGTCTCTCAGGTGTTGTATTTATCATGCTAATAAATGTTTAAATGGCAACAATTGTTGGCATTTTAACATTTATGAGCAGGATAAATTTCGTGCTCAGCTGAGTTGAGTATGAAAAAAGTTTTATAACCTCGGGGCCTGAGCTTTGTATAAGGTTCGTTTATTTGTTTGTTTACTTTGATTCTTTACGTCCCATCAACAATCTTTCAGTGAAACAGGGACGGGTCTTCCTGGGTTGTACCAGTACTAAGCTAGGATAAATGTGTCTTGCTCAAGGACCACAACGCAGTGACGCCAGTGAGGCTCGAACCCGCGGCCCCTCGTTCTCGAGTCAAGCACTCTACCACTGAGCCACTGCACTCCCTGAACTCAATGCACATTATTATTTGAAAACACCATAGATGTAGCTCAACTTAAGGTTTTCTTCAGCTCTGAATATCTAGGAGTCATGAGCCCTTTTCTTTGTTTCATCATAGTGTGTTAATTTGATTAGATGTTTCTCTATCATGATGCATTGCATTAGTTAGGAAGCCTCCATGTGAGCTTCACAATTTTTGTATTTTAACAACAACAGAATCTAGGGCAAAGATTTGGTGCCAGTAAAATGCATTTAAGCCCCCCCCCCCCCAGTGGCTTCCGCTGCCACAGGGGGGGGGGGGGGGCTTAGGCTGCCAGTCGCTCTAAGGCAGTGGTTCTGTTGTTGTTGATTTATTGTTTTATGTACCTACTGCTGTTTGTGGGGGTTCTGTGTTGAACTTTGTTTGGTATGTATTACCTTGTGTCCTTTATAGTTTTGCAACCATCTTGAAGAGGAAGAGAGAACTAGTTGCTTTGCTTTTATTGTTTTTCTAATGTCTTGTTACTGTTAAGGTTCAGTGGCTCTTCCTCACAGTGCCGTGGGTTGGTCTGCAGTGTGTGATTGTGGTATTTCCTGATCATACTTACTTAATTTTTAACAGCATTTAAAGAACTGCTTATTTTAAGGGTCAAACTATTTTTCAAAAGGTTTAATGTTCTTTTTTATCTCTCCAATGCTTATATTTGTTTGCTTAATTTATACATGTTTTATATATGCTAGACATTTCATCACTGTATACAGCTAAATTAAGATGAAACATAATAGTGAGCATTTTGTAGCTAAGTAAGATTAATTATTCATTGAGCAAGCCATAAAAACATATACATGACGTATAGCTTATCATATGGCAACCGTCATATACCTATCCATATATGGCTATCATTTCTTTGTATCTACATCGTGTCAAGTTTGGCTTGATTTAATGCAAAGACTAAAGAATAAATCCAATGAACCACAGGGATTATTTTCGGGGGGAGCCAGGACGTTTGATTTTGGTACTTATGGCAGTGTGACACAATGAAGGCTCAGTCCAGCCTGTCACGCAAATAAGTAGCTCAATTTAAGACAAGATGTAGATTAAGATTCAGATCAGAATTTAGCCCCACAGTGTCAGCATTGGCTCATACTAGGCCACATACAAAGATTAAAAATATTGCGTGTTAAATGAGAGTTTCAAAATTTCATCTGGCATCTATGTTTCCCTACTATTCCTGCGACAAATTATTCCCATTGTTTTATTGAGCTCGGTCACTGGCAGTGAACCCAAACCAGTGTACTGGCTGATTTTTTAT
The DNA here is from genome assembly GCA_964019695.1 of Loripinus fragilis. NCBI lineage: Eukaryota > Metazoa > Mollusca > Bivalvia > Lucinida > Lucinidae > Loripinus > Loripinus fragilis. The sequence goes on from CAXHUL010000390.1 coordinate 1,956,952, forward strand.
TTTCCAGTTTTTCATGTGCTTACTAGTTTAATTTTGATTTACACATGTACTAACAACTGAAATCTCTAGTTGAATATCCAATTTGCTTGAAAACAATTTAAAACTTTAAAATCAGAGATTACACATTACTACTTTACGATGCCAAGATGGACACCTGTTGAACGGTAAGGGGAGATTGGAATGTTACAAGCTAATGTGACGCCATTGGTGATAGCCCAACAATTTCGATGCCATGCAAGGACGATTGAACGTCTTAAGAAACGTTTCTGGCAAATTGGGACAATGTCAGACTGTGTGGGTTCAGGATGTCACTGTGCAATGATGTGACGTCAAGATCGATAAACCGTAGGACTCAGCTGTTAAATCAATTTTGTCCTGTGACAGTCGACAGCTAGGACAACCCCAGGAACTCATAATCCAAGAATCAGCGCTCAAACTGTGACAAAATGTTTGCAAGAGATTGGTGAAAGAACACTATATATGTTTTATATGCGGCGTTTTGTTTTTGGCCTAGTACATGTATATGTGATAAGTACCAAAAATTCATGTGCTGGTCCAAACCTTCATTTGAGCATTTATAAAATATGATAAAAAATCATTTTTATTTTTCATCCAATGGCAATGAAACTATCGTCAAATAATTTACCTGTGATGAGATATTTAGTATTAGGTATACCAGGGTTGGCATGATATTACCTGTCCGGGTAAACCCACCCCATAAAACCTGGGTTTACCCGGGTTGGGCAATTATAAAGGTCATATTACCCACTTTGGTTAATATGCGGGTTTTATGAATATTTGGTCATATAAATTCTCAGTTTTTCTGTCTGATGACGTATAAAAATGTATAAATGATTCTATATAGTCATATTTATCAATGTCATCTTTTCCCTGAAAATTATCTTCGACTTCAATAATATCAAAAACATTCCACAAAATGGTCTTTTTGCTTGACCATTTTGGCAGTAAATGAAGATTTAAAATTTAACATAACTATCATTCTATTCAAGTGTGTGAATAAGTCAATTAAACACAATTCCCAAAATAACTGCATTAAAATCTATTCACTCTTTTTATTAGGACCAGTTTAAAGCATGACTGCATTTGACCATAATTTCTATAGCTAAGGATAATTGCTCAATTACTGCCCCAAAGGTACTAAATTTGTGCTCTACTACAAATGTACATACTGTTATTTTTCTAAATTTTGGGATACCCTAAGTTTTTTTAATCACCCTAAATTTGACCACAAAGTAATGCCATCAAAAGATACAGACGAAAATGCAAACAGCTTTAAACCTGATCAAACTGTTTCTCTTTTAGCAGTCTGATCTGGGTCAGCACTGTTTGCACAGAAAAACTGTTAGGTAGCAGTAGGTTATGGGGGTTATGATTAGTTTAATGAAAAACTTTCAAATTTAAAAAAAAACATAAAACCCATAAAACTCTAAAAACCTGCCCTCATAAACCTGTAAAACCTGCCGGGTTGGACTTTATGATAAAACCCAGGTTTTATGCAAACCCAGTCAGGTCATACACAACACAAAGAACACAAATGACAGAAGATGCACTGCTATATCAACACCTGAGATTTATAACAATATCCTTTACTCTCTGAAAGAAACTAATTCTTTTGAAGGTCATTTAATAAAGGACATATGGCAAATTACATATGCATAGATAGTAAAGTGCGCAGTCGATGGGGCGCCATCGCAAATCCCCACGCTAAATTTTGATTCCTCTCAGCACCTGAAGTCCCATCTCGGGGCATGACCCTGGCAACAGAATGAAAATTCTGTTCAATATCTTTTCTATCTTTTATTTGTGAGAACACACACAAAGTTTGGTATAAAAACCTTTGAAATTGACATGTTAATGATATTTGACCTTTTGACCTCACCCCAAGGTCACCAGTTTGACCCTAGGATGAAAATGTTACTTGCATTCTGTTCTGCTTGTCATCCCCATTGATTTGATATGCTACATGACCATGTTTGAAAAAAAACCTTTGACCTCACCCCAATGTCACCAGTTTGACCCTAGGATAAAAATTTTACTTGCATTCTGTTCTGCTTGTCATCCCTGTTGATTTGATATGCCACATGACCATGTTTGAAATTTTTTTTTTTACCACTTGGGCACCCCCAGCGCCCCAAAGTCCCACCCCTAGGCATGACCTAGGCAACAGAATGAAAATCCTGTCTGATATGTTTTGTACACAAAGTTTGGTACAAAAATCTTTGAAATTGACTTTGTAATTGAAATTAAATGATATTTGACCTTTGACCCCTCCCAAGGGCCACAGGGGGCGGGGCAAAAAAATTTTGCCGTTGCATGCCCCATTCATGTGAGTAACTCACACACCAAATTTGGTTGAATTTCTCCAACGGTTTAGGAGGAGATAGCTAAACGGACAGACAGCAGGAGGGAATTTGATTTTTGACCCCTAAGCACCCCAAGTCCCACCCCTAGGGCATGAACCAGGGGACAGAATAAAAATCCCGTCTGATATGTTTTGTATTCCACATTTGTGAGAACACACACAAAGTTTGGTATAAAAATCTTTGAAATTGACTTTGTAATTGAAATTAAATGATATTTGACTTTTTGACCCATCCCCAGGGGGCTGGCCCAAAATAAATGCCATTGGGCGCCCCATTCATGTGAGTAACTCACACACCAAATTTGGTTGAAATTCATCCAATGGTTTAGGAGATAGCATAACAGACGGACGGAAAAAGGGACGGACAGAGACAATAACAATATCCCCTTCGCTTTTTTTAAAAAAAGCGTGGGATAATAAACAGAAAAGGAAAAGTTTGCATTACGTGTCTTATATATAGACAGGCTTTTTGACTTTTGACTTCAATGCAAAATGGCGATCTGAAGAGTTCAATGAAATAAACGTCATCATTGGGCAGTCAGTCGTTATTTAGGCTAAATATGGGGGGTATTTACGATCCATTATATGAACACCCTTTACAAAATAGGTGACCTAAAATACAATGGCAAATATGTTTTGTAAGTGTGGGGCAAGTTTGGCTTTGGGCCGAACTTGCCCCGACTGAAGTGGCCGAACTTGCCCCTGACAGACTATTTCCAAATATCACGTGACAGCTTCTAAGATGGAGAAGAAATTAACAATGTTTTATATCGAAGCACATAATCCTTTCGTAATAAAAATATAGAATCTAAATCAGAATCTTAACACATCTTCAGATTAATAGAAACTGAAATTACTTCAAGAAATCTACTAATGCACCAGTCATTTGCAACCATGTCCCCCCAAGGACCAGGGATAGCGGGGTTAAAGTACCGGGATTTTACCTTCAAGGGGTCCCGGTAGTGCTGTGGATATGCCAGGCTTTTGATTCCTGCCAAAACAGCAGGAAAAATAGCGGTGCAGTTTTACCGGGATATAGTGCTGTGTTTTGACAGGATATTTGCCGGGATTTGAAGTATCGCCAGATGCGAGATTTCAATATGGCGGAAAGACTGTGTCACGACAAATTGAGAGTAAGTTGAAGTGTTTACTGATTTAGAATGACAAATAATCAATTTCTATGTCCATTTAGAATAGATTGCAGTCATATCTAGTTTATCAGTTGCCAGGCTTCTGATGGATAAAAATTCGAGGTGAACAGAAGAATGTCACCAGATTCCGCAACTTTTTATCATTTTTTTTTATCAGAACGACTTTGTAGTAGGTTTACTGCAAAGGTGAAAGAAAATTAAACTTTTGTAAAAGCAGGGATTGACCAAAACAAAGTCCCTGCAGTGCAGGAATTTTACCTGGGCTTTGCATATCGTTGCTTCAGTGCTATAGTGTTCTATCTACCATTGCACAAGTTTTGAGAAAAATGAGTTTGAAAATTTTAGTATCCTGATTTTTGATGCCTCATTTATCACAGACCTTTGAATCATACCAGAGGGTTAAAATATGTACATACAGTGTAAATGACCAGGGTTTGAAGAAATTTTCACAAAAATATGGAATTTACGGGCATTTTACAGTTTGCAGATAGAAAACATCATGCCCTAAAAATCGCATTCTGCATTCAGTGCAGTAGTGTTCTATATTTTCTATAGCTTATTATTCTGTTTATGGAGTCAATTCATATACTATTCTGAACAGAAATGATTATTTGTACCTAAAAGTAGCAGATTTAGTCATTTATTTGGCATAACAGTAACAAACTGCACTGATTATGCTATTAAAATTTATGTAAAGTTTTCTGGTACAATATCAATGTACCCTTCAACAATGCAACCATTGTGTACTCATGTAAATCAACTTGTCACAAGTAATTTCCAAATATGTTTCCCAGCCCCATATCTTAGTTTACATGCTAAATATACCCACATGCCGAAGATGCCCCCCCGAGGCCGAACTAGCCCCGATCGGGTTAGTTGTTTAGAAATTTCAGTTTGCTTTGATTCTTTACGTACCAGTCAACTTTATTAGTTATGTCGGGTTTGGTCTTCCGGAGTAGCACCACCAAGCAAGGATTAAGTGTCTTGTTCAAGGACTGACACAGTGACGCCAGTGAACCCCTCGATCTTGAGACAAGAACCCTTCGCTCCCGAGAAATTTGTTGTTCTCTGTGATAGTCCAAGATAGTCATAATACAAGAGAACTTTTATTGATGCCCATCGTTTTATGTAAGATCTTATATGCCTAGCTTGTCTGGCCATTTTGAAACTTGCCAGCCATGCTGTGTTATAAAGTACGGATCTTAAATTTAAAGTCCGTGGGTCAAGTCGCAATCAAAATGAATTAATTAATGCGAGCAGCAACGGATCAGACGAGCCTGTGCAAAAGCACTGTCTTGCCAGAGCCTTTTCTGTTCGCACATACAAAGTTTTCATACCCGTATGAATCAAACGTAAAGACATGAGAAAATGTCCACCTACCTTAGAATACGAAAATATTCTGAAAGAAAAGCACGTGCTGCCGAATATTTATAGTGAGTACGATCGATGAAAGCCATGGGAAAAGGGACCTACTTATTCATGTGCTTCATGATAGTCATGATAGGAAAACCATAAAACCACTGCGTTGACTCGTCTGATCTGAATCATCGCTGTCAACACTTATTTTGCTGTTGGGGTGAGAGCGAGGCCCTGTGCACCGCTGCTACCAGGTCAAAAACAAAAACAAAAAAAAACAAAACTGAGAGAAAAAAGAGGAAAAAAGAAAAGAAAAACAAAGAAAACAACAACAACAACAACAGCGCAACATCTTCCAGTCCTTTCAGGGGAATGGTTGTCAGTTCGGACCCAGTTTGTTGAATTAACATTGAATCAATGTTGTGTGCCTGCTGGGTTGTCAGTTTTGGCGTGTCACCAGTAGGCCTACCAGTACTAAACTATCCTGATCTAGATTTACAAAGCATGCGCGGATCCAGAAAGTTTTGTCAGAGGGGTCCAACTTTGACAACGTTTTTCTTTATTTATTTTTTAAATTGATGAGGAGAGAAATGATCCAAATACCACCATTAGCGGACCATCAACGGCCCGCCAGCGAAACGCCATAATTTAAATGGTGTTTCACTTGGCAGGCCGATGATGGCCCAACATTGAATGCTGGATTGGTAGCATTGTGATTTTAAGGGGTTATGGACCAGTATTGATAAGGAACCCTATATTTTTGTAATTTTCCAGGGCGGGGGGGGGGGGTCCGGACCCCCTGTCCCCCATCTGGATCCGCACATGCAAAGAACCAGATAAGATAATGAAAAGGGGTATTTGTCAGCGCAAAATAATCTTCTTAATCCAGCCCATCAAAACTCTGGAATAAACGTTGATATTGCCGTTAATTTATTTGCATAAAATTGGATGTCGCATCAGGATCGAACACATACCCCTTTCTGTCCGGTCAAATGTTTTATATATGAGGCCCTCCCAGGGGGATACCTGTTCCCTTGAAATAAAATGACTTGTTCCCCTGTTCCCCAAAACATGACCAGTATAGGCTACCGGCAAAAAGCAAAAAAAAAAAAAAAAAAAAAAAAAAGCAAAAAAAAAAAATGAATGTTCCCTGTTTCCCATTTTGTGTTGGTTCCCCGTTCTCTTCAAAATGTGGCTTTTGTTTCCATTTCCCTGAAATAAATGCCTGTTTTCTAACCCCCCTGGGAGGGTCTCATCTATACATTGCGACACTTAGTTGCATCCACGCGACGGCTAGGTAAACCGTCGGCGCATCTTCACGTTTACGTAGACTTTTTGTTACGACACACATTGAAGTGAAATAAAAAGGCGTTTTTCACGCAGCTAGCACTCACACCTTTCATCAATGCCAGAGAAATAGTACCTTCTCCTTTAGCATTTATGTCACTTTCCTGCTAGTTTGCGAAAAGAGGGCGATTTTTGCGTTTGTTTACTTGTTTGTTTGGTCGCAGCCAACAAGGTTTCAGTTATGTCCGTCCGGGTCTTCCTGATGCATACCAGTACTAAGCAAGAATTAATGTGTCTTGCTCAAGGACACAACACATTAAGGCCGATGAGGCTCGAATCTGCAAACCCTCGGTCTCGAGTCAAACACTCTACCACAGAGCAACTGTAAACACCAGTTCGTTGTTTTTCGTTCCAACAACAGCCGAGGTCATATGGAGATGGAGCCACGGCTTAAAGTCACACCTAACAGACATGAGGAGCTGGGTATCGAACCTGAGATCCCTGGGTACAAGGCGAGTGGTAGGGTGGCTCCAAGAAGCGAGAAATGTTGTCACTGATATCCATTCGGAGTATCTTAGACTTAATTGGAGAAAAGTTGCGTATTTAAGTGTGCCTCTCTTCTGGTTCTCTTCTGAACGCTAACGGTCCAGTTTGCCACCCCACCCGGCCCGCCCCAATCCAATTCCCTGACGAAAGAATTGTAAAGTATCTAATATCCTTTAACTTTGGAATTTTGGCATGTGACTTGCGATTTGTGACTTCACAGGGGGTTAACTCAGTCACGGTGCAGGGTGATTCTTTATGACAGTTGTCAATGATGCTTTATGAAAGGGTTACAGGTGCTTTATGATTTCTTTAATCAGTATAAGGTAGGTGATGGGAAACGGCATTAAACTTAATATTTTCGAAGCCCAAAAGTATTTTATTTCTGTTAATTCATTTATTTGAAAAGCTAAAGGTTTTACTCTTTCAGTCTTTGCGATGACGGTTTATGTGTCGTGGATTAATTGGCGGTTTAATTAAGATAATGATAAAACCCATAATAAAATTCAGTATTTTTATCAAAGTACATACTCCATCAAAGATATTTAGCATACAACTTCAAGTTCAATCTAAATGTCTTTGAAAAATCAATTGTCTCCTCATGTAAAACTATAAAGAGTTTATTTTAAATGATTAATTATGACAAGCTAAAAACTGGTCATAAAGAATCATTAACACATTTTGGTAACAGGTTCTTTACCAGTTCGAATGATGGATAACTGGTTCTTTATGAAAGGGTTCGGATGCTTTATGAAAGAATTGGCAAATATGTTAATGGTTTTAGGATCAAATATCAGGGCAATTAGACCTATTACTACAGCCCTGGCTTGTTTATTGATTGAGTTAAGACTTAAAGTCCCAGTCAACAATATTTCTGTCATGATGGGACTCCTCCAAGAGACAGGGAGAGACTAAAAGGGCCCAATCCCATCCAAATTTGCCCCAAGTCAAGCAAATCACGGCCTATCATTACGATTAAAGTTAATATTTATTTCAATATTATATCAGTGATGCCGAGACATAGCCTCTGAATTCGTTTCATTTAATTGTTATTTGATTTGATTGGCTGTCTACGGTAAACAGCTGTGTTTATCATAACTACAATGTTCCTATGCAAGCCTACTGTAGGGCAGTTTACCATTACTTTTGCTCATTCTTATACAAGTTACTGGCAACTTGGTCTTCTTGAAACATCAGGAGAAGAAACAATTCTCCGTGAAAAATATGCTGGGTGCGATCTCTTGTTTGCTTGCATATTAAGCAGATAGGCAACTGACCAAGCTACAGAGTCCAGATTGTTAACTAAGCATCGCATGTGTCGCGTGTCCCAAGGGTGGGTGACAGAGGGTTTGCACCTCAGCTGGAAGATCAAAATTTGTTATATGTTTCCTTAGAAATACTGTTATTGACAACCTCGGGAAGAAGCAGGAACCCGTGGGCCCAATTGCTTCGAAAGGGAGGTCAGGTCCGCACTGCCCTCTGTGAAATAAAAAAAACTAAAATAAAGATCTCAGGACACCCAACCCCCCAGACAGAATTTTCTGGATCCTCCCATGCATCGTTAACATCCAAACCCTGCTTTCAGCATCCAGTACTGTATCCCGTACTGTATCCGAGACATCAATATTTCTTTTTTGAAACTCCCAATAGGAGCATGTGGTGGATTGATGGGGATGGGATGGCTCAGCGTATTTTGAACGTCCCAATAGGCGGGGATGAATTAGTGAGTTGAGCCTGACAGGTCAAAATAGCAGCATTTGGTTTTTCGTTTGCTTGTCTTGGTTCTTTACATCCGAGTCAACAATCTTTCAGTCTTGTCGGGATGGGTCTACCTTGGTGGATCCAGTACTAAAGCAGCGGGCAAAACACTGACTCTGACGTCTCTGAGTCTCAAAATAGCAACCCATCTATTGAGCCACTGCGCCCCACACAGACATGGAAGATTAAGGCAAACATTGTCCATAATAACTTTTATCTTACTTGATATTCTACTCTTGATTAACAAAAAGAGACATGCAGACAACAACGATTTACATGTTTGGATTCTCAAAAGAAACGCCTCATTTAGACGGTTCTTTTGAGTACCCAAAAGAAATACAAATGAGTTTGTTTTTTTCAACATTCACAAACTTACCTCGCCTATTGATATATCCAATCATTAGAATCTAACTATCATCCTATAAAAAGCAGACTACTTGTGAACCCAGAAGCCAGATTTCTCGTTCTGGGTACCTGCAGTTGCAGTTATAGTTCTCTTCGGTGGAGTTGTTTTCTCATAATTTGAAGACGAAAACAGAGCCTTCAGTCGGTAGTATTAGTTATTGTATTCCGTGCAACATCTAACAATGCACAAAGCTGGTGCAATATGAGAAACATACCGGGTAGGCGGCAATCGATTTTTGATCTACGTCTGTCGATAGTTTTAACGTTTTCGATTGCCGCCTACCCGGTGTTTGTTTGTTTGTTTTTGTTGCTTTACGTCCCATGTCAACAGCTATGGTCATTGCGGGACGGTCAGTTCACTTAACCACACTTTTTCCTGGGCAGGCTTGAGCAAGCGGTTAACCAGTAATTTGTGCACATACTTTCGCTTGTAACTGACAACAACCCTTCTTGAATAAATCAGCGGAAGGAGGAGAATGCCCGTAGAAATTATTTCGTAATCAATCTCCACGAAAGTATGGTACCGGGTCGGGATCGAACTCGCGACCCCTGGATCTGCAGTCAGACAGGCATCTGTAGCCAGACACGTTACCGATGCGTGTCTGACTGCAGAGCTTACCCGGTGTGATAAAGCCTATACGGGCGATAATCCTCACTTAATGCACCAGTCATTTGTATCCACTGCTCCCTTAATGCACCAGTCATTTGTATCCACTGCTCCCTCACCTACGGGGATGGGCGGGGATAGTGACTTTTCCCTTTTCAGAGTCCTGTGGGGACAAGCTGATGGCAACAACCCTACTCTTAGCCCCGCCCTACACTACAGAAAATCTCACAGGGGCTAAGTGTCCCAATGTTAAAACCCCCGCAGTTCCCCGGTACTGCGGGGACAATCAAAAAGTACATGTACTTGCACTGCACCATAGCCCACCGCTAACCCCATAGGTGGGGGGCGTAGATACAAATGACTGGTGCATAAGCCTTTAAGGCTACGCTTACGGCATATGCTACGCTTACGGCATATCTAAAGTTTTGACCAATAAAAGCCAAGCTTCATTGGTTCCTCAATGTATATCTGTCTGCCAAAAACATATTCTTCTGTTCGGGTAATAAATTACTAGTCTAGAATAATAGTTTTTATAGTATGCTTAAGGTAGACCAAACATTTCCATAAAGCTTATGCTTGTATAACTTAAAAATGGACTTCATCTAATAAATTACAGATTTTCTTGAATACAGTTTTGACATGTTTGAAAAGAAGTCACTGCTATGTAAGCGAAATCGTCCAATCACTTGTGATACTTCAGAAAATTGATAAGTTGTACTGTGTGTGTTCCCTTTCATTATGCGCCCACCATGACAATGGCCTGGACATTAAGTATTACCTCTGTCTGTCTGTCCGTACATACGTCCGCACGTCACACCAATGATGTCCGCTCTTTTTGATCAGAATTTTACGAAAATTGGCCACATTGTTTAGTACCAGTTCAATGCTCCATATCTTCAGGAGTTATGGTCCTTTGTTAACCAATATAAGCCTAGCGTCCTTATTGTGGGACATAGGCAAACAGCACAGACCCCGATCAGACGCTGCAGAACGCGGCCTCTGATCAGGGTCTCCACTGTTTGCTTTCAGAATTTTCTATTGAAATTTGAATAAAATTAAAAAATACCATCTCACTATTAATATACATGTGAAATGTGTAGATTCAGTGACTCGCAGACAGCATGGGTGGGCCCAGAGGGGGTGGGGGCAGAGGTCCAGACCCCCTGGAAAATCACAAGCGCTATAGGTTTCCATAGGAATACGCATTAGGGATCCCCTAGGAAAGCTTGTACCTCAAAAACATATTAGTGTCCCAGTTTTCCATGGAATACGCTTATATTCTTTGCGAAACTTTGTAAAAGGCATTCCCCTTTAAAATAGGATGAAGACCATAAAAACTACGACAGAAAACATCTCATACTTTTGTGGGCGTGGACCCCCTCTCCCGCATCCGGACATAATTTTCTGGATCCGCCCTTGAATAGTGTCTACTGCTTGGTAGTTTGAGGTACCACGAAAAGTGATAAAAGCATGCAAGCTGGCTCAAAGGCGCTCCGTGAATTTCTTCTTGAGCTATAAAAGCTACTGTCCTGCCAGGCAAGAGTGACAGTGACGTCATGTTTTGTTTACAATGTTATCAGGGACTTATGATCGATAGATCACTTGTGTATTAATCCTATCCACAGGATAGGATTAATACACAAGTGATCTATCGATTTGCGTTAGCTCAGCTGGAGTGTACAATTTAATGCTTTACTTACAAGTGTAAACAAAACATGACATCACTGTCACTCTTGGCTGGCAGGACAGTAGCTAGACTTGAAATATTGGGTGTAGTTTTTTAAAATTGGCAAAAACAACAAATTTGCGCCATCTGTCTGCAAAAATGCAAAAACATGTCGTCATTCGATGAGTGACAATCAAGTTTGAAAGTATGCATAAAAATCAAAGGATGTCTGTTACAACCTCCAAAAGCCAGCCAAAAACTGCGGTTGATCACTACACCCAATATTCGGCTGCTGCATATATTTGTTTAGATTATTGACTAATATATAAGCACAGAAGCAAACAGCAACAGTCTGTTTAGGTCTACACTGTTTGCCTAAGAGACTTCAAAAACATTCAGTATACGACAAACGCAGACAGCTTTTGTTGTAATTGGTAAGTGGATTAAATTAAAGCAATTCTAAAATCGATGTCCATGCACGTTAGAAGAAAATATTTCTAGTCTTACCATAAACAATAATGGTTATTGGGCGAGGTACTTCTATTACAGAGCGGGCACGATTTAAATTGCATAATCTACAATTTTCCGTTTTAACGGGCCATATTTTTTTAAATGGGTAATACAGAGCTAAAGTCCTTGTGTTTTACACGTCGTCTTATGTTGATTGATATCTGTTTCATGAGGATATCTTAAACTGTAATGAGATACAGAGCTAGAGGACACGAAGCATGTATGATCGATGGACAGACATCTGAGTTGAAGTTGTTACCTTGAACTTGTGAGATGGTGGCTGAGTGGATTCTTTATGTCCCAGTCAACAATCTTTCAGTTATGCCAGGACGGGTCTTATTGGGTTGAACCAGTATTAAGCAATGATGAATGTGTCTTGCTCAAGGGCACAACGCAGTGACGCTGGTGAGGCTCGAATCCGCAACCACTCGGTTCTGAGTCAAGCACTCTATCACTGAGCCACAGCACTCTCTTGGAATGGTAGCGATTGGTATGGATTCATAAGGGAAATATTAGCATCTATGACGGATATCAGTCTAGTGGTACACCTTCATGCTATCGGTAATATTCGTACGAGAGTATAATTTTTTATTTGGTCCTGCAGCACAGTCGGAGGCAAGCCCAGTGGTTTATCTAGGGTTCGTAAGTTTCATTGCGACCCTACTTAAGTCCATTATTACCTGGAGATTGGTCATGAAAACGGATATACGTTCATTCGCCAACTTCTGCTGATTCAATAAGCGTCAGTTTCAAGTAAAAGTATGTGCAACAAGTACTGTTTTATACCCCTATTTCACACAGTGCCCGAATCCCACGAATTGACAAATATTACAGCTGACATACGAGGATCATTCATTTTGGAACTAATGCCCCCGAAGCATGGATGGACCTTTTTTATAACTGTCGTGAGGGAAAATCTCGCGAATCATCACGAATCGCGCGGATTTCTGTTAATTCGTGCCCAATTCGTGCTGCATTCGGCATATTCTCAACTAATTCGTGGTCATTTCTTTAACTTATTGCAGTATTTCCACTGAATCGTAGAACATCACGTATTGGTTGAAAAAAAAATACAATTCTCCACGAATCCTAACATTTATCGATTCTTTATGATTCTGGGGATTCCTGTTCTGTGTGGAAAAGGGCATTACCTCCTTAGCTAAGCTTGCCCAGTTAAGTGTTGGATGCCGTAATATGACGGAAAAATTGTTGACTTCCCCCTCTCGTACCCCCTCCTCTCCTACCCCACCCCCCCCCACCCCGACCCTGAGGATAGGGTCAATAGGTCAAAATTCAACTTTTTCTTAACAGCAACACAAACCAACAAAGACATTTGAGCCGGGACAAGAAACTTCCAGCGATGTGGCATTTTGGCACAAATAGACTCAGACGAGCCTGTGCGGCCTCCTTTTAAGCTTAGAAACTACAAATGCTAATCGGTCAATAGCTTAACAGTCATATAATGGTTAAGCGACTAGCAAAGGCTCAGATCAGACTGCGCATATGTGCAGGCTGGTCTGAGCCTTTGTTGGTCGCACATAACAGCGGCCCATTTATTGGGGCAAAAAATCATTACGGCTGTATATCAGGACGAAATTGCATTTGTCTCATAAAGAACTTGTAACTTCTTTCATAAAGAATATGTAATAACTTTCTAAAAGAACCTGTAACCCGAATTTTAGGCTCATAAAGCATTTGTAACCTTTCATAAAGAACCATTAACTTCGAAAAATGTTGAAATTGGCTAAAACGTATATCAAAGGAAGAATTTAAGCTTCAGATACCAAATTTATAATATAATGGTTCGTTTCCAAGCGTTTTTGGCTCGATAAAACCATGAAATATACACATATGGCATTTGTTGCAACTTAGCATCTCTAGTGTAACTGGTGAATTGTTGGACAGCTAAACTGTATGATAAATGCATAGACTATCATGAAACATGCTGCTTATATGTCTATTAACAAAATTTGACTCTAAAACTGTCGAATATTACCATTTTCACCCCGCGTTTGGCATGAGCATAGAAACTTCTAAAGAATCATTGACCCAAAGTAAAGAACCTGTAACCCTTTTCATAAAGCATCATTGACAACTGTCATAAAGAATCACCCCGCACTGTGACTGAGTTAACCCCCTGTGGACTTATGACTTGTGGCTTTTGAATGGTCCGTTTTTCCAGATGATTTAGATTTAGCAACAGCTGTCGTTGTGCCGCGTGGGAGTTGGTAACTTCTCCCCATACAACGGAAAGCAGAATACTGCTTAAACATAGGGGGCGTGAGAATTGCTGCACCCTACCGTAAGTTCTCGTCAACAGTTTAAATAAAACCGAGTCTGCTGTTTCCTTACTGGCGAATCAAGGACTGCTTGAAAGATGGATACCGACTGTCAATATATTACATATAAGCCGCGACATCACAATGTGGTATGTGCGACCAGCCAAGCCTCCGATCAAGCTGCGCATACGCGCAGTCTGATCAGAGCCTTTGCTAGTCGCTTGAATATTCTATGAGTGTTAAGCTACTGACTGAAAATCATTTGGAGTTTCTAAACTTAAAAGGAGGCTGCACAGGCTCGTCTGAGTCTACACTTGTCAAAATGCCACATTGCTGGAAATCTATTATACTACTAGCGCAAACAGTAAACGTAAAGCAATGTGCCACACAGTAGCAAGAAACTCAATTGGTCTAAATCGCTCACATGAGCAGTTGACCTTATGGTTTATGAGATTTTTTTATTTTCTCTTTATGAGTTAATGACAACGAGTGACCAATTCAGACCCAGGCACATGTTGGCAGGGTTTATACAGTTGTATACTATACTTTTGACTTCTTGCCTCACTGTGATTAAAACCATGTTATAACATATTGTACAACTGTTTATGAAAGAAATGGTAAAAATTAATTTAGTCTCTTAAAAATTCAGGTGAAATTATTAATAAATTAAAATCTAAAGGTTTTCTAGCATCTGGTTTGTCTACATATGATTTCTCTACTCTCTATACTACGTTTCCCCATAATATAATCAAAGAATAACTAACGGAATTAATTGAACAAAAAATTAACTGATAGGGCTTGTGCTCCCCTGGTTGCAGATTTATTCCTGTTTTGTTATGAAAGGGACTTTATGATGTCTCTTTCTGATGATAAGCAGGCTGATGTTATTGATGCGTTTAACACTACTTCCAGATATTTGGACGATATTTTAAATATTAATAATGTTTATTTTGACAATATGGTTAGTCAAATATACCCTTCAGAGCTCCAACTTAATAAAGCCAATGCCTCTGATACCGAAGCCGCATTTTTAGACTTGCATTTGTCAATTTCTAATGATATTGTTTCTACCAAAATTTATGATAAACGTGACGACTTTGATTTTGAAATTGTCAATTTCCCATTTTTAGATGGTGATGTTCCTCGTTCTACATCCTATGGAGTCTATATCTCTCAACTCATTCGTTTTGCTAGAGCATCTAGCTATGTTGCTGACTTCAACACTCGCAATAAATTGTTAACTCAGAAACTTCTTAAACAAGGCTATCGGTATCATAAACTTCGCAAAATATTTTCAAAATTTTATAGACGATACTATGATTTGATTTCTAAATTCCAAGTTGGACTTAAATCTCTCTTGCGCCAAGGACTTTTGGAACCTGATTTCTATGGTGACTTGGTGTATAAGTTGAAGAAGATTGTTGGCTCTAATAATTTTTCAGCGCAGTTCATTAAAATAATTTCCCATTATAAAAAGATTGGCTATAACATTAATGTATTGCAACAGACTGCATGCTTGGTAGTCAACCCAATCACGGTTGGCAACTTTGCTTTCCTCTTTAATTGCACGCCGGTGGGTCGGACTTCAGACTCTATGATGGTTCCGACTTAAAGACTTATCTATTGATGAGATGGTAGGGGCCTGATGCTTTGGCTGTTTGTCGGGCCCACCGGGGTTTACCTGTTGGATTTCTTTTGCTCCGGTATTCAGTTTAATTTACTGTTGAGTCCTTATCCTTGCTTTATCTCCTTGTTATATCTTGATTTATATGTTTTAGGAGATGATGCATTGATAAGTTAGGGGACTTTCATGCAAACCAAATATCTATGTGCCTTGATCCACATCTGAATTAAGGGTGAGGTTGGCGCCATTAAACCGGTTTAAGCCCTCCAGTAAAATATTTTACTGACCGTTCCAAGGCGGTACTTCTTTTGTGGATCTTTTATGTTTTTGTTCTGTCTTGTGTTTGCTATGTTTTGTGCACGTCTGTTTATATGTGCTTTGTGGTCACCTGCTGGGAAAGGGCTGACCTCTTGGCTCTCGTTTGTGGTGTCTTCTGTGAGTTTGTCACTTTCCCATTGGTATCCTGGGTCAGGTGTGGTACTTGATTGTATCGATTCCTGATCTTTGCACCATTACTTACTTCTATGGTGACTTGGTGTATAAGTTGAAGAAGATTGTTGGCTCTAATAATTTTTCAGCGCAGTTCATTAAAATAATTTCCCATTATAAAAAGATTGGCTATAACATTAATGTATTGCAACAGACTGCATGCTTGGTAGTCAACCCAATCACGGTTGGCAACTTTGCTTTCCTCTTTAATTGCACGCCGGTGGGTCGGACTTCAGACTCTATGATGGTTCCGACTTAAAGACTTATCTATTGATGAGATGGTAGGGGCCTGATGCTTTGGCTGTTTGTCGGGCCCACCGGGGTTTACCTGTTGGATTTCTTTTGCTCCGGTATTCAGTTTAATTTACTGTTGAGTCCTTATCCTTGCTTTATCTCCTTGTTATATCTTGATTTATATGTTTTAGGAGATGATGCATTGATAAGTTAGGGGTCTTTCATGCAAACCAAATATCTTTGTGTCTTGATCCACATCTGAATTTAGGGTGAGGTTGGCGCCGTTAAACCGGTTTAAGCCCTCCAGTAAAATATTTTACTGACCGTTCCAAGGCGGTACTTCTTTTGTGGATCTTTTATGTTTTTGTTCTGTCTTGTGTTTTCTATGTTTTGTGCGCGTCTGTGTATATGTGCTTTGTGGTCACCTGCTGGGAAAGGGCTGACCTCTTGGCTCTCGTTTGTGCTGTCTTCTGTGAGTTTGTCACTTTCCCATTGGTATCCTGGGTCAGGTGTGGTACTTGATTGTATCGTTTCCTGATCTTTGCAACCATACTTACTTTGTAATAAGAAGAATGTTTTTTTTACTTCTGAACAACAAAACGATATAAGTTGTGGTCATGCCAAAAATGTATGATTCTCTCCATTATCTTTTGTACAATATATTTATAAGATTTGGTTCGAATTTATATTGACAAATTGTAGGTATTCCAGTGGGTACTAATTGTGCTCCCATGTTGCAGATTCGTTTTTGTTTTGTTATGAGAGAGACTGCATGCTGTCTCTGTCAGACAATAACCAAACTGATATTATTAAGGCTTTCAACTCCACCTCCAGATATTTAGATGACTTAATGTTGACAATCCTTATTTTGAACAAATGGAAGGGCAGATATAACTCACTGAACTTCAGTTAAATAAGGCGAATTCTTCCGATACTGAAGCCCCGTTTTTGGACTTGAATTAGTCCATATCAAATGGCATTGTTTTTATAAATAGGATGATTTTACTCTTGAAATAGTTAATTTTCCATTTCTTGATTGAGATGTTCCTCGCTCCCCTTCTTATGATGTATATTTTTCGCAGCTTATTTGTTTTGCAAGGGTGTGTTATAATGTTGATGACTTCAATAACAAAAACCTATTTTTGACTGCTACATGTAAGTTATTAAACAAGGTTATAAATATCATAAAATTCGAAAAGCATTTTCTAAATTCTACCACAGACACTCAGAGTTAATTGTTAAATACAACATTGGGTTAAAAACTCTTCTGAAACAGGGCATATCAGAACCTATATTTTATGGTGATTTAGTATATACATGTAAATTCAAAAGAATTGTTGGAAAACCTAATATTAGTGATCATTATAAAAATATTATCAAACGTTATAAAATGGTAACTTGGATATCATGCAATAGTTAGGAAGCCTCCATGCGAGCTGAACGTTTTTGTACTTCAACAACAGCAGAATCTAGGGCGAAGATTTGGTACCAGTAAAATGCATTTTTAATCCCACCAGAGGCTTAGGCTGTTGTCTGTTCTAAGGCGGTGGTTCTGTTGTTGTTGATTCGTTGTTTAATTGTTACTGCCATTATTGAATTCTGTATTTTTCTATTTTGTTGTGCGTTACTTTACGTCCATTCTAGTTTAGCAATTATCCTGATGGGGAAGAGAGAGAGTTGGTTGCTTTGCTTAAGTTGTCTTCCTGGTGTCTCGTGATTGTTGATTGGCTCTTCTTCACGGAGCCATGGGTTTGTCTGCAATTTGTGATTTTGGTATTTCCTGATCTGTAAAATAGATACTTGCCTATTTACTTCAAGCGATATGGGATATTTGGTACCCCGGCCCCTATACAAGCCTCAACAATTGGCGGAAGGGAGAAGAATGACAATAGAAATTATTTCATGATAAATCTCCAAGTATGCGACCAGACCAGGATCGAACTAAGGATCCCGGGATCTGCAGTCCGACACGCATTGTATCAGTAACTGACACCTGTCCCTCTGTGAATAAGATGGAATGGAAAAACTGTAGATATAGGCCAGTCGTATTAGCTTTTGGGTGTACCACTAATTGCTACAGAAACTTTTTTGTGCTTGAGCGAAAGTTTCTTATGTCATCTACAACATACAAAAAGTCCTCACAAAATATCTGAAAGGAAACGATATTATAATACCTTAATCTACTCCTCGTACAATATTTTCTGCGGCGGCCCTGTAAGTCCACCGTAGGTTGTACTTTCTCTCCCTAGGAAACGCTTCCGGTTTACAATATTTTCCAGCCGACTCGAATAAAATCTTTCTCGCAGTTTTCCTCTGACCATAACACACAGGTATTTATCTTTGAGTATTTTTTTTGCCGATCAACGTATATTTGATCATCGCCCCAAGGCAACTGACGCTCCAGTAAGTTTGTAAGAGAAAACTAGCTCAATCTTCCCTGGTGTCACATATTTTCGTGGCTATAATTCTCGCACCACTTTTATTGTTATTTTATTTTATATCACATAATAAAATATAAATCATCACGAATCATAGCAATCAGAATAAAAATATGAAATTAATATTAAATTGCAGGAATTTTTTTATTCATATTAAAATATACGCTCGATTTTTAAAAGTACGGAAGCACATTAGTGTCATGAATATACTTATACAAAGCGTTTTTGGGCGATTTTCTAAGCATTTCTACGAAGAACATAGCAGGTTTACAACTTGAACTCACTTCTGAAGAAGAATTTTAATTAAAAAAGATTCGTTTTTCATGAACATAGAAAGAATCGGTTGTTAGATAATAGGTATGTTCTTGTTCACAAATTTTAAATCGAAAGCAAAGCGATATATAATTTGAGTCTGAATCTTTTTTTGTAATTTTTGTTTTACAGTGATCAATGTCATCATGGAGATATGATGAAAGAGAAAAAATGATAGTTAGAAAAACAAAATTCTAGCTTAAGCCCCTAAAAGTGCAAAATGGACAATCCCATACTTAATTATTGCATCAATACATTATGGAAACGGCTCCGTGTGAAATTTAATATTTACGGGACTACTTTCTGCTGATCGGAGATTTCCGTATATACCCGATAACGAGTGTATCAGAACAAGTATTGACTTTATAAACCAATAGCAGTCTTTGCTGCAACATTAATGCATCGTCTGAGCACGCGTGCATGTTTATACCCCCAGCAAACTTTGTTTGTAGGGGGTATACTGTTTTCACGTTGTCCATCCCTGCGTCCGTCCGTCCGTGCGTCCGTCCGTCCGTCAGTCCGTAACGCTTTGTTTCCTTAATAACTCGAAGAGTCATTGCTGGATTTTCATCAAACCTTGCAAACATGTTCATATATGCAAGACAAATACTTTAGACAAAAAAGTAAGGGCTAGGGGCCAATTCTATTAGAGTTATTTCCCTTTGTAGTTCTAAATGGCTTTTAATATAGTGCTTTATGCTTATGCTATTATAGGCCATACACGGGCCAATCAACTCCTACCACAGCTTTTGATGGAACAATTTGATACTTTTACTATACAATGTAGACACATTGAACATATGCATGAAGGAGTTTAGTTTAGAAAAAATAATTTTTGACAAAATGACAGCTGTGAGAACTTAGACAATTTTTCCCTAATAAGGTGTTTGTATATGCATAGACAGTGCCTTTATGGGCCGATCAACTCCTATCACAGCTTTTTATGGAGCAATTTGATACTTTGCCTATACAATGTAGACACATTGAACATATGCATGAAGGAGTTTATAAATTTTGTTTGCACAGATTCTACTGAAATATTCTTATCAAAACTAAGGTCTCCTTGTTCGAACTATAAATTGCCAAGTTTTTTTCACTGACCCTTACTGTGCGGGGGGTATCTAATAAGCATTGCTTATTGACTTTTTTCATTTTACTTTATATCTCTATATTATTGTTTTTGTAATAATGTGTGCAAATTCCTGTAAATGCGTTTCATATTCGAATGCTTGTTACTTGGGGGAGTTCTTATCCTCGTAGATGTCGAGAACTGGCTTGATAATGTTTGAAGGTCGCTGTAAAAATAAATAAAAAGATAAAAAAAATGAGTCTGATAGTACGCTAAACTTTCACTACTAGCCGCCTAAACGCATCAGAGTCTCTCGACACAGGCGTGTAGAACGACCCTGAGCACAGGTTTCTCCTAAAATAAAACCAACAATACGACTTGTAAACGAGTCCGGGACATTATGACCCAAAGCAAACTTGGCATTTAATCGGCACATAAATTCGACCCCTCATAATTCGGCGCCAACGTTTAAGAGATCATTTAGCGCGTATGAATATACACATTTTTCTACACGCCTGGTCTACACACTCGGACACACTCGAGATACGTATTCAACATAATGTAACCCCGGGTCAGAGCCTGTCCGTTTTGCATCGGATTATCGATATATTGATTTTTCATGCGCGGATCCAGAAAGTTTTGTCAGAGTGGGTCCAACTCTGCAACAATGACAATATTTTTAGGCCGGGAGAGAGGATCCAAATACCACTAAAAGCGGGCCAACATCAGCCCACAAGCTAAAAGCCATTTAAATGGCGTTTCGCTGGCGTGCCAATTATGGTCCACCATTGAATGCTGGCTTCATAGCTTTGAGAATTTTGAGAATTTCAGAAGATCCAGACCAGTATTGCTAAGAAAACCTATATTTCCAGACCCCCTTCCCCCCCCCCCTCTGGATCCGCGCATGCTTTTGAACACCCAACTTATATTGGGGAGGAGTAGGATGGGGTCTTGGTAATTCAGAAAACCTTGTAGAATCCCTTACAAAGTAGAAGGAAGGTTCCATCGGTCAAGAAAGTGTTTAGATGACAAGAGGTTAGAGGGCCTGGATAGGCCGGGTTAACCCGCCCTTATTTTAGGAAATTGACTAACAGTGCTGATCCAGATTAGACACCGCATGGTTTGGCGTCTGATCAGGGTCGCCACAGTTTGCTAAACATAATTATCTATTAAAATTTGAATAAACATGACAAATACCGCCCAACAGCGGAAGTGCCCTGGTCCAATTCAGGACATTTCATTAGGCATAAATGGGAGATAAGCGACGTGTTGTATCCTAACAAAAAGTTTTATGTTTTTTTTTGTTTTACGTCCAAGTCAGCAGCTACGATCATGTCGGTTTTCAGTTCACATAACAAAGCTTGAACAAGCGGTAACAAGTACTTCGTGCACATACTTTTGCCTTTCACTGACAGCAACCCTTCTTGAATGAATCAACGGAATGGTGGAGAATGACCGAAGAAATTTAATTTATTTCACGATCAATCTTCACAAAAGTATCGGACCGGGCCGGGATCAAACTCACTGACACCTTGATCTGCAGTAAGACACGCATCCGTAGTTACCGACTGCGCTAAGCGGTCTGGTATTAACAAATATGTAAAGATCACAAGAGATGGCAACTGCTAATATTAATAAGCAGTTTGGATGTAGATCAAGTCGTAAAATGTCCGGCTCTGGATCTAAACTGCTTGAAACTAGATGAGCCTTATATCTACATTAAGGAATGGCTAATACGGGAATGATGTTAAATAGTTTCGTCGCACCTCATCTGGATTGACCTGATTGAACAGTGCAATCCAGGTCATATGCATCAACGCGCGACAGCCGATCTGTGTCTTCACTGTGTGCGTTTCGCCAGATTATGTGTTTTGTACATTCCCGTTTAAGGACATTTGTTAGTACCGAAAACCCAAGTTAAACGGTGTACGTCTACTACCAATCAGGGACAACACCCATCGTTTAATTAAAAATCTTTGTTCAAATAGTACCCTATTTATAAATCTTTGCCGCAGATGAACATCTTACGGGCAGGTCAGACCCCATCCAGATGCCGCATGATGCATTTACTAGTTAGTACCAACAAAATCTACCTTCAAACCTATAGCACCCCATTTTCACCAAACTTCCGTACGCTCTACTGACTTGACTAGCAGAAATCTTTAAGCAGGCTGACCCGTTTGTTGGATAAAAAATCATGAATTATGTGGTAACGAGCCTGCCTGATCTATAGAGGTGGCTGGTCAAAGTCATTTGACTCTTTTCTCAAATATTATCTATGCGACTGACAGACAGTATTTAGCTGTGCCTAGTGAAAACTTTAACATGTTTAAACCAGCCTGTAAACCATTGCAGCCTGGCAAAGTGACTTGGCTGGTAGAGCGTTAGACTGGCGGCAGTGACCTATATACATCACTAACTGGAGATAGAAAGGGATAGAAGAGTCCGAGACTCACCAGTCACTGGGCAAGACTCCGACACTTTATCCGCTGCTATGTACTGGTTCAAGCCGGGATGACGGGGGAATTGTCCCGACATGACTGTAAAAATTTGTTGACTGTTATGTAAAGAATTAGCACAAACAAATTCAAACCAGTCTAATCATAGTTGTTGTTGTTTGATTATTTTTGTGTGTGCTTTGATCTCTACGTCCTAGTCAAAAATTCAGCTATGTCGGGACGGGCCATCCTATGTTGATCCTGTACTGAGCAAAGATCGAGATCACAATGCAAGCTTGGACCCGCAACTCCTCGGTCTAAGTCAAGCACTCTACCACCGAGCCACTGTGCCCCCTTTGCTGTTTGAAGAAAATGCAATGTAGTTTTATTAACCTAGTTATGCCATACGGGATTGCTAGTTATTTCGTTTGCTGCATGTTTTTTTTTTCTTTTTCTTTTTTACAGCAAATTATGTTGACCCTGCCTCGAGCGGTAGCTCATTTGAGCCGTGTCATAAAATTGTCGCCATCAATGTTGCATGAATGCAACGAGCCTATGCAGCCACCTTTTTAGCTTAACGCTCCAAATGATGTTCGGTCAGTAACTTAAACACTCATAGAATATTAAAGCTTCTAGCAATGTCTCTGATCAGACTGCGCGTATGCGCAGGCAGGTCTGAGCCTTTGCTGGTCACACATACCACAATACATTGGTCTGCGCTGTTTGCGAAGGTTCCATTTCGGGCTTCAACCCTTGTATACCTATAACTCCTTATCGTGTACTTTGGCAAACAGTAAAGACCTAGATTTCATCAGGGTCTTCTCTGTTTGCCTACTAGTAGACAAAACGATTTTCAGGAATAGATTCGCGAATTGTAACACGTGACACCTCAATACCGTGACACAATAGACCATCCCAAGTTTAAAGTATCAAGCCAGAAGGAATTATCTATTAGTGCCTAAAGGGGTAATAACATGTAGACACAGATCTAAACACAGTTTCGGTGATGTGTATTTTAAGAGACGTTACACGATTATAAGGTCAGTACTGAGGTATTTACCAGATGTCATTTTATTGCCCGGGTATAGCAGACTTCCTGTTCCCAAAAGCCGTACCAAATGAAAAACACATTCCCACTTGTGTACCGCAATGCTATGACAGACGTCGAGAAAATATTAATATGTTTCATTCTGGATACCAATAAATATCTACTTTGGCAAACAATGAGGACACGGACTTCTCATCCACCGACACAACAGGCATTTTCGGACAGATTTTGAACTATATTAATTCTTTTGTACTTAAATAAGTGACAGTGCTCCTTTTCTGTAGCGCGCGAACGGTGCGACAAACGGCGAATCGTCCCCTGAGAAAACTGAGATTGATTAATATATATGAGGACAGCAAAGGTGCAGATCAGCCTACACATTTGTACAAACTGGTTTGCAGCTATACTGTTGGTATCCATGAAAATATTTCAAATTGAATTTGGAAGTATCCCAGCTGATCAGACCAGTTTGCGCTCTATACTGGTTGGAAACTCAATATGACCTTTTACCATGGTGTAGCTAAAACCCGATCGTACCACATGTCTGCTTCCGGAAATCGCCGAGTCAGCGTAGTAATATTTATGAAAGTGTGATGATATTTTTTATATCAATTTAATGTTTTTATTTTATTAAAAATCAAATAATGAAACAGTTAACTAGTTTCTATATATATTTAATCTTTTGGGTGCTGTAGTTACTTTTTTATAGAAATATAGCCCATTTTTAGACGCACTATCTCTTTGCAATTTCAACCCAACAGATCCCCTCGTTTTACTATATGTTAGGTGCAAATCTGGGTTTTTTTTCGCACGGAGAAGTTTCCGTGATGTGTATGGGAAAATCCATCTGAATACAATGGGTTAATGGAAAGGGCTGCAGCTCTCACTGCCTCTAGCACTGGCTAAAGTTGAAATTGTCTTTCTATATTCAGAATTGTTAAAGCAGCCTGTTGACTGCAACAGACTGCATGCTTGGTAGTCAACCCAATCACGGTTGGCAACTTTGCTTTCCTCTTAAATTGCACGCCGGTGGGTCGGACTTCAGACTCTATGATGGTTCCGACTTAAAGACTTATCTATTGATGAGATGGTAGGGGCCTGATGCTTTGGCTGTTTGTCGGGCCCACCAGGGTTTACCTGTTGGATTTCTTTTGCTCCGGTATTCAGTTTAATTTACTGTTGAGTCCTTATCCTTGCTTTATCTCCTTGTTATATCTTGATTTATATGTTTTAGGAGATGATGCATTGATAATTTAGGGGTCTTTCATGCAAACCAAATATCTATGTGTCTTGATCCACATCTGAATTAAGGGTGAGGTTGGCGCCGTTAAACCGGTTTAAGCCCTCCACTAAAATATTTTACTGACCGTTCCAAGGCGGTACTTCTTTTGTGGATCTTTTATGTTTTTGTTCTGTCTTGTGTTTGCTATGTTTTGTGCGCGTCTGTTTATATGTGCTTTGTGGTCACCTGCTGGGAAAGGGCTGACCTCTTGGCTCTCGTTTGTGGTGTCTTCTGTGAGTTTGTCACTTTCCCATTGGTATCCTGGGTCAGGTGTGGTACTTGATTGTATCGATTCCTGATCTTTGCACCATTACTTACTTCTAGTATTCCTAAATATACAGGATGGGAAAGTCAAAAAATAAGCTTTGCAGAGCAATCATTTTTGCATCCAACACAGTATTTTGACATAATATTCCATAGCAAATATTATTACCCAACCGTCTATATACGGAGTAATTGTCTATATTTTGCTATCTCATGAGTCACTGAACTAATGCCCAGGCAATAGTTTTTCATATTGACTGGCACTATACCATGGCCTGATAATGTTGTGACCACTCTAGCGCCCTCATTTTTGATTGGATCTTCCTCATTCTTGCAGGTAACAAGGACACCCATAAAAAATTGAATGAGTTTGATTTTCGGCCACATCCAACCACCAGCTACATAGTTAGCTGGCCTTGAGCATCTAAAATTAAGCTGTATAATGTTGTGACCACTCTAGCGCCTTCATTTTTCATTTGATTTTCTTCATCCATGTAGAAACCTTGTCATATAGTAAAACAAGGTCAACCTAAATAACCCAAGAAGAAACCGAGACCGAATAGTTACAAGTTACTGTTACATTATAAATTACAGCATATAGGGGTACTCTCACTATATGTTAACCACAAGGGTCTTGATATCTCAATTTATCTTGATAAGAATTTGGATGACAAAATCACCACTATTGATTACAGTACCATTGAAATGAGTGGGTGGGGTAATCCTACCCACCCGCTGATATTTGGTTAGCCACTTTTATAGAAGATATGATACACCACATGGACAGAAGGAGTTTTGTTAATGTTGATACTATTGTCGTACTTTGGTGTAACGTCATGACGTAACGACGTTACAGCGTATTACGTAACGTCAGTTGCTAAGTAGAGCTATAGTTGATACGACGCCATTATAACTAGGGCCCAGCATCGTGTTTAGAATCGTAATTAAATAGTATTTTGGGACTCACAATCGGAGTTGGTTGTTTTTGGTGTTACTCCATATTCGGGAACAATCGTCACACCAACATTTTGGTAGCAGAGCGAGGTTGAAACTAGTTTTAAATCGGCAGAAACAACAATCGAAATGACGTCAGCAGGAAACAGTATTTGTAATATAGAGAAAGAAACAGAATTGAAGAAGGAAAAGGCGAAGTCGAAATCAAGCTTTACACTTTATAGATACCGGCTGTTACTGTTGGTAGAGGAACAGTGCCTACCTAGATCAGAAGTGAACAGTGCCTGCAGGAAAATGGATTGGTATATGGAATCGTCGATGGAGGTAATGTCTCAGTTGTCAGATATTTACATACGAAATAATCAATTTGACAAAGGCGCGACAATCGTGAATGAAATGGAAAAATTAGAAGAAGAATTCCACTCTGCATATGAGACGGTTTGGGAATCTTTGAGTGTATGGAAGTGTAATAAATCAAATATGAAGCCAACGGATCCATTGCAAAGAACGTGCAGTATGGAAGAGTCCATGTCCGAATCGTTTCAAAAGAAAGAAAAGTTGATAGAGCAAACCGTTAATCAAGGTAATATACACACACCAGAGCCCTGTGGTGCCTATTCTATTGGAGAAGATCTTTGGAGGCAGCTAAAGCGAATCCAATTACCAGTGTTTACTGGGGACAAAAGGTGTTATCGAAATTGGAAAGCTGCATTTATGGCGTGTGTAGATACCGCCCCGTGTACAGGGGAGTACAAGTTATTACAGCTTAGGCAATGCCTTTCTGGAGAGGCACTAAATGTAATTGAAAGTCTTGGATATTCTACAGCAGCCTATGAAGCAGCCAAGGAGCGACTGGAGCGGAGGTATGGAGGTAAGCGCAGGCAAGTCGCAATATATCTCGAGGACTTGGACAAATTCCCGCAAATAAGACCAGAACACCCACAAGACCTGGAACAATTTGCAGATTTAATGGAAATCGCCATAATAAATCTGAAGGAAACTGGTTACCATAATGAGCTCGGGAATGGTTTCTTGTATGGTAAACTTCAAGCGAAATTGACGGAGTCTTTACTAGCGAAATACCATCGTTGGGTGTTTGAAACACAAACGCCAGAATCTGTTTTTGCATTAAAGACGTGGGTCTTTCAAGAATCTGCATTTCAAACCATCGCGTCAGAGACTGTACATGGTATAACAGGCACTTTCAGGAATACATGCAGTCAGTCAGCACAAGCTTCACCGACATGTAATAACCAAAGAACGTTTTTCGGAGAAATGATGGAGCGTTACAGCATAAACAACACAGCCTGTCAGATATGCAGTAGGGATCACAAAATCTGGACCTGTCCGAAATTCGTGGAAAAGAGTGTATCTAAACGATGGGATACAGCGAAGCGTTTCAATCTATGTTTTAGATGTTTAGGTGGTGGACATAGAGGGAAATCATGTCAAAGAAGTCAGCTATGTGGGCAAAATGAGTGCCAAAAATCGCATCATGTGCTGTTACACAGAAATGACGATCGACAGGTAGAAGTAAAATCAAAGACTAGCTTATTAAATAGATCTTTTCATACTAAAACATGCCATAGTCGACCTGATGCAAGCTTTTTAAATACAAATAAACTAAATCGATGCACTTCCGTCACGGAGGGGAAAGATCAAACCAAAGAATCGCGAATGCAGGCACAGGATGTTTATACTGCGGACTTCAGTGGTCTACCCACTGTTCCTGCCATAATAAGTCAATGGGATCGCAGACATAAAGTAGACAACGCAACAAGAAAACAATGCACAGAAACAGGCATCGCTCTTGAGCTAGATAATCAATCAGAGAACATGGTTAGCGATAGAAACTGCAGGCTACAACGAGGAGATAAAACTACACATCTGGCTGGCGAAGAAGAACAAGAAATACAGCTTATTCTCATGGAGGGGAACCACACTGCTAAGTGCAGCAGAGTTCTGTAAACTTTTGTGTAATTCGAGTTAACTCTAACGGAGTTTTACTATGCAGTTGCAGATATAGTATAACTTTGTAAACTATCGAATATCAATCTGTATTTAAAAGGTAATCTACATTAGTTTTAAGTTTATAATTCAGAGAAACTTCTATGGGTTGTTAAGCTCTCACAATTTAACGCGATAGGTACATGTATCTAAGCATTTTTGAATCGGTTATATTTGCGCAATGCCCCTCTGGATCCACCCAATAGTGTAATTGAAAAAAAAGGACGTTACCATTAAGCACTGCGTAAATTACGTTTGAAAGTTATAGTTTTTGACACCAAAAGCATGGCACAGCATTATCAAAATGAACATTTTGAGGAGGGGAAAATGGACAGAAGGAGTTTTGTTAATGTTGATACTATTGTCGTACTTTGGTGTAACGTCATGACGTAACAACGTTACAGCGTATTACGTAACGTCAGTTGCTAAGTAGAGCTATAGTTGATACGACGCCATTATAACTAGGGCCCAGCATCGTGTTTAGAATCGTAATTAAATAGTATTTTGGGACTCACAATCGGAGTTGGTTGTTTTTGGTGTTACTCCATATTCGGGAACAATCGTCACACCAACACCACATAAGATAAGCCTTCTTTAAATTCTTGTATTCTGTTGTTCATGAACTGCATATTGCTAGGTACTGTAGTGTCTTGTATATATCAACTATGTTTATTTGACCACCTTACACAAACCTAAAGTCCCAAAACCGCGTGCAGAACCGCTCAGTAGTTTCGAGAAATACTAGACGGGTATTACGAGCACATAAATTACTATTCTGCTTAAAAAACTGTATGGGTGTTCTGAGTATTGAAAGTATTTTTTTTTATCTTTTCAATGACTTATTTGAATCTTTGAACGCACACACTGATCAGCTAAGACGTTTTAACGTTCAAAGGGCTACATGCATTAAGAGGGTATCCCTCCACCCTATGAGGCCAAAAATCAAAAGTTGCTTTTCACTAGTTTCTTCTTGTTAATTTATTAGAAAAACAGCCCAAGTGTAAAACTCTGGTATTGATTCGAATTTTAACATTGCTATAGTAACAAAGATGACCACCAAAAAAGGCTGAAAATTGGGAAATGGCCATTTTGGAGAAAAGTTTGAGATATTTGGTAGAGAAATTAACACAGAGCACAAGCAAATACCAAAACGATATTTTAACAAGATGATGAGAGTTATCACTGCACACAACATATTAAAAGGATTTTTGGTAATCGCTTGTGCTGATATCTAATTCTTTAAAAAATGGTCACAAAAAGGCTTAAATTTGGCTTAAAATGGAAAATTCTCTATTTAAGCATATTTTGTTGGCCACTTTTGTTACCATAGCAATGGTAAAGCTAAAATTAATGCCAGAATTTAACATTTGGGTGATTCTTCTAATAAACCAATTGGATGAAATTGATGAAAGGCAACATTCAGTTTTTGGCTACAGAGTGGGCAAAATTTGCCCCTTAAAGAGACTAGGTCTGCAACTATGAACATTTTTCGATTTTTTTTATTTTCTTTTAAAATCATTTGTAAAAGTAGATTTAAATTATGTTTTCACAATAAATTTGTTCACTACAGCTGAAAACTGCACGGAAAAAGTGAATTATCTTATAATAACAGGTGTGTTTTTCTCTTGTTGGTAATTATTTGCGTCCCTCCAATAATTATAGACAGCTAATTTTAACATAAATACTGTTGTTTTGATACTGATAAGTTGTTAAGATTTACGAAATTGGTAAATTGTATACCTGAATTTTATTTTTTTTACTGTGTTCTTGAAAAATAGGAACATAAATTCTAAAATTAAAAGATCAAAAGTTACAGACTATGCAGCTTTAATGCACGCAGCTCTTTACCCATGCTTTATACAATAATTGTTTTTACTTAGATTTTCATTTTCTTTTATTTCCTATACAAAGTTTCATTGGTTAGGTAGTTTTTTGTGTGCAAAAATATGTACAACCATGTATATTAATTTTTCAGCTTCAGTAGAACACCACTGTATTTATACGTGAATTAATTAAACTATGATAAGTTAACGTGTACATACCAAAATTTCTTATATGAGGGGAAACTTTAAGAGATTCTGTAACTTATACTTCTTCTTGGACATATTATTTGTCAGAAAGCTCATCACATAAGATTTTTGACATATTTTAGCTTCTCGGCATAGCCAAAGAAGGTTTTTTTATGAAAGTAGCATACAATTCAATTGTAATTATATTATAAATGCAAAAAATACAAGTGAGTATGACCAGGAAATACCACAATCACACACCGCAGACAAACCGAAAGCTTCATGAGAAAGAGCCACATAACAATCACAAGACACAAGGAAGGCAAACAAAGCAGAGCAAACAGCTCTCTCTCTCTCTCTCTCTCTCTCTCTCTCTCTCTCTCTCTCTCTCTCTCATAAAGATGATTGCAAAACTAGAAAAGACACAAAAATATGCATAACATAACATAGAGCAAACACAGAACCCTACAATAGGAGCAACAATGAACAACAAATTAACAATAGAACCACTGCCTTAATATTGACAATAGCCTAAGCCACTAAAGGCTTATATGCATTCTTCCAGCACCAAATATCTGTTTTGAATGTTTCCATCCATTTTTAAAGAAATAACCAGAAGACCAGAAGACAAAGGTAAGAAAATGGTTTCAAAGAAGAAGTTTATAAATTATAAGAATCATTTTGAGGGGGGGGGGGGTCTAATAACTATAAATTGATATTTTGTGTAAAGAGCATTTAGACGGATGGCTGAGAATGGGTTTGCTCCCCCCCCCTAGGGAATTTTGCAGACATATCCTATCTTGTAGAGAATTGAAAGCTGAGTCTTTTAAGAGATGTTTGCACTCTGTGCTCCGGGGCGTTAGTCTGTAAGAGCCTGTAACATACGTTACTTAATCAAACTAAGAAAAAGTAAATTGAAAGTTTGGGCTAAAAATTAAAGACATTAAAATATCTATTTTTAATAATCATTCATATAGTCTGCATACTGGATATCTTAACTACGTATGACAGCCATTTGAACAAAATTGCGGCTTCCTAAGGTGTCATATGTGTTACATAAATCAGATAACCCATTAAAATTTGCAAGTGTGGCTAATATCATTTACATTCACAATCTCTCTGTGTGTTTTGCAAAATGTTTTTAACCATGTCTGACTAGCTTATGCAATTGGCTAACAGAAAAATTAAAATTTGTTTCCCTAGCTTAAACAATTTTTCTGAAATAAGCAATTAAACAACCCTACCCCTACCCAGTTTTAAGGTGAAATGTTTGGTATTAAAACTAAAGTAAAAATAGTTAAAAAATATTTGCAGTTGATGAATGTGTTTCATTGTTTGGGATTTATTTGCTTATATGAAAAGACTCATAAATCTGCAAGTTTGTTGCAAAATTTTTAATATCAGAGGCTGTAACATATGTTACCTGATGTAATAAATGGGTAAGCTCGTTGTCTTTACGTAAGATATGCCTAAAAATGTTTTAATCTCCTCGAGGGAATTTTGCAGACATATTCCTTCTTATAGTACAACTCAAGCTGCATCGAATAAGGGATGTTTGCACTCTCTATGTTGGGGCGTTAGTCTGAAACAGCGTGTTACATGCGTTACTATATCAAATAAAGGAAATGTAGTTTGAAAGTTTGAGCTAAAATTGTGAAAAAACTCCCAGCTGTTGGATATCTTACATTGTTTAGGGATTTTAAACTGGCTCCTATGATAAAGACTTATAGATCTGCTAGTTGTCATCAAGGTTAGAAGATCAGAGAGCGTTACATATGTTAGCGTGATAAGTAAAATCATCAAACAGTATTTTGACATCAAGCTGAGTAGAGGCCTGCTCCATCCTAATCCCCTTTGGAATTCTGCAGACAAATTACATCTTATGTAACCATTCAAGGTGCATTCAATAAGAAATGTTTGCACTCTGTAAGTCGGGGCGTTAGCCTGTAACAGCTTGTTACATATGTTACTATATCAATTTGAGAATAAGAAATTTGAATGTTTGAGCTACCAAAAGAAGACATTAAAATTATCTAATAAATTGACATTCTTATAGCCTTTATACTGGATGTCTTTACTACATATGGAAGCTGTTTAACATCAATACGGCTAACTGTGGTGTTATGTGCGTTAATGAACCTAATTATAATTTAAAAGCTATAATCGTGGCTATCGTCATGTAGTTAAACAGCTACTATGACTTGGTTTAAAACTGTTTTATTAGATTTTACAAGCATATACTCAATTGATGAATAGGAAAAACCAAGATTGCCTTTCTATCTTAAATATATTGTCCTATAGGAGCTAATACACAGCCCTTAGTAACTCCCAGTTTTACAGAGAAGCGAATTTTATTATTACCGTTTAAGTAAAACACATTACAGCGTGTGGATATTTTTTTCATTTTCTTAGTCTGTCTTGCTCATATATCTACAAGATGTCATTAAGTTAAAGATCAGGACACTTAATGTGTACTTATAAGTCTTTGGTGCCAAAACACTTGAAATTATATTCATTTCTGAATATCAAGCCCATGGACTGGTGTTACAGATGTTATCAAGACCTTTTGGACACATTTCCTAATACTGTGCATATAATGCTAAATATAGAGCCACAAATAGAAAAGATAGTTTTACATTTTTACAAGAAAATACAATAAATGAAATGGTCCAAACTATTTCTCATCGATTTAACACTCATGTTAAATGTTTGTCGTTGTCTGCTACTGTGGTAAATATTATTAACAAACGCCTCCTTGCAACTAGTAGAATCATCACACAATATTTCAATCATTTACTGTTATTCAATTTTACCACCAGTCCACTCAAAATTGATGAGCCATTATCAACTTTCAAATTTTGCCATTTATAGCTTGGAACATCCGAAACTGATATGAATTCCTAATAGTTGGCTCTTTGAGTATATGTTTAAGTGATACCCTGCAAGTAGGAGAAAGACATAAGCTTTACAAGGAGGAAAACTATGCCATTAAGAGCAATGAATACCTGAACTGATGTACCTTGATATTTCTGTGATAAAGAATCATATCTTAGCTGGTTAACTTTTATAAATGAAGCCTTTCCATACATGCAAACCCACATATTTTCATCTAATAATGTCTCTGCACTTATTACCTTTCCCCAAGCATTCAGAAACTTATTTAAGTCTTAGTACTTCTGAAGTGCTGAAACCGAGGTAACTCTTTCCCTTCAGATAAACGAATTAGATGTATAACAGCAGGTAAAGCAATGAAATGTAGGATGAACAGAGCGCAAATTAGACCCTTTCAATTCACTGATTCACTAAGTTTCTAAGATAAGAGAGCTTATTAAAGGATGTAACATATATAACTCGTCATAATAAATGAGATGTCGTGACATCCTTTTTGATTACACAGTCAGAGGCAAGTGTTTTCAATTTCAGTGTTTTTAATGGATCATGACATGAGGCACCTTATCAACTTTTTTACTCTGTATAAATCTTCCATAGAGCATAATATAGAACTACTGGTTATCCTATTCTACCTATAGTCCACTTTCCTTCTTTTGAATGCAACAACTAAGGCTGCAAAAACTGAGAAATCATAGGTTTTACATTATTTTAAGACTTGCTTCAATATACCGACATCAAAAAACAACCAACTGCAAACATAATTGATGGCAATGTCCAACTTCATATTCTTTCTCTTTTACCAGATAACTTTCAAGGTGTAACAGAAATTGTTTCAGACGGTCTGCCAAAACCATCAAGAGTCAACATTGTAACTAAAGAAAACTTATAAAGTTCTTTGGGCGCAGCAAAATACTATTGATCTAAGACCTGAGGACTTAAGCACCAAAAGACTGGATAGGTTCCATGGCAAATGATGCAAAAAGCAGCCTATCAAATTTCTGTTTGACCAATGTCAGAAATCTTAAAGTATTCTTAGAGATACACGGTAGAGACATAGATTTTGCAAAATCAGAGCAAAGTTATCATTTGGCTAGCACGGATGCAGAGGCAGCTGCAGTTAGATTGCTCTTGCCACTTCATAGGAAGAGATATATAGCTGAGTCCAGTTGTTTGAAGCTGGCACTGGACACACATACAAAGAAAATTAAGTCTTTTGATGGCTAAAGAGGAGGATCACACGAAATGCTTATAAGTGATGTTTGTCACAATTACCAATTTTAAAAAGTAATCTTAATTAATGTAATACAAATAACACCATAGGAAGCTGTATATTTGATAAAAAATCTTTTCTTATGTATCAAAGGTATTCAGCATGCAAACTACATGAATAATTCAAATAAATAGATAGTTTTATGTCTTCTTTCTGATTCTCAGACTGTCAATTCATTTATTCTTAAATTGATATTGTAACATACGTATCATACCATTACAGGCTAACCCCCTAGTTAATAGAGTGCAAACATCTCTTATTTGATGCAGCTTGAATTGTTCTTTAAGGTAGGATATGTCTGCACAATTCCCAAAGGGGTGGAGAGGAACAGTGTTGTACTCAGTTTGCAGTCCTAATACAATGCCATGATTCTACTGGTTGTGATGAAATGGGTGATTATTTTGCAATAGAAGCAGACACAATGATAGACATTGTGAGGGTGACTTGAATAAAGATTGTTTTTGAATAATTTTATTTAATAGGAATATTTATTAAATTGTGTCATTTAAATGAGAACTATTATTTTCTATCTATATGTCTATATATTTTAATATTATAGGCATTAGGAAATATGTGATTAAAAAGGTTATATATAACATAGGTAACACAATTCCAAGGGCTTGTTATCAGCAATGACTGTAATTACTAAGACTAAGGCACCAGAGGCTAGAGATTAATAGGAAAACGTGTGAAAAACGGTATTTTTCTGAAATATCATCTCTTACTTCCAAGAAAATTTCCTAGCTCATTCATTATGCCATGTAACATACGTTACATACTTTAATAAGTGGTCTGATCCTGATGTCAAACTTGCAAATGTATGATTCTTTATTGCATTAGCAAGACAGTGCCAAAAATGTAAGATATCCACGAGCGTCAAATATTTTCATATATTTTTCTTCAATAATAGATACCGAAATTTGATACTTAAAATTGGGGGTAGGGTTGTTTAATAGCTCATATAAAACAATGTATTTGAGATAGAAAAGCAAACTTTGTTTTTTCTATTAGTCAAATAAGTATTTTAGTAAACTAAGATTAAAAACACTTGTAAAAATGCACAAATCGTCTGTAAAATGAATGATGTTAGTCACGATTTCAACTTTCAAAGGGAAATTTAATCTATGTAAGGCATATAACACCATTGAAGGCTGTAATTTTGTTAAAAATGCTGCTTTTATGTAGCTTAGGCATCCAGCATGCAAACTACATAAGAAATTTGAATAATTAGATGGCTTAATGTCTTCATTCTGTAGCTCAAACTTTCATTTTGATTTTTTCCTTTGTTTGTTACAGTAACGTATGTAACAGGCTGTCAGAGACTAACGCCCCGGAGCACAGAGTGCAAACATCTCTTAAAAGATGCGGCTTGAAATTCTCTTCAAGATAGGATATGTCTGCGAAATTCCCTAGGGGGGGGGAGCAGGACCTTTTTTAGCTCGAAGTCTAATTGTTCATTGTGACAAAATGTGGGTAACGTAATTCACATGCCTAGGACTGCTATCTTCTTAAATGTGCATGAACAAATATTTCTCTGTAAAATGTCAGGTTCAAGTTTGCTGCTTAAAATATTTACGAAACACTTTGCAATTTAGAAGTGAGCCATTGTATTTGATATTGATTAAGGTTGCTTCAAAATATAGAAATAGAACAATACTTTAAATTCTGTATAGTTGAAAACTTGTTGTTATCTACTAGCCCAGAATACTAATTGTGGACCATCTAATTTCAGCAAGCGTCTATTCATATACATTTGTATACACAAAACAGAAAGCTTTTAGTATGCACAAAATTAATCTAACCCAGAAAAATAGCGAGAAATTTCTAGGTTATGTAATTTGCACAGTATATTTGCTGAATTGTGTTGAACTTTATGGGGTATGAATTTAAATATACAGGTTTATTTTTCATTTAACTAAGCAAGTTATAAGTATATCAGCTCAGAAGAACATTATAACTTTGCTGTACACACTTCTGTAGAATTAACTGGGATGTCAAAGAGAGGGTGGCTGTTTCAAAGGCTGTATATAATTAATTAATAAACTCCCAGTAAGAGCAGCCAGGCCCATTGATTAAAAATGATTTAAAATGATAATTACAACAACTGAAAAACAAGACAGAATCTATAGACCAGAATTATTTTGTTGCATTTGACCTCAGGATTGGACTGAGACAAATTTATTTAAAATGTAAATTACGTTATCTGTTTGTGATCTACGTTACTACTTTCAATCAGGTTCATTCCAAAAATCCTAATGAATAACCCCACAGACATTCCAGAGATTCACTATTGGTTTTGATAAAATACTTTGCATATACTTGTATTTTTTATATTATTATTATCGCTATTGTAAAACAAAAACAATATTTTGTGAGGCAGGATATGTATCTTGGCAATTCTTCTGATTTTTCTGATTGAAGCAACATAAGTCACAGTAACGTAATTCACAAATTCACTTATTCACTTAAAACTTCTTGTACGGATTATTTACTGTTTGCTACATTGCATGGTTATAGGTCTACATTTTATTTATGTTGAATTTTAAACCTTTTCTTAAACACAAACTAGACATAGGGCAATGTAAGACTGCAGATATTTTTCAATAATTTCAGTTGTTCGTTCATAGCTACTTTGTGCGCCTAAATATTGATTTGGGTTTTCATTTACCCTTCTTCTTTGTGTGTTCTTTGGCAAGCATGCAAATGGTTAAATTTCCTTAAGTGTTAGACTGATAAACCTTAGATAGTGTGTAGACTTTTGGTGCACATGAACCTATCAGTGAACTTCTAAGTCATCGAGGTTCAACTGTATTCTTAAATGCTATAATGACAGTCTATTGAGGTCACACCTCTACCCTATTAATAAAGAAGAAAAGGGTAACCAAGTTTTGAGACAAATTTTACCCATACCTGACACTGTGGCTACTTGTTTTCACATTGATTGTAACAAACAATGTAGCTACAAATTGTTTGACGATTAAGCAACAATGCTTGAAATAGTGCCAAATTATCATCACAATTTTATTTTGATATATAAACTTAAATTCATCTGATTTGCTTTCACGTTGAGAGAGAGAGAGAGAGAGAGAGATCGTTTAGACCAATAACCTATCCTAGACCATTAAGCAGAAGTCTTGTTAATGAATTCACAAGTTATTTTGCAATTACTAAACAGGTATCCACACAATATTGCGATTAGCCTTTTAGAATTTTTTAGAAGTTTTTCAGGTTTAGGCAGAACAGAAATCCTGCTAGGTATCTCCACACATACTGTGTTATGGGGCTGTACCGAATATTTGTCAAAAGCCCAGATCTACCTCACTCGGACTGCCCATTCAAAATTTAGGATAGTTTTCATCATAAAAGCATGCCTTTAGTTCTCAAAATACCCGTTCAGTGGCTTCTGACTTTTCTCGATTTTTTTACCAGGTCTTGGTAATTTTGGTATCCCAGGGGCAATCTCGAGTCGAAAACAGCCCAAATACTGCCTAGTTCTATCCAGCCAATATCATGAGAGCCAAATGAAACTTTTCCTGTCAGAGGACAATTAGTAAAGTGGGTTTTCACTAGCTGGGCAATGTTGTTGCTATTCATTAGGCTGCAAGAAATAGTGAAGAAATATTTTAATGCATTATACTAAAACGTTGTGTTACCTCGTAAGTAAATATTCATTATAGACAAAAGCATCACAAACACTTTGCTATCTTGAATACCACACTCTCTTATGCAAGAGAAGCTGATCAGTATGTTTCGATAGTTGGTTTTTGTTGTTGTTGTTTTTTATATAAAATATGCCCTCGATTCAGATGGGATAACAACAACGGTCTCCATTTGGGGACTTGAATCTACATCTACATCTAATCGTTGAGTAACTTCTGTCACACATTTGACCATTACGTTACTTTTGCGGGAGAGAAAAGAGAAAGCAATGAAAAAATAAGAAAGCAAGGAAAAATAGTTATAGGAAAGAAAGAAATTTAGAAAAAAATTCCAGGCTGTTCTCGCCCCTTCAAGCTGAACCAATCCGGCTACCGTAGCGGCCCCTGGGTATGATCGCCCAACCGGCATAGCTCCAACCATCATTAGGGTTTACTCACAGCCTGACCGTGTTATGCTTAAAATGTAAGAGTGGGCAGCTCCCGCTTGAAGGATACCAAGTCAGGAGCCTCAGCTATAGAAGCTGGCAATGAGTTACAAAAAGGGATGGTGCGAGGGAAGAAACTATACTTGCAGGCATCAGTTCTTGATGATATCTGTCTAAGTTTCACCGTGTGGCTTGATCTGGTGCGTGCCGAAGCTTGAGTAACGTATGGTGAAGCTGGTATGTCGACCATGCCATTCATGATCTTGTAAAGCAGGGTCAGCTGTATCTTTGTCCGTCTGCTTTCAAGGGATTCCCAGTTTAATTCTTCCAACATATCGGTGACACTACTCATATTTCGATATCTGTTAGTGACATATCGAGCGGAGCGACGCTGGACCATTTCGATCATCCTCTTCCCTTGGTCTGTGTATGGACTCCATACTGAGGCGCAGTATTCAATGTTCGGCCGGACAAGGGTGAAGTATGCTGAGGCTTTGGTATCCCTGTTACTGACTCTGAGGTTTCTTTGCAGGAAGCCAATCATACTATTGCCTTTCTTCACTATCCTGTCAATGTGTTGGTTCCAAGAGAGGTTGGAAGAAATGTCAACACCAAGGTACTTGGATTGTGTCTCTGCTTCTAGTGTTTGGTTCTTCAGGCTGTAGTCAAAGAGGACTGGTGATCGAGCTCGTGTAATGCGAAGGACGTTGCATTTATCGGGGTGGAATAGCATGCCCCATGTCAGTTCCCATGTTGCCAGTTCCCTCAAGTCTTCCTGTAGTTGGAGACAATCTTGGATTGACTTGACAGTCCAATATATGATGCAGTCATCTGCAAAGAGCCTGGTGTTAGAATCGGTGAGCACACCACGTGTTCACGCAGCTTGAAGCTAATCTACGCAAATCTAACAATCATTTGTTTTATCAAGACGCTAAAATCCTAAAATAATTTATCTCCTAAAGCATAGCTGAGTATGAACTTCGAAATAAGACATAAAAAAAGCTGCTGACGTGTTTATCTTGTCCGCCATCATTGCTCGAAAAAACACTGTATCTGCACACCGGGTAGGTGGCAATCGAAAATGCTCTTGACAGTCGACGAATGCGGATCAAAATTCGCTACAAACAGTGTTTTCGATTGCAATGAAAAACTCTGTTTCTGGAGATTTTTAATCTACGTTCGTCGATGGTATCAACGTTTTCGATTGCCGCCTACCCGGTGTGATCAGGTCAGGGTCCGAATGCATGATATTTTAGGCTAAAAATGACCGCAAAATCAGGAAAAAGGCACGGGTACAGTGTGGACCCAGCTTTAGAATACATAGGAAACCGTACAAAAATGGACTGCAGTGAGTGTTCAATTCTTAGGCCTCTGCATATCCGTAAACGAACAGACCTCAACGACAGGGGCCTTTTTTAAAAGCTTCGTGTAGATATTTGTATATTTTGTAAATGTTCTAGTGACTTATAAATGTAGGCATATATTTGATAGATGTTTTTGAAGGAGTTGACAATGATTTGCTTAAAGATAATCGAAGCAATTAGAAGAGTTGTTAATTGTTGATTAAGGTTTAGTAAGTGGAATGTCATCATGACGGTGGTATTTTAAATATTAATGTTCAATTAATGATTACGAACGTTTTGAGTATATCCTTTAAGTCAAAGTATATTTAGATCATAGGTATTATAGTTAAAGAGACTAAGTCTTCAGCTATCAACATTTTTCGAAATTTTTCATTTTCTCTTTAAATCATTTGTAAAAGTAGAATTAAGCTATGTTTTCACAATAAATCTGTTCACTATAGGTGAAAACTGCACGGAAAAGTGAATTATCTTATAAAACAAGTGTGTTTTCTCTTGTTGGTAATTATTTGCGTCCCTCCAATAATTATAGACAGTTAATTTTATCATAAATGCTGTTGTTTTGAAACTGATAATTTGTTTAGATTGCCTAATTGGTAAAATCTCTACCTGAATTTTAGTTTTTTTTACTGTGTTCTTGAAAAATAGAAGCATTAGTTCTAAAATTAAAAGATCAAAAATTACAGACTATGCAGCTTTAAATTCTGTGAGTAGATTTATTTGAAAAGTTTAAATGCCTGAAAAAACCCTTGCAGATTGAGGATATAGCAGAACAGAATACTATTGGAGTAAAATCCTTTGTTTGTGTATTTATATAGGCTAGATAATGCATCATGTACATATTGTATAATATTCGACACAAAATAAAATTTCTATGTCTTTGCATGTCTATGTCATCAACTTTATGTGAGCAAGACTGCTGTTGCAGGTCTATTTGTAAATCGTGAGTTGTCTATGATACATGTATCGCTCTGGATATCTCAAAGCTGACTAGCATTTTATCATCTATGAGCGTGGACAGTTTGCTTCAAATAATTTCTAAACCACTGGAAAGATTTGGATCAGAGGTGATATATCTGAGCTTGTTACAAACACTTTAGAATACAGCAAGTATATTGTTAGTAATCAGACTCAGTATAGTGGAGTAAGCTAATTTCGCTAAGAATGTAATTTCGCCTATTGAACATTCCTACCGTTTTTCACTTGTGTGACCACAGGGGTAACAAGTCGTTTATTATTATATGATAATTTAATTTTAACAATGAACACGCTTCAGTAATAATGACAGCAATTAAGCTTTGTGTAACCAGGTCTGGGGAATCTCGGAAACAGCGATCGTAAATTATCGCGTAAATGCGCGATAGCGAACTGCCCATGTAAAGGGAAATCAATCTAAACGTCATCAGGGGAAATAAGTTGGTGGTCAACTTCCGTGTTGTTGGCATTCATATATCCCGCATT
Source organism: Loripinus fragilis (assembly GCA_964019695.1). Classification (NCBI taxonomy): domain Eukaryota; kingdom Metazoa; phylum Mollusca; class Bivalvia; order Lucinida; family Lucinidae; genus Loripinus; species Loripinus fragilis. The sequence goes on from CAXHUL010000390.1 coordinate 1,998,133, forward strand.
CCCGCGACGACCATCACCACATGTCTCGCCTTTTGCGAGTTGGTGCCCTAGTTTCAGAAACATCACAACACACAAATAAAAGATTACAAATAAATATTTAACCATCAGAACCTTGGCCACCAATCAATGATAAATCTGATGTGAAAATGGTAAGAAAAAAAAATACGGGTTTCTGTCAGAAGAGGGTTCAATTTGGTGATTTTTTTCCTGAAAATTTCGTTTGTTTACCGTTTAGTTTCTCACCCCTTGGTCCGAATGAATCCGAAAAAAGATCGATCGAATCAGCGGAAACGGGCCAAAATGATACACCAATAATCAAATTTCTATCGCTCAGACCGCGACGCAGTTGTAGGATAACTACCTCTGTTAGCAAGTCTGCCAATCTCAAGCGTGGTCGCGCATTTGAGCGATAATTTTGATTGCGAGTTTCCGAGATTCCCCAGACCTGGTAACCCAGGTTTATCTCTTTTTGTATACCTTTGCTGAATCAATTAAAGCAAGCCTTAAAAAATGTAAAACCTTTGATTTCTCAGTTTTTGCAGCCGTATCATTAGCTGTTGCATTCAAAAGAAGGAAAGTGGACTATGGGTAGAATAGGATAACCAGTAGTTCTATATTATGCTCTATGGAAGATTTATACAGAGTAAACAAGTTGATAATGTTGCCCCATTTCATGATCCATTGAAAACACTGGAATTGAAAACAATTGCCTTTGACTGTGTAATCAAAAAGGATGACACGACAATGCCCTTGCTCATTTATTATGACGAGTTATATATGTTACATCATTTAATAATCGCTCTTATCTTAGAAACTTAGTGAGTCATTTTAGTGAAAGGGTCTAAGTTGCACTCTGTTCATCCTGCGTTTCATTGCTTTACCTGCTGTGATACATCTAGTTTGTTTATCTGAAGGGAAAGAGTAATATACCTCGGTTTCAGCACTTCAGAAGTACTAAGACTTCAAATAAGTTTTTGAATGCTTTTGGAAAGATAATAAGTGCAAAGACATTATTAGATGAAAATATGTTTGTTGTATGTAAGGAAAGGCTACATTTATAAAAGTTAACCAGCTAAGATATGATTCTTTATCATAGAAATATCAAGGTACATCAGTCCAGGTACTCATTGCTTTGAATGGCATAGTTTTCCTCCTTGTACAGCTTTAGTCTTTCTCCTACTTGCAGAGTATCACTTGAAACACATACTCAAGGAGCCAACTATTAGGGATTCATATCAGTTTCTGAATGTTCAAAGCCATGAATGGCAAAATTTGAAAGTTGATAATTGCTCATCAATTTTGAGTGGACTGGTGGTTAAATTGAATACAGTAAATGATTGAAATATTGTGTGATGATTCTACTAGTCGCAAGGAGGCGTGTGATAATAATGATTACCACAGAAGCAGACAACTGCAAACATTTAACATGAGTGTTAAATCCATGAGAATTAGTTTTGACCATTTCATTTATTGTATTGTTTTGTACAAATGTAAAACTATCTTTTCTATTTGTGGCTCTATATTTAGCATTATATGCACAGTATTAAGAAATGTGTCCAAAAGGTCATTGATAAAATCTGTAACAACAGCCCATGGGCTTGATAATCAGAAATGAATATAATTTCTAGTGTTTTGGCACCAAGGACTTATAAGTACACATTAAGTGTCCTGATCTTAAACTTAATGACATCTTGCAGATATATGAGCAAGACAGACTAAGAAAATGTAAAATATCCACACGCTGCAATCGCTTTCATGTGTTTTACTTAAACGGTAATAACAAAATGTGCTTCTCGGTAAAACTGGGAGTAGGGCTGTGTATTAGCTCCTATAAGACAATATATTTAAGATAGAAAAGCAGACTTGTTTTTTTAACATCGATTCCTGATCTTTGCACCCTTACTTACTTTTCTATTCATCAATTGAGTATATATCTGTAAAATCTAATAAAACAGTTTGAAACCAAGTCATAGTAGTTGTTTAACTATATGACGATAACCACAATTATGGCTTTTGAATTATAATTAGGTTCATGTAACGAACATAACACCACGGTTAGCCGTATTAATATTAAACAGCTTACATATGTTGTAAAGACATCCAGTATGCAGATTATAAGAATGTCATTTTATTAGATAATTTTAATGTCTTCTTTCTGTAGCTCAAACATTCAAATTTTTTATTCTCAAATTGATATAGTAACATATGTAACAAACTGTTACAGGCTAACGCCCCGACTTACAGAGTGCAAACATTTCTTATTAAATGCACCTTGAATGGTTACATAAGATGTAATATGTCTGCCCAATTCCGAACGGGGTTAGGATGGAGCAGACCCTTACTCAGCTTGATGTCAAAATACTGTTTGATGATTTTACTTATCACGCTAACATATGTAACGCTTTATGATCTTTAAAACTTGGTGAAAACTAGCAGATCTATAAGTCTTTATCATGTGAGCCAGTTTAAAATCCCTAAACAATGTAAGATATCCAGCAGCTGTGAGTTTTTTTTCCACAATTTTAGCTCAAACCTTCAAACTACATTTCCTTTATTTGATATAGTAACGCATATAACATGCTGTTTCAGACTAACGCCCCAACTTAGAGAGCGCAAACATCCCTTATTCGATGCAGCTTGAGTTGTACTTTAACAAGGAATATGTCTGCAAAATTCCCTCAAGGAGATTAAAACATTTTTAGGCATATCTTACATAAAGACACTGAGCCTGCCCATTTATTACACCAGGTAACATATGTTACAGCCTCTGATATTAGAAATTTTGCAACAAACTTGCAGATTTATGAGTCTTTTCATATAAGCAAATAAATCCCACACAATGAAACATTTTCATCAACTGCAAATATTTTTTAACTGTTTTTACTTTAGTTTTAATACCAAACTTTTCACCTTAAAACTGGGTAGGGTTGTTTAATTGCTTATTCCAGAAAAAATATTTAAGATAGGGAAGCAAACTTTAATTTTTCTGTTAGCCAATTGCACGAGCTAGTCAGATATGGTTAAAAACATATTGTAAAACACACAGAGAGATTATGAATGTAAATGATGTTAGTCACATTTGCAAATTTTAAGGGGTTATCTAATTTATGTAACGCATATGACACCTTAGGAAGCCCCAATTTTGTTCAAATGGCTGTCATACGTAGTTAAGATATCCAGTATGCAGACTCTATGAATGATTTTTAAAAATAAGTATTTTAATGTCTTTAATTTGTAGCCCAAACTTTAAATTTAGTTTTTCTTAATTTGATAAAGTAACGTATGTTACAGGCTCTCACAGACTGACGCCCCAACGCACAGAGTGCAAACATTTCTTAAAATACTCGGCTTTCAATTCTCTACAAGGTAGGATATGTCTGCAAAATTCCCTAGGGGGGTGGGGGGAGCAAACCGATTCTCAGCCATCCGTCTATCAGGTACATTTTTCACGTATCCAGCCATCTGTGAAACTCTCCACACCAAAAGTATATACCTGTAGTCTTATAGTTGCCGTACCGTTGAAAATAAGCGTTTCGTATGATTGAAGATGAATCTGATTAGCCCAGATACCTTGTTTGAATATGTACATACATGTATCTTAAACACGTATGTGTATCTTAAACTATTCAACCAAAACATCAATCTTCGACAATGAAATCTACCATCACACAAGTTTTATTGTTTCATAAAAGATATGTGTACCCTTTCCCTGTGATCCATTTTATTGAACCCTTAGCATGCTGAATTTTAATGTGTGTGTGTGTGTGGGGGGGGGGGGGGGGGGGGGGGGGGGCAGGGGGGCTATTTTTGGGGACGGATGTTAGTCCGTTCCCCAATTTTAACAATAGCGTTTCGACCACACGTCGATATTCGCTCTTGCACTATTGAACACATCAAAATGTTACACTTATACCCAATTTTCCACCATATGTATTGCAAAGTATCAGGTTTTATGGTTGATTTAGAGGCAGAGTGGTAAACAATTCATTCTGACCAGTTACTTTCTGAGAGGCCGGCTGATATGGATCTACATTGTATTCAAAACAGGGCATTACTTAGCCGCATGATAAGGGATTAATACGATCCAAACAACACCTATTCAGAAAGCTTCCGCGTAAAAATAGTTCCAACTTGTTTCGTGTTTTTTTTATTGTCGTTTTTAAAAATAGGTCTAGATCTACACTATTTGAGATTTATCTGCTCGATTTCAAAATATAATGTTCTTAGCTAATCATAAATATATGTAAATTATTATCGCGCAATAATAAATTTATATAATTAGCGACCGCGTGAGCAGGGAACCAGTTGATACATATACAAGAATTGGCTTTTAAAAAAGTTAGCGGTCGTTTAGCGATATGATTGTAAGTCGTCTTACGCAATACATACATTACTTGTGTTTGAATCTCTCAGACTTGTACAATTGCATTTATATTTGTTCTAAGTTTTGATTATTAATATCCCAGCTGTGATTTTATATTTTTTTTACAATTTAATACATTTTCCAATTTAATGCACCCTGGAAAATGCAAAAGCCGTAAGGTAACCAAAATCTAAACCTGTTGACTGTACAATGTGCAGACTTCTCGGAGCCTTCGTTTCTAGCATAAATGTGAACCATATCACCATTTGAGTCAACACGACCTTTTGGTACTTAACGCATTGTCCAGTGTGCAGACTAACCTTCACAGTCGCATTGTTGAGTGTCTCAGGCAAATGTGCAGACTCGTCATGCATTCCCTGCTCGTATAAGCGGCAACCCAATCACCATTTGATCAAACACGCGACATTTTAATACTGTTGCGAAGGCCCAGACGAAACTGTCAGCGCAAATATGCAGACTCGCCAAAGCCGTAGTCACATCACAATGCGATAAGTGTCAAAATCTCGTGCTCTCTCAAATGGCGATTTCGGTGTCATTTTTGCAAGCAGAAAATGCTCTAGAGAACAGGCTCACCTAATGATTCGTCACAGTTCCAAAATATCATGTGGTGGCTCAAATGGAAATCTGTGTTCCAGAAGCGAAGGTTCTGGTGAGTCTGCACATTTGCACAGGCTCGCTTGAGCCTTCGTAACAGTATCGGAATCCTATGTGCATGCTCGATTGTGTGTGTGTCTTTTATGCGAGCAGGGAATTAAGGCTCTGGTGAATATTCACAAGGCTGCACAGGTTCACCTGAGCCTTTTGTCACTCGACAATCGAATAAGTACCAAACTCTTTTGCTGGCCCGAAATGCGCTTTCGCTGTCATATATGACTTCAGCGAATGCTCTGGCGAGTCTGCACATTCGCACAGGCTCAACTGAGCCTTCGTCACTGTACCAAAATTTTATGCGTTGGCTCAAATGACGACTTGTGTCCTATTTATACGAGCAGCGAAGGCTCTGGCGAGTCTGCACCAGTAAATACAACAACGGGGTGCAACCATCGTTGTGTTATTTCAATGCTCACTTCAAGGTTATGAACTAATTGCTTATTTCATCAAGAAAATGTCATTTCATGGGAGTATAATACTACCTATGCTTTCATCAATATAGGCCGCTAACTGACTCCAGGGCCGTTGTCGACTTTTGAAAAGTGGTACGACCTTGAAATGTAGTATGCGTCTTTCGAGTGTCAAAGGCACGTGCGTGCGTGCGTGTGTGTGTGTGTGTGTGTGTGTGTGTAGGGGTGGGAGCACGAGAGAAATGACCCCTCTCGTTGGATGATGGGCCTCCCTAAAGAAATATTTCTAATTCAAAATGTCCGTAAAAGCGATTCTAATGCATTTTGAGGTCATATTTTTCTAGTGAAACCAAGTTCATATTTACAAGCATTAGTTTTTTTTAAATGCATATGACAGCTTTTTAAACCCTCACCATCAATGCATTATCATATATTTCGGCCCATCGGCGGTGGTGGGGACAGTTTAGCATTTCTCTACCAAAACACAGTTGCGGATACTCAAAGAATTGTCTCAATAAGACGGTTCTTTAAAGCACCAAAATATATGTTTAAATCTCTACCAAGCCATATGTTGTGGATAATCAAAATGGAACTGTCTCATCTTTTGAGTACCCAAAACAATATTAAAACTGATGGACAAGAAAACATTCTCACTATTACGCTGGAATTGTTTGCTAATCTGGACCTATGATTCTATATCGAGAGAAGACTCTAATTAGGTTGCGCATCTACAACATTACTAAGGGTTAACACGAAATCATGTTTGATTTAAAACAGCATAATTTTATATTATTTTTTTCTGTTCCTTCTCAGCTTACAGGGGTCGGCAATGATGATTTAAGACCACTTTGATGCACGCTCACTATTATACTTTAATTGTAATTGGTGTCACCTTCTTAATCTTATTTTTGTAACGTCCGCTTTTCACACCCTGATGCCCCAAGAAAGTGTATGTGTGTGTGGGGGAGGGGGGGGGGGTACTCTGATATAATTTCATATATATACGTAGGCTAGGACCATTTTTGGGGGTTCAAAATCTTGAATTTCAATATTTTTTTTATTTTTTTTGGGGGGGGGGGGGGGGTCAGAAATATCATTATTTTTGGGTGTTTGAAGATTTTGTGGATATATCATTGCAAACTGGACTGGTTTTAGGGGTCATTTCTATACATTTCAGGTTTTTTTTCTTAAGGTCAATGTGCAGGATGGGGATATAATTTGGGGTAGCCCAAAATTACAAATATTTTTTGGGGTCTGGCTGATATTCCCGATATATTTTGGGGGTAGACAGTAGATGCTGGGTCCAAGCCTACGTATGAAGAAAAACATGAGAGTACATAATAATGTCTAAGTTCAAAACTCCCAAATATATTATCAAATGTGCACAAAATACAGGGTGCACATGTTTAACGTGGGAACAACCACAATGCAAAGTTTGAATATAAAAGAATGAAAGCTGCTGGAGTTACAGATTACACAAATCAGACACCCCAACCATTTCGGATGGAAAAATGTCCAAGTTCAACGGAAAATATTTTTAAAATGTGCACAAAATAGGAGGTACACATGTTCAATGCATGAATGATCAATCATTATGCAAAGTTTGAATAATAAAGATATGAAAACTGGGGGAGTAACTGATTCCACAAACTAGACACCATCTCAGCATTTTGAACGTAAAAATGCTTTAGTTCAAGACCCCAAACATGAAACAAAATATTCGTGAAACGTGCGCAAAATCAGAGATGCACATCTTCAATCGTATCATCATGCAAAGTTTTCATATAAAGGAAAGAAAACTGTTGGAGTTACAGATTACACAAACTATACACCCCAAGCCATTTCGAAGTGAAAACAATTCTAAGTTCAACACCCGTCAAAAATTGAGAAAATATTATCAAATGTGCACAAAATAAGAGATGCACATCTTCAATGTGCGAACAATCATTATGCAAAGTTTGAATATAAAGGAATGAAAAGTGTTTGAGTAACAGATTACACAGACCAAACACCATCTTTGCATTCTGGACAGAAAATATGTCTAAGTGTAACGCCCCTTAAAAATAAGAAACTTGATATTCATGAATCGTGCAAAAAATATGAGGTGCACATCTTCGATATGTGAACGATCACTATGCAAAGTTTTAATAAAAATGAATGAAAACTTTTGGAGTTACAGATTACAAAAACTAGGTGCCCCAAAAGTATTGCGGATGGATGGACGGACGGACAGACGGACTCTCTTACAAATGGATTCTTGTCAGTAGCCAATAAAGCGTAAGTACCCAACAAATCCCAGAAAAGTTTTACGGAATAAACCTCATTTTGAATTTATTAGCTCCCTTTATATGCAAATGAGGTTTTGGAAATTTAAAGTACCAAGAAATTTTGGAAATTTAAAGTACCCGATGAGAGTCCATTCGTGAGTACGAACGGACGGAGTGGACCTACTACTAGACCTGCTTTCGCTGAAGCCACGCAGGTAATAATAATTATGAAACAAGTATTAGCTTTCAAAAAAGCTGGCGGTCATTTAACCTGATCATAATATGTATTCATGCACACTGCATGCTTCAATTTTGAACTTCTCGAGCCTGTCCATTTACAATGGTTCGAAGCTCTGAGATATAACCGTCAGAGCTGTAATTGTTTACCATTTAAAACGTGCTTCCATCGCGTGTAGGTCTACTCTTTTTATGTGGCTGGATTTTAAGTACCCGGCTTATGCATGGCCATTTATAGTCTACAGTGAACAAGATATGTTATGATAATGGATCTAGCATGCGACACATTTATGGAACGTTATTTGACAACACTGGACAGCCCATTTTTACGATATTTTTTTCTAAAACTGAGGCCAGAAAGCAAGGTAACAGTGACACTGAAGGAAATTCGACACTCCGTGACCCCCAAGATGTGTCCACAAACCAAATTTGAGATTCCTATATCAAATAATATAGGATTTATGCTAGTGACACGATATTTCTAGACCTGAGGGCATATGTTAAGGTAGGGTACGCGACTCTCCGTGACCCCAAGATGCATGAATTCACGAATTTTGGCATTCCTACTTCAAATAATACAGGAGATATGATCCCGACATTATGTCAACACTGAAACACTGTCTCAGAACTGACAGCAGCAGAAACCACTTGGTGCCTAAATTAATTTTACTGGACAGATCTTCACTCTTGATTCTGCTGAAGTCAAAAGCTGAGAAAGAATAGTATCTTAATTTGACCATATGTGCATGCAACTGGATGGTGATACTAAAGTATGAGAGTAAGTCCTGTTCCTTCAGCAATTAAGTATACTCTTATATTGTAGATACGTATGCATAACCATTAATAGTCTATAGTTAAACTGTTTACCGTATCCGTTATATGGCAGTACATCAATTCATATTTAATTCCGTGTGATGTAGATACTAATAGAAAATGAAAATTTATATAGGAACCAAGTGGTTTCAAATTCTGATGCTGCCAGTTCTAAGGAAGTGGTTTTGATGTTGATTAATTGTTTATTGTTTCTTCCATTTTTTTCTTGGTCCTTGTTTGGCTTTTTTGTTGTAAGGTTTTAGTCAACCATTCTTGTTAGCTAAATCGCAGGTTGTACAAAAGGTATCAAACTAAAAATCTCCCTATTTGAAGACTTGCACGCATAAATACAGCCGTCCCCATCAGTACTCTCAGTGCTTTGATTATATTGTTGTTTTAATGCTGTTTTTTCCAATTTAGAGCTAAACACCAAATCATTTTCTTCCCAAACAAACAGAATTTGGAAGAATATTTTCATTGACAATATTTTAACGTAAATATTATCATATAGCATACTGTACCAGTAGACGCACACAACTGCAGCAAAAATTAGAGATGAATGTGTTATTTTGAGTTGATTTTGTTTGTCTGCATTGATGTTTTGCGTCGCTGCCAAAATTTTTGCAGCCATGATGCGAAGTTTCCTGTCCACCTAGGTTGAACCAGTACATTGCAGAGAATAAAGTGTCTTGCTTAGGACATTTCGAAGTGCTTTCATTGGACCTTGATTATTTGAGTTGATACTTTACATCCCAGTCATGCGCGGATCCAGAAACAGTGTCAGAGGGGTCCAACTTTGACAACATTTTTTTTTTCTTTTTTAAGTTGATGAGAGGAGAGATGATCAAAATACCGCTAACAGTGGGCCATCATTGGCCCGCCAGCGAAAGGCCATTTAAATGGCGTTTTGCGCCCCGATGATGGCCTAACATTGAATTCTGGCCTAGTAGCTTTGCGATTTTTCAGGGGATCCGGTCCAGTATTGCTAAGCAAACCTATTTTTTTGTGATCTATCAATAGTACCACCTGTCCCCCCCTCTGGATCCGTCTATGCCAGTCAAGAAATTTTCAGTTATGTGGGGACGTTTCCTGGGTTGAACCAGTACTAAATAGAGTATAACGTGTCTTGCATGAGCAAACAATATGGTGCCTCTAGAGAGACTCAAACCAATGGCCCCTTTATCTCAAGTCAAGCTCTCTATTACTGGTAACTCTACAGGTATTATACAGCTATTTGGTCACTGTATCGCATGTGGTATACGATGCTAACGGAGATAGGAACCAGGTGTCGGCGTGGCTAGACAGTGACCCAAAAGCCGATTAATAACTACAGTTTTTGAAGGCGTCATTCATGCCAGCCTGTTTGTTGGGTTAGTTCAATAATGTGTAATCACTAAACCTATATTACATGTATGCCCTTTATATCCGTATATCATGTGTAAAACATTTCGACCTCCGTACCAGTGTATGCAGCTTTGCGTTTTTGACGGTTACTTGAGACATGGCTGTATAGTAAATACAATACCAAAGGGAATTACAGTTAAAAGCATGCTACATGCAATCAGATCTTCATTACCCTGTGCAACCTGACTCTTGATCTTTAGGCCAGAATTTTTTCATTAGTTGATTTACAAACCCTCCTACTGTAATTTTCCAGAAAGTAGAAATAAAATAAAATTTAATTTCAAAATTTTTTTTATATTTTATCCGCCGACTCTAAATATTATTTGTTTCGTTGAAAAAAAAAATATTGAGGATATGTCTGTATTTTTGAGAGTGACACTGTTAAAAGTGATTGTCCTGTCCAGATTTTAATAGAAAAATGATAAAATATTTAAAGATTTAATACAATCTGTTGGTTTACCTTACCAGTTTTACTGTTTTTTTTCTGGAGATTTAAAAAAAAAAAAAAAGCTCTGAAAATGAAAAAAAAAGCTCTGAAAATGAAAAAAAAAGCTCTGAAAATGACCAGTTAACTGGTCATTTTCAGAGCTTTTTTATTTATTTTTTTTCGCCCCCCCGACCCTAAACCTGAAAAAAAATTCCCATAAATCAACTAATAAAAAAAATCTGGCCTTATACATGTAACAGCAACAGCCGTTCTAACATAGACCAGTCTGCCTCGCTGATCTTGACTAAAATCCACATAGGTTCTAGAAGGCCCTGACCAGTGAGCAATAGCATATACCAATGTGTCTGTAAACAAGTAAGACTAAGATTTCTGCGAACATTTACCAGGCTTACTAACCGTACAAAGCTGGTCGCTTTTGTCGTCTGCGGCTCAGTTGTTTTGCACGATTAAAGCGTACCTATGCTGTTTTACCCAATTTACTGTAGACCAGTCTAAATTGACAGTGAATGGCAGTGTCCAATGTCCATTACCTGGTCGCACTATAATCTACCTGCTGACTAAGTTTGAAGCTCCTAGCAGTTATACTTTTTGAGATATCTTGATTACGACCCTTTAAAAGGGGCATAACTCCACAAAGGGAGATAATTTGGACTAAAAAAATATGGGTTAACTATTTTTTGATATGCTACTTAATTTTTGTAACAGGTGCACAGACGGACGGACGAATGGACAGGTCCAAAGCAATATGCCCCTTCAACTTGTTCAAAGTTGTGTGCATAAAAAAGCTATCTGATCAGGATCCACACTGTTTGTTTTGATTTTATGAGACTGGACTGGAGGATATTATCTTTTGTCTGCTTGTGTGGTCTGCAGACAACATTTGCAAATAGTTTGGATCCTCATCAGGCCTAACAAAATTTCTGGTCTGATCTGGATCCAAACTAATCGAGGCTCAGATGATATTCCTGATGATTGTTTTAATTGTTAACTTTGAAAAAAAAATCAGCAGATGACCAAAAAATGTCCCCACTTGCAAATAGTTGTTTTGTTCAGCAGGACGAAGGTTAAACTGTACTTTGCAATAGCTAATGCCTTGAGGCTTAGATTTAATCCTGTACAATGCAAGTGCATTCAGAGAATGCATGTTTTTTTATGAGAAGATTTTTAAACCACTTGCTGACCTTTGAGTTTAGAATGAAAATATGTGTCATGAAAGGATAAGTGAAATAAGGTAAAATTTTGAGCCAGTGCATGAGATTTCCAACAATGTGGTATGTTCGACCAGCAAAGCCTCAGATCAGCCTGTGCATACGCGCAGTCTGATCAGAGCCTTTGCTAGTCACTTGAGTATTCTATGAATGTTAAGCTACTGACTGAACAACATTTAGAGTTTCTAAGCTTAAAAGGAGGCTGCAGAGGCTCGTCAGAGTCTACACTTGTCAAAATGTCAAATTGTTGAAAATCTCATGCCGCGGCTCAAATTTGACAATGTTTTTGGAATATCATTCTTTATAGGTATGTGCATATTTCTTTAATGTGGAATCACAGGTTTAGATAAACAAAAATGTTCAGCGTAAAAATGTAAATATTTTCTTACCCATCAGTTATAACATATGTTTTGGGCGCTCAAAAGAACCGTCTCATTGAGACGGTTCTTTTGAGTACCCACAACATATGTTTTGGTTGAGAAATAAGAAAATTAGATTTTCGTTACGCACTCTTAACTAAAGCCCTGTGCGGAATTCCTGGATCCTCTTGGTAACTAATTACCACTGTAGCAGGTCTGCCTAAAACTCCTAGTCGAAGGACTTATGGATATGTTATCTTAAGCCCCAGTTACACATTCATGATTTTGGCCATGGTAGAGCTACGACTCACCCCGATTTATCAAGTCGTGATGCATTGGCATGAGTTGTAGCAGCACCATTGAGACATCAGTGCCAGTCCTAGTAGTACCGTGGTGATTCATGAAGAATCCTAGTGATTCGGGAACCTCCAAGACAAGGCTACAACATGTTTAAACTGTTTAAACTTGCCGGGCTGAATCGTGTTGGATTGTGGGCGTGGCCTAAATGGTAGCTCTACAGTAGCGGGATCGGGATCATTCCTAGTGGTACTGTGGTAGTATTCGTGGTCATTCGTGGGCGTTCGTAGCGAATCGGGTAATCACTGACACAAGATTCTGGTATAAAAACAGAGCAATGATACATTGCTGAAAATCATTTTCAAAAGACAATTTTAGTGAAGCGCATCATGGATTATGTCCAGAGACTTCAAATTGCTAATTTGCAGCTTGAACTGGACGTCATCAGATACACTGGACGGGGCACTGGACTTGGGACAGGACTGAGCCTAGCCCGTAGGTTCGGTGACTATTTTGATATTGCCACAGCTTTTCTTTTTGATGGCATGACTGACTTCATCAAAGGATGAAGAGATAATGATATTTGGTGTAATAATTTGGCAAACTGTCGCCCCAGGGGGTTTACTCTAATATTTTCTTACAGGCTAATGTCATTTTTTGGGGTTCAAAATTTTGAATTTCAATATTTTTTGGGGTTTTCAGAAAAATGAATATTTTGGGGTATTAAGATTTTATGGATACTTTTTGGGATCATCACAATATTGGACTATATTTAGGGGACATTTCTATGCATTTTAGGATCTTTCATAAAGTCAAGGTACAGAATAGGGAATATTGTTTTAGTTGCTAAAATTTCAATTTTTTTTGGTGTGCTTGAAACTCCTGATATTTTTTTGGGTGAACGGTAGATGCTGGGCCAAAGCCTACGTATGAAGAAAAAATGAGAGTATGAGAGTAACCCCCCCCCCCCCCCCGGACTGTCGCATTACAATCACTAAATCGTGCACGTTCGTGGGAGGTTGTGACGCTACCCTAGCGCTACTGGCTTGAATCCTACTAGCACCGTATCGAATCGTGGAGGCATCCTGAGCATTCGTAGCTCCACCGTGGTGAATTGTAGCCCTGCCATCATTAGACGTAGAGGATCCGTAGATTAATCGTGCAGACACTGTAGGAGCATCTTGAGACACCATATTGATGCTTGATTTTCTTTTTTTCCATACCGACGCATCCCGATTTTACCATCTGGTTCAAATCGGAACGAGTCGTGGTGAATCGTGGCCGGAATCGTGACTGTGTAACTGGGGCTTTACTTTTTTTTGGTCTGCAATAGAGGGGGTTATGCATTTTGAAGCCTGCAGTCCAGCAACATGTACTTTCACAGTCAAAAACAAAGCCAAATGATTTTTTTGTTTTCTTTTTCCAAATTTCAAAAATAGCATTCCCTGGCATAATGATACCCTTAGGTCATTCTCAACTGCTATATTAGGCCACCAAAGTTGATTCTTGGCTTACTTAATGAAGATAGACATCAGACTTCAGCAAGGCTGTCTTCCCTGGTCCCCGGTATTAGGCCCGGACCACTTTTTTGAGTATGCTTTCCACCGTGTCCTTTTTTTGCTCATATTCATTTGTGCTTACTTCTGATTTTATTCAAATGTGCCATTTGTACGTCACGTCACGGCAGCCCTGAGAATTACACTTGTTGCATGTGTCATCAATCATGTAGACCTAGGGAAGGTGTGAAAAGAGCAGTCACAGAGATATGGACGTTATGTCCAGAGAAAACCTGATGTAGCAGCATGCCAACAATAAAGGTGCAGACTAGCCTGCACATCTGGGCAGTCTGATCAGCCTCTTCTGGAAAGTATAATTGAAAAACTTGATACACACAAAATTTCAGCATTCTTGATAATCTCTGTAACTGAGCAGATGTTTGAGTCTTGCATGGTTGGAAACCCCTGATAATTTCTGTGATCCAGTTTTATTATAGCCCCGTTTGGGATGTCTGTCCGTCCGTCCATTCATCTGTCCGTCCATCACCATCGACAGTAGTGTTTCATTATCAGCTACAAATACTAGCAGTGAAACATGCAGTAGCCCTGATATACTGAAGGATTCTGTTTTTGACGAGGCCTTTTCTGTGAGTTTGTCACTATCCCATTGGTATCCTGGGTCGGGTGTGGTACTTGATTGTATCGATTCCTGATCTTTGCACCCTTACCTACTTTGAGATTGTTACACATCATTTTTCACACATTTGTACCAGAGTTATGGCCCTTGATTTACACCAAAATTTCTTTTCCACTCAATGTCTCGCGAACAATGGACAGAATTTTATCAAAATTTATATATGCATTCATATTGACTAGATCTAGGTTGGGATTGTTACACATCGTTTTTCACATATTATTACCAGAGTAATGGCCCTTGATTTACGTCAAAATTTTGTTTCAGCTCATCATCTTGAGAACAAATTGATAGAATTTCACCAAATTTTATATATGCATTCATATTCAATTTGACAAGATCTACGTTAGGATTGTTAAACATCATTTTTCGCACATTTGTACCAGAGTTATTGCCCTTGATTTACGCCAAAATTTCATTTCTATTCAATATTTTGAGAACAAATGGACAGATTTTATGCATTCAATTTGATAAGATCTACCTTTGGATCGTTAACCATCATCTCTTGCACAGTTGTACTAGAGTTATGGCCTTTGGTTTACGCCAAAATTTCATTTCCATTCAATATCTTGAGAACAATCGGATAGAATTTAACCTCCATAATTACAAGATCTACATTGGGATGTTACACATCATTTTTCGCACATTTGTACCAGAGTTATGGCCCTTGATTTAGGCCAAAATTTCCTTTCCGTTCAATATCTTCAGAACAAATGGACAGAATTTCACCAAATTTTATATATGCAATCATATTGACAAAATCTACTTCGGGATTGTTACACATCATTTTTGATCATTTGTAGCAGAGTTATGGCCCTTGATTTGCTAAAAAAAAATATTCTCCGCTCAATATCTTAAGGAAAAATGGACAGATTTTGACCAAACTTTATATGACTTTTTGTAACATGTATGGTGTTTATCTATTTCATATTTTGTTTACTTAGTTTCTGTTGACCCAGATATTGGAGACATTGATGGTAAATAAGTTGTTGTAAACAAGGTATTTATTTGGTTATAAGATTTTTCTAGAAGGATGACCAATCATCTAGATGGTTCTTGAACCTTGGAGAAAAGACCAGAACTTACTAGAATTTTCTTTTCCATGCAAATAGAAACTTTGAGTAGGTTCTAGAATTCAGTAGAAGTTTGTGGAATTTTCCAGAATGAATAAATATAGCATATGATATAATAGTCTTTCTTGACCGTTCTAGAACTTTCTTAAAGGGTATATATAAGAGTAAATTTTTCATAAGGGCATCTTTGAAATAATTTCACCTTTTAAAAGTCTAAACCTTTTGTGCTGGAATTCTATATTGGAATACATAGTGCTTTACTTATTCATTCTGGATTACTTTGGATTATTCAGTTTTGGATTCAGACTTCATGTTCATTTGGATTTATCTTCAAAATCTGGGATCAGAAACTGCTGAAAGACTTGTGTTGATAAATATTCTGAGGGACAGTTCGGACATACAAGGTATTGTAAATTAGACTTTCTTTGATTGTATAACTATTTTCCATTGCTTATTGTAAATGATAATTTTTGTTTTTAATAAATTTTGTTAAATTTTAAAAGTGCTTTTTGCTGACTTTCCAAATAGCTAAATTTTGGTTTCCTGAATTTGTTTCTAGTTACGCCTGGCACGTAACAGAAATTGGGGGCTCGTCCGGGATTGAAATTAATTTTGCTCCAAATTAGTTTGAAATTTTAAAGAAATTTTACTGTTTGCTGTTTTACTAGCTGAAGCCAGCAGAAAGCAAATATGTCATTTAAACTTAGTGATTTTACTGCGTCACCTTCTCAGGAGCTGTTAGACTTAGCAAAAAAGTCTGATCTTTTGGATATTGCTGACCATTATGGCCTACCCAATATCAAAAAGACCATGCTAAAACATGAAATTAAAAATATTCTCATTCAGTTCTTTGTAGACGAGGAAATATTTGATTCCTCAGCTACATCTCAGATTCTGGTTACCCAAACTGATTTGCAGCTGAGAGAATTAGAGATTAAAAGACAAGTTGAGATGGAAAAATTAAGGCTAGAACATGAAGAGAGATTGAGGCGTGAGAAAGCAGAGCGAGAGGAAAGAATAAGGGTAGAAAATGCAGAGCGTGAAGAGAGATTGAGACGTGAGAAAGAAGAGCGAGAGGACATAATTAGGCTGGAAACATTAGAACGAGAAGATAGGTTGTTAAGACAAAAACTAGAAATGGAAGAACGAGAGAAGGAAAAACAAAGAGAAATAGAAAGAGAAAAATTAGAACATGAGAAATTAAGGCTAGAGATTGAAGAAAATGAAAGGAAATTAAGGCTAGAAATTGAAGAAAAAGAAAGAGAAAGACAAGAACGCATTGAAATTGAAAAAGAAAAATTACAATTTGAGTTAAAAATGAAAGAACTTGAGTTAGAAGGAAAATCTAAATCAAAACCTTTGCCTTTAGACTCTGGCAAATCTTTTGATGTGACAAAACACATCCGACTAGTTCCTCCATTTCAAGAAAAAGAAGTTGATAAATATTTTTTACATTTTGAGAAGGTAGCAGAAAACCTGAAATGGCCAAGAGAGCACTGGACCTTACTTTTGCAGAGCGTTGTAATAGGCAAAGCTCGAGAAATTTACACTCAGCTTTCACTAGAACAAAGCTCAGATTATGACAAAGTAAAAGAACTTATTCTTAAGGCTTATGAGTTGGTGCCTGAAGCTTACAGGCAGAAATTTAGAGATTGTAGGAAAGAACCTAATCAGACTCATGTGGAATTTGCTAGAACAAAAGAACAATTATTTGATAGGTGGTGCTCTTCAAAGAAAGTAGGTTCTGATCATGAAAAACTAAGACAGCTCATACTTGTTGAAGAATTCAAATGGTGTATAAATTCTGATGTCAGGGCTTTCTTAAATGAAAAAGAAGTTGAAAATTTGGATGTAGCAGCTAGACTAGCTGATGATTATTCTTTGACTCATAAAACTTCTTTTGTTAACAAGCCATTACCTAGGAAACCATTCAACTCTCAGTTAAAATTTACGACTCAAACAAGACCATTTATCCCTCAGTCAAAACCATATTCCCCTCAGTCAGGTCCAAAATCCAACCCCAGTAATCCATCTGATAATTCCAGTCATTCATTTACTCCCAAACCTAGATTTTCTGGTGAAAACAAAGGTCAAAGTCCTTTATCCCAGCCAATTTGCAATTATTGTAAACAATCAGGCCATATCATTTCTGAATGTATTGCATTGAAAAGAAAGAGAGAAAAAGAAAGACAGGAGAGTCCTAAACCCACGGGTCTCACCTCTTTAAGGTTAAAACCACAGTCTTCTGTTCAGGATGAGAATCCTATTTTGGCCAAAACATCTGAGACTGATGCCGTTATGGAGATTTATGAACCATTCTTATCAGATGGTTCCGTGTCACTTAATAGTGACTTTGCCCAGTCTACCCCTATTAAAATCTTACGAGATACTGGTGCTTCTCAATCCCTTATCTTGGCAGATACCCTGCCTTTTTCTGAGAAGACTTCTTCAGGGACAAGTGTCCTTATCCAGGGTGTAGAGTGTGGATTAATTAATGTACCGCTCCATAACATTTATTTGTCCTCAGACTTAGTTACTGGTCTTGTGGCTGTAGGTATTAGACCTTCTTTACCTTTTAAAGGTGTTCACTTGCTATTAGGCAATGATTTGGCTGGAGATAAGGTGGTAGACCCACTTTTGACCAGCACGCCGTGTGTTGATCAACTGCCTGATCCTATTGAGCAGGAAATTCCTGACCTTTACCCTTCTTGTGCCGTCACTAGGGCAATGGCAAAGAAAGCCAATCAGAATAATGGGATGCAGGATATTAATTTAGCTGACACTTTGATAGGCCAGTCCTTCAATGATGATATTTCAAATTCTCTTTCTCCCAGCCAGTCTGACATGCAGACTGACTTTGACACTTCAAGGTCAAACACTGACCTTTCACCTTTAATTTCAAATGACCAAGGTCATGACCAGCTGTCAAGGTCACAGCTTTGTAAGGAACAACACTGATCCTGAGATATCACCTTTATTTGAAAGAGTTTTAGATGAAAATGAAATGTCACAAGTCCCTGTTTGCTATTATGTAAAAAATGACATTTTGATGAGAAAATGGCGTCCTCCTGATGTCTCAGCAGATGATGAGTGGACTGTTAACCACCAGATTGTGGTCCCTAGGGCTTATCGTTCTGAAATTTTAAATTTAGCTCATGAAACTCCTATGTCAGGTCATTTAGGTGTAAATAAGACCTATCACAAGATTCTTAATCATTTCTTCTGGCCAGGATTAAAATCCGATGTTTCTCAGCACTGCAAATCCTGTCACACTTGTCAAATGGTAGGAAAACCCAATCAGACCATTCCAAAAGCTTCTTTACAGCCCATTCCTGCCTTTGATGAACCTTTTAGCAGAATCATTATTGACTGTGTAGGTCCCCTACCCAAAACAAAGTCAGGTTGTCAATATCTTTTGACTATTATGTGTGCTTCAACACGCTTCCCTGAAGCCATTCCTCTCAGAAATATCAAGACTAAGACAATTGTTAAGGCACTTGTGAAGTTTTTCACCTTTGTGGGACTTCCAAGGTCTGTACAATCTGATCAAGGCTCAAATTTTATGTCAGGAATTTTTCAACACGTCATGCATGAACTTGGCATTAAACAATACAAGTCATCAGCTTATCATCCTGAAAGTCAGGGTGCGTTAGAAAGATTTCATCAAACTTTGAAAAACATGATCAGATCTTACTGCTTTGACACTGAAAAGGATTGGGATGAAGGCATACATTTGCTTTTATTTGCTGTAAGAGAATCTGTACAGGAGTCTCTTGGGTTCAGCCCATTTGAACTTGTGTTTGGGCATACTGTGCGCGGCCCCTTGAAACTTCTGAAAGAAAAATTTCTCTCAGATGATGACAGTTCTTTGAACTTACTTCAGTATGTGTCTGATTTCAAAAATAGACTATCAAAAGCCTGTGAAGCTGCTCGGTCCAATCTCAAATCAGCTCAAAGCAAAATGAAATTGCGCTATGATGAAAATGCTCAGGATAGAAATTTTGAACCTGGAGACAAGGTACTTGCTCTTTTGCCCATTCCTGGTAAGCCATTGCAAGCTAGATATTATGGTCCGTATACTGTTGACAAAAAGTTAAGTGATGTTAATTACACTGTCAACACTCCTGGGAGGCGCAAACAAAAACAGTTATGTCATATCAATATGCTTAAAAAGTACATTGATAGGGATAGTTCTGTTATTTCATCAGTAAACATAGTTAATACTGTCCCTCCTGAACAAAATCAAATGGACTCTGAAGATATGAACCTTGTGAAATCTGATCCAGCGTCGTCCAAACTCAAGAACTCTGACATTTTAAAGGATCTTGACCAGAAATTGTCACATCTTAGTTCAGACAAGAGACTTGAACTGAAGCAGTTAATTTTCGAATATGAGCACTTATTTCCAGACATTCCATCCAAAACTGACAAAATTTATCATGATGTTGAACTTATTGATGGTTCAAAACCTGTGAAACAACATCCATACAGAATGAACCCTGTAAAACAACAAATTCTCAGAGATGAAGTTCAATATTTGCTGGATAATGACTTTATAGAACCTAGTCAAAGTGAATGGAGTTCTCCTTGTATTCTTGTTCCAAAACCTGATGGGACATTTCGCATGTGTACAGACTACCGTAAAGTAAATTCTGTCACCAAAACAGACACTTTTCCCATCCCACGAATCGATGACTGCATCGATAATATTGGACAAGCCAAATATGTTACGAAATTCGACCTACTTAAAGGATTTTGGCAAATAACTCTGACAGACAGAGCAAAGGAGATCTCAGCATTTGTTACTCCAGACGGATTGTATCAGTATAAAGTTATGCCATTTGGAATGAAGAACTCTCCAGCAACATTTCAACGCTTGGTTAACAGCTTGATATTTAATCTGGTTGGCTGTAAAGCCTATATCGACGACGCTATCATCTTCAGCGAAGAATGGGAACGACACTTACAAACTATCAGAGATTTCTTTGACAGACTTAGTGAAGCTAAACTAACAGTTAACTTAACAAAGAGTGTATTTTGCCATGCAAATTTGACATTTTTAGGTCATCTGGTGGGACAAGGTCTGGTAAAACCTGTAGAGGCTAAAGTTGAGGCTATCTCAGATTTTACCGTACCTTCTGGCAAAAGACAACTGATGCGCTTTCTCGGTATGGCTGGATATTACAGGAAATTCTGTAATAACTTCTCTGTCATAGCAGAGCCTTTGACAAACTTACTTGGCAAAAGGGTCAAGTTTATTTGGACTGATAATTGTCAGAAGTCTTTTGAAAAACTTAAAGCAATACTTAAAAGTGCTCCAGTTCTCTTAGCACCAAGATTTGACAAAGAATTTAAGTTGGCCGTAGATGCCAGTGATGTTGGTGCGGGCAGTGTATTGTTACAAGAAGATGACAATGGTGTTGATCATCCTGTTTGTTACTATTCTAAAAAGTTTAACAAACATCAGAGAAATTACTCTACCATAGAGAAAGAATGCTTATCTCTCATCCTTGCACTTCAGCACTTCGAAGTTTACCTAGCCTCTTCAGTTGCACCTATTGTCATTTTCACTGATCACAATCCACTGACTCATTCATAAAATGAAAAACAAGAATCAGCGTTTACTCAGATGGAGTCTCATGTTGCAAGAGCACAATCTAGATATCAGACATATTAAGGGAAAAGATAATATCATTCCAGATGCACTCTCTAGGGCTTAGATGCCTCAGCATTATTGATATGTAAGTTTGTGCTATTGCTCTTTATTAATCTGATGTGATTTCACAGTATAGTTTGTTATATAATTGTTCATTATTGCAAAAGAAAGCTTTACTTCATAAAACTTTCTTTTCTTTGAGGAGGGGAAGTGTAACATGTATGGTGTTTATCTATTTCATATTTTGTTTACTTAGTTTCTGTTGACCCAGATATTGGAGACATTGATGGTAAATAAGTTGTTGTAAACAAGGTATTTATTTGGTTATAAGATTTTTCTAGAAGGATGACCAATCATCTAGATGGTTCTTGAACCTTGGAGAAAAGACCAGAACTTACTAGAATTTTCTTTTCCATGCAAATAGAAACTTTGAGTAGGTTCTAGAATTCAGTAGAAGTTTGTGGAATTTTCCAGAATGAATAAATATAGCATATGATATAATAGTCTTTCTTGACCGTTCTAGAACTTTCTTAAAGGGTATATATAAGAGTAAATTTTTCATAAGGGCATCTTTGAAATAATTTCACCTTTTAAAAGTCTAAACCTTTTGTGCTGGAATTCTATATTGGAATACATAGTGCTTTACTTATTCATTCTGGATTACTTTGGATTATTCAGTTTTGGATTCAGACTTCATGCTCATTTGGATTTATCTTCAAAATCTGGGATCAGAAACTGCTGAAAGACTTGTGTTGATAAATATTCTGAGGGACAGTTCGGACATACAAGGTATTGTAAATTAGACTTTCTTTGATTGTATAACTATTTTCCATTGCTTATT
This sequence comes from Loripinus fragilis, assembly GCA_964019695.1. NCBI lineage: Eukaryota > Metazoa > Mollusca > Bivalvia > Lucinida > Lucinidae > Loripinus > Loripinus fragilis. The sequence goes on from CAXHUL010000390.1 coordinate 2,020,371, forward strand.
GTAAATGATAATTTTTGTTTTTAATAAATTTTGTTAAATTTTAAAAGTGCTTTTTGCTGACTTTCCAAATAGCTAAATTTTGGTTTCCTGAATTTGTTTCTAGTTACGCCTGGCACGTAACACTTTTTTATACTGACAAGTTCTACGTTGGGATTATTAGCTGTCATTTTTGGAAAATTTGTAAGAGAGTTATGCCCATCGATTGATGTCAGAATTACTTTACCACTCAATATCCTGAGAAACTCTGTCCTTTTACTGTATGCAAAGCACTGCAGCGGGGCTATAGTCAGATTCTCTTACAATTCTAGTTTAGCTCACCTGTGCCGAAGGCTCATTGGTAAGCTGATAGTATACCAGTCACTCCTGCGTCCGTCTGTCAGTCCGTCGCCCGCCCAACAACATTTTCAAACATCTCTGAAACCACTGGGCCAATTTAACTCAAATTTCATATGGAGACTCCTTAGAATGCGGGAACAAAGTTTGTTCAAATGGTCCTGGTCACATGACCAAGATGACCGCCACGCCTAAATATGGTAAAAACCCTTTAAAAATCTTCTCCAGAACCAGAATGCCGATGACCTTCGGACTTGGTATGTAGCATTGTGGGTGTTCAGCCTACCAAGTTTATTCAAATAGTGATCCTAGAATGTAGGTTGACCTTGACCTACTTAACATCAAGGTTAAATTTGTTTCCTAATGCATTTAAATGGGGAATTTTTTGAAAAGTTGATTTTTTGAATACAGTTTAAGCCAAAGTCATTATTGGGACCCCCAGGGGGTTTGGGGATCTGGGGAGAATGGCTATTTATTTTCAGGGAGCTGGGGAGCACTGGTAATTATTTTCAGGGATTTTGGGAGCAAGCTCATAGTTTTGGGGATTTAGGGAGCCCTGCAAAAAAGTAAAAAAAATCTCACCTTAAAGGAAAAGCCTTCATTTTGTTTTGATTAAAAAAAATCTTCAACTTCTGGGTGGGAACCCCCAGACCCCCCCCCCCCCCCCTTGGAAATCTAAATGTATTTACTTTTGAGCTACATGCTTATCAGGATTGGTATTGGTGACTGGTAGGGCGAATCTTTTTGACTATTGTCGTGCGCGGATCCAGAAAGTTTCGTCAGAGGGGGTCCAAATTTGATAACTTTTTTTTTAGTTGATGTGGAGATAGAGGTTCCAAATACCACAATAAATGGGCCATCGACGGCCTGCCAGCGAATGCCATTTAATTGGCGTTTTGCTGGCAGGCTGATGATGGTCCAACATTAAATTCTAGCTTCGTAGCTTTGTGATTTCAGGTGATTCGGACCAGTATTGCAAGGAAACTCTATATTTTGGTGATTTTTACAGGGGGGGTTCGGACCCCCTGTGCCCCCCTCTGGATCTGCACACGGTTGTGGAAAATTACCCTTAAAATTGTTGATTTTTAGGTTGATAATAATGTATTTTGGGACACAAAGAATGCGCCAGATTGCACCATTTTGATAAAAAAAATCCGCGGGAGCATGCTCCCGAATCCCCTAGCACAAATCTGAATTCACATCATTACAAGGCTATCAATGTGCCTGGTATGTAATATTTGATGTAAAAAAGGAAAAGCCTCCATTTTTATTTACATTTCTTTGGCTTCTGTGGGCTATTGCCCCCAGACCCCCACCCCCACCCTCTGTAAAATGTGAATGTATTTATTTTTGCACTAGCATGGGCATCTGGATTGATCTTGGAGAAAAATATGGCACAAAAATTTGGGTTGTTGATTTATTATTCTAAAAATTGTTGGTTTTTAGGTTGATAATAACATACTTTGGAACACTCAGAATGCACCAGATCACACCATTTTTATCATTTTTTTTCAGGGAGAGCATGCCCCCGCACCCCCCTAGAGCAAGTGTGAATCTACATCATAACAGGACAAACTACGCACCTGGTATGTAATTCTCTATCTAGGTCAGATGAATTTTATTAAACTTTGATGAATGTTGATTTGTTTTGTTTGTTTGATTTGATTCTTTACATCCACTCAACAATCTTTCAGTTATGCGGGACGGGTCTTCCTGGGATGAACCAGTACTAAGCTAGGATAAATGTGTCTTGCTCAAGGACCACAACGCAGTGACTCCGGTGAGGCTCGAACCTGGGGCCCTTCGGTCTCGAGTCAAGCACTCTACCACTGAGCCACTGCGCTCCCATGATGAATGTTGATCAGATATTATTAGCTCACCTGAGCCGAAGGCTCATGGGTGAGCTAATAGTATACCAGTCACTCCGGCGTCCGCCTGTCAACATTTCCAAACATCTTCTCCTCTGAAACCACTCGGCCAAATAAACTCAAATTTCATATGGAGACTCCTTAGGACGCGGGAACAAAAGTTTGTTCAAATGGTCCTGGTCACATGACCAAGATGGCCGCCATGCAGAACCAGAAGTCGGATGACCTTGGGACTTGGTATGTAGCATAAGAGATGTGGGGCCGACCAAGTTTGTACAAATAATGATCCTAGGTTGACCTTGACCTACTTAACATCAAGGTCAAATTTTGCTTCCTAATGCATTTAAATGTAATTTTTTTGAAAAGTAGATTTTTTTGAAAACTGTGGAAGACTTACTCATTATTCTCACTTGATATGTTTAACCTAATATGACAATGGCTATAAATAAGTTCCAAAGGTCAAGGTTGACCTTTGACCTTCCAGCTTAGGTCACTCATATTGGAGTCTCGTCAATATATTAAAACATAGTTTTCTCACAAATCATTGGCCCAATTGAAGTAAGTAAGGGTGCAAATTTCATGTGATGACTCCTTTTGATAAATTAGCCAAAATTTATACAAAAAATTTAGGTCCAATGACCAAGATGACCGCCACACCCATATATGGTAAAAAAACTTTAAAAATATTCTTCTCCAGAACCAGAAGGCCAGTGACCTTGAGACTTGGAATGTTGCATTGGGGATGTGGGGCCTACCAAGTTTCTTCAAATGATGATCCCAAGATGACTTTGACCTACTTAACGTCAAGGTCAAATTTGCTTCCTTATGCATTTAAATGGAAATTTTTTTGAAAAGTTGATTTTTTGAATATTGTGGAAGCCTAAGTCATTATTCTCACTTGATATGTTCAATCTAGTGTCTATAAATAAGTTTCAAAGGTCAAGGTTGACCTTTGACCTTTCAGCCAAGGTTGCTTGATTGGAGTCCAATTAACATATTAAAACATAGTTTTCTCAGAAACCATTTGGTTAATTGAAATCAAATTTCATATGACAACTCCCTATGATTGGTTAGCCAAAATTTATACAAATTGTTATGGTCATATGACTAAGATGGCAACCACGCCCATATATGGTTAAAACTCTTTAAATATCTTCTTCTCTGGAACTAAAAGGCGATTGGCTTTTGGGTTTGGTATGTTTGTTTGTTTGTTTTTGTTGCTTTACGTCCCATGTCAACAGCTATGGTCATTGCGGGACGGTCAGTTCACTTAACCACACTTTTTCCTGGGTATGTAGCATTGGGGATGTTGGCCCTACCAATTTTGCACAAATGATGAATCTAGATTGACTTTGACCTACTTTATGGCAAGGTCCAATTTGATTCCTAATGCATTTATATGGGGAAAATCTTAAAATGTTCATTTTTCTATATTAAACTGTTTAAGCCGAAATCATAATACTTGTGAGAAATGTTAAACCTAATGAGACATTTGTTTTATATTAAGTACCAACTGTCAAGCTGACCTGTGACCTTTTATCCAAGGTCACACATTTGGACCGCAACACACATATCTAAACATCTTTTTCTCAGAAATCACTGGGCTGTTTGATGGATTATTCATTCGATTGTTTAGGCCACTTGACCAAGATGGCTTCAACCATCATATATGGTTAAACAAAATTTGTTTCATTATAAGCTGTTGTTGACCTTGACCTATTTTAACATTATCAAGGAGATCAGGTGAGCACCTAAGGACCTTCTGGTCCTCTAGTTTACTTGTTGAAACTGAAGTCAAACCTACTTATAGGGCATAATAGCAATTATAAAAACACTTTCTATGCTTACAAGAATAAATGTTTTCATTTTGTCTAAGAAAATCTAGTTTTATCTTACGGAAAAAAACAGCGCCTCGCCCACCAGAAAACCAAAAGATCTAGCTGTCCCTAATAAAAAATCAAATCTAGAGAGCATTCATCCATACCTACTCTACCAGGTACAGCAATATTCTGTCGCTGGGGTGGCATTGGGGGTGCTGAGTGGGTCAAAAACTTTAGCATGGGGATTTGCGATGGCGCCCCATCGACTGCACATTCTAGTTTGAATTGTTACAACAACAATTAAGGGACTTTGAGGCCTTGCTATGCAGTTATAATATATTGGCTACCTTTACTCTTATCACAACAGGGTTTGGAACTTGTATTGCATCTACCTGTATACGTCTAGTTCATTGTATAGCCAGGGTATTATACATGTGACTGTGTACATTCACAGATTTATTATGCCCCGGCCATGACAATGGCTGGGGCATAAAATGTTACCCCTGTTGGTCCATCTGTCCTTCCGTACGTTTGTACGTACTTCACACCCAACGACGTCGGCTCTCTCAGTCAAATAGTTCTGATCAGAATTTTATGAAACTTGGTCACATTGTTTAGTACCAAAATATCTTCTTCCAGTTCGATAGTATACAATTATTGACTTCAATGAGGTAGACATAAGGATTTATCTACCCGAAAAAGTGATAATTCACCGAGGCCGCTAGGCCGAGGTGAAAATTTTTTCGAAGGGTAGATAAATTCTTATGTCTACTGAAACTGTTTTGTTATATGACTTTTCATCTAAAAATGTTCAACCTTCAATCTAAGACATCTAAGGACTTTCTCACAAGTTTTAGCAACTGTTATTAAAATATTATAGTGTAGTATTTTGCATTTTCGAATGTATATTAATTCTCTTAATGAGGAATATTATACAATTATTGACTTCAATGAGGTAGACATAAGGATTTGTCTACCCGAAAAAGTGATAATTCACCGAGGCCGCTAGGCCGAGGTGAATATCACTTTTAAGGGTAGATAAATCCTTATGTCTACCAAAATTGAAGTCAATAACTGTTTTGTTATATGACTTCATTCAAGAATGAAAATTTTGCTACTTTTACTTTTGTTGTTAAAGACATGTTCAACCTTCTATTTAAGACATCTAAGGACTTTCTCACAAGTTTTAACAACTTTTATTAAAATATTATAATTTAGTATTTTGTATTTTCAAATGTATATTAATTCTCTTAATGGGGAATATAAAATATTATCATAAAACTGTTTTTTAAATTTGTTTATTCAAACAAAGATAAATAAGCAAACAAAACAAAACAAAACTGTTGTAAAAATTCATGAAAGTCTTTAATTTGCCTGTTGGGAGGTGAAACAGCAAATAATGTCAGTTTCATGCTGCACATGCTAGTTTCACACTCATCATGCTATTTTTAGCGCTCTAGAGGGTAATATTGCAGAAGAGTCAAAAATATTAACTTCTGGAAACTAGTTCGAGCTGGTTTTCATGCAATATTAACTTGTGGTGTGGTTCAGACCAGTTTCCAGGTAGACATAGAGGTTTATGAAGACAAATTAAGCCAATCAGGGGCCAATTTCATCAATAAAGTTCGTACGACATATCTTAAATTGTGCGTGCGTTGTTTTCTGAGAAGTGCGTACGTCAATTTCATCAAAACATCTTAAATTGTTCGTAAGAACAAAATTTTGCGTTTCACTAAAAACGTCGTATTTTTAACTTTGCCTAACTCCAGTCTCCAAATATCATGTGATTGGTCACTTGCGGACTTTATATAGCCGTGTAAAGTGAATGAATACAGGGTGAAAATACATAGATCTGTCAAGAAAGTTTTAAAGAAGAAGCATGTGCGGATCCGAATGAAGGCAGGGGTTCGGGACCTTCATCCCCTTGAAAACCATAAGTTATATAGGTTTCCATAGAAATTAGCAAGTGTAATGGATCCCCTCCCAGAACCTTGCAAACTTGAAGTTTTCCGGACAAAAATTCCTGGACCAGCGCATGAGAAGACGAGCAGGCGACAGCATATCCCATTAAGAAATCAATATCCCTTTAACTCGGTGCATATACTTGTGTCAACCGTCGGTCTGATCTGGAGCCAAACTCTTTGACACTTAGATGACGGGTTTCCCGAAATCATAAATAAGGCACAAATCAGTAAGATTATCTAAAACCACAAAATATACTGAGAGGAACTAGAAACTGAAGTGTTTTTTTTCATCTAACATGTCTAGATGAAAAATAATAATACAAATTCATTATTTTTTTATGAAACGGATACCCTCAACATCCATCTAACAAATACAATTGGCAGAATTAATGATAGCATCAAGAACCAGTCCTATACTGCCGACAAATTTCGTATGATCTCGAAATTTGGTCCCGAGTCGTGGGCATTGTGGGCGATTGTCTCGGCTATGATTGATTGCTGTAATGTTCAATTACAGATCCCTAAGAGAGACATACTATTATCATTTGAACATAAAAGAGATAGATCATATTGTATTCATAACAAAAATGGTACATGTAATGTTTCATGAAACTGCATCCCGAAAATTACTCGTTTTCAAACTTTATGTTAACCCATACATGTCGAATGGAGTTTCCCTTTTTAATCTTTTGGACGAGCTCATAACCTGATCCGACGCCATCGTGGTTATAAGGCGTCTGATCTGGGTCTGCACTGTTTGCCACGTCCCACAAAATGGAGGAAATGCTTAAATTAGTTAAACATCACAGCCCGGGGGCTTGAGATAACAAGTCGAAATTTTCGAAAATGTAAAAATCTAGAATGCAACTTGTACTACGTTCGGAACTGAGATTCTGCTGACCCGGATGTATGTCTCTTCATGGAGAATGTAAAGTTCTACTGAAAGCTCTTGTGAAAGCTCCCACATATACATACTCATACTAAGACATACGTTTTGAAACTTTATCGAATGTTGAACGTATGGTTATTGACGAAAGTCCCTCATCATTGTCGTCCCTGGCAGTCATGCAAATGGACGATGACTTACCCGTAAATTTTAATGTGTATATTAGTATGTTTAAGCAATGGTGACATAAAATATCCTGTTGGTTTTACTGCAGAATCCCTTCCCTAAGACGTGATGGTTAAGCATAAATTCAGCTACTGGCGGTATGGTGGTCTTGGTGACAGTATAAAGGGGTGGGAGAGGTTACATCGACAAATAAATAACTCATAATCACCAAGGAAAGGGGGTCTTATTTTCTCATTTTGGTAAACCATATGGTATGTAAAGGGTGGTATTGATTGTAGTACTTTCAAGGTATTAAATCATTGTCGATTTTTTGCTCTTCAATCTCTAGAATCGTGTGAAATGCAGGCAGCCTTGGTATCTAAAATAGTAAGTGAGTATGATCAGGAAATACCACAATCACAAACTGCAGACTGCCCCGTGGCACCGCGAGGAAGAGCCGCTCAACCATCACGAGACACCAGGAAGACAAATTAAGCAAAGCAATCAGCTCTCTCTTCCCCATCAAGATTATTGCAATACTAGAATGGACATAAAGTAACGTACAACAATACATAGAACAATCACAGACTCCCACAATGGAAGTAACAATAAACAAAAAGTCAACAACAACAGAACCACCGCCATAGAACGGACAGCAGCCTAAGCTACCGGGGGGCTTAAATGCATTTTACTGGTACCAAATCTTCGCCCTAGATTCTGCTGTTGTTGAAGTACAAGAAATGTTCAGCTCGCATGGAGGCCATCTAACTAATGCAATGTATCATCATGGAAAACACTCTAATCAAATTAACACTCCATGATGAAACAAAGAAAAGGACTCATGACTCACAGATAGTCAGAGCTAAAGAAAACCTCAAGTTGAGCCACGGTGGGTCCAGCTACAGATAACCCACTGATTGAAGCTTTATGTCAGAGCCGTCATAGAGTCTGAGGCCTGACCCACCGTCGTGCAATTAAAGAGGAAACCATAGCTATAAACCGTGATTGGATTTAAAACTAGGCATGCAGACTGTCGCATGATATCCAAATTATATCCAACCCTTATATAACGTTTTACTATCTTTTTGAATTGATCACCAATATTAGGTTTTTCAACAATTCGTTTGAATTTATAGACTAAATCACCATAAAATATAGGTTCTAAGTAGTAAGTTGGTAATATTTAAAGGCATATATTTTGTGATATATGGAATCATTAGTGAATTTACTGATAAGGGACAGTTTCAGTATCTCACAAACTTAAAGGGGCCTCAAGAGGGGACTTACCTGTATACAACACAATTTCTTTCACTAAGATAAAGATCAATATTTTATCAGAAAATACCTAATCCCTTCATGGGACCACTTTATTGCCCCCTGTAAGGAAGTCATAATAACCTAATAAAGATTAGCCTTTGATCTATCCGGTATGACCCCTGGAGAGAATCATAATGAGTGGTACCAGTATTATTGCTAAATTTTCTGTGTCTTTAAAGGGACAAATATTTGAGCAATAATACTGATACCACTCATTATGACTCTCTCCAGGGGTCATACTGGGCAGATCAAAGGGACAGCCATAATGAGGTGATTATGACTTCCTTGCTGGGGCAATAAAGTGGTCCCATAAAGGGATTAGGTATTTTATGATAAAATATTGATCTTTATCTTAGTGAATGAAATTGTGTTGCATACAGGTAAGTCCCCTCTTGAGGCCCCATTAATTTTGTGAGATACTGAAACTGTCCCTTATCAGTTAATCCTTTAATGATCTCTATTGGACAGTAATCTTTTAATCTCTGCGACACCTAAATATTTGTCTTAAATATACGACAAAAAGTAAGAAGTTCGCAAAGTTCAATAGTTTGATGAAACCCGATTTTTAACGTATGAACTTCGTACGATGTTTTTAAGACAAAACACGTCGTAAACTCGTTGATGAAATTGGCCCCAGGAGACAGGATTCTCTCCAGTCATATAACAAAAAATGATATCATAAAATTTTTTTACAGTTTTTTTATTCAAACAAAGATAAATAAGTAAAACAAAACAAAACTGTTGTAAAAATTCAAGAAAGTCTTTAATTTACCTGCTGGGAGGTGAAACAGCAAATCATTTCAATTTCATGCAGCACATGCTAGTTTCACACTCATCATGCTATTTTTAGCTCTCTTGAGGGTAATATTGCAGAAGTGTCAAAAATATTAACTTCTGGAAACTAGTTCAAGCTGGTTTTCATGCAATATTAACTTGTGGACTGGTTTCGACCAGTTTCCAGGTAGACATAGAGATTCATGAAGACTAATTGGGCCAGTCAGGAGACAGGATTCTCTCCAGTCATTTAACAATGGTCCATATCGCACCATGCCTTCATGAGTTATGGCCCTTTGTCTATGAAAATGCGCCGAAACGATGTCCGCTCTCTAATTCAAATACTTTTGATCAGAATTTGATGAAACTTGGTCAAATTGTTTAGTACCATGATGTCTTCTTCAAGATTGATTATTGTCCATACTGCACGATGCTTTCAAGAGGTACGGCTCTTTGTTTATGACCATTCATCATTTCAAACAACTTCTGCTCTCTAAGATGAATAGTTTTGATTAGAATTTTATGAAACTTGGTCGCTTTGTTTAATATTATAATGTCTTCTTCAAGCTTGATAATGGTCCATATCGCAATATGCTTTGAGGAGTTATTGCCCTCAGTTTGTGAAATTCATCTTTTGAAACGACATCTGCTCTCTAAGATGAATAATTTCGATAAGAATTCAATGAAACATTGTCACATTGTTTAGTACCATAATGTCTTCTTCAAGTTCCAGAATGGCTCATATTGCATAATGCCTTCAGGAGTTATTGCCCTTTGTTTATGACAATTCCAGTGACATGCTTACACACACAATCACAGCCTCAAAGGCTGAAAGGAAAACTTGTTCAGTGTATATCACAACATTTGTAACCCCATTTTGAAAACAATTTTTGTGCAAGGCATTCATATACTTTTCTCTTTCCTTTTTTTCAGATGAATGATGTGTGGAATCTTTCAGGCTAGCTAAAAAGAAATTTCAGCTTTAACCAAGAGATTTGCAGCACTTTAAATAGAGGAAACTCTTTGCATGCTGGGTAATTTTGCCTAATTTTTTGTCATCTGCAGATTTTTTCAAAATCAGCTTTTCAAAAATTTCTTTCAGGAATTCATACCATCAGATTGTGAGCTTGGATCCAGGTCAGGCCAGACACTTTTTCGGGCTTTTCTTGGCCCAAACTGTTTCCGAAAGTTATCAGCAGAAACTTGTGGGTTAAGAATTAATTCGAGGAGATGCATTTACAAGAAAATACATTATTTGACCTTTACTTCATGAAATATTGCCCAGTACCCTCTACATCATGTGACCTAACTAGGTACAAATTTTGAAGGTGCTTGGTCTAATGGTTTTGGAGGAGATACATTTACAAGAAAATACATTATTTGACCTTTAACATATGAAATATTGCCCAGTACTCTCTACATCATGTGACCTAACTAGGTGCAAAGTTTGAAGGTGCTTGGTCTAATGGTTTTGGAGGAGATACATTTACAAGATATGTGACAGACGGACGCACAGATGGATGGATGGACAGATGGACAATGGAAGGACTTTGGTACAAAATTAATATATCCTTCTTTTCTAAAGAAAAAAGCGGGTGTAATAAAGAACTGTCTCATTGAGATATTGTACTTTTGAGTATTCAGAAAGTATGTTTTGGTTGAGAATAAGAAAATTAATTCTTGCACTCCTGCGATGACAATAGCAGAGGCATTAAGTCTTACCTCTATCCAACCATCTGTTTGTGTGTACGTCTTCCTCTGTTAGTCTGTCCATACATCTGTCAGTATGTCCCTACGTCAGCTCTCTAAGTTGAAAAGTTTTGATCAGAATTTTACACATGCCATAATCTCACGTGGTCAATCTGTAAGATTTGAGAAAAAATTAAGTGAGATTTGAGAAAAATATGTCAGATTTTTTCTCTACGCTATACATTGTAGGAAGTATTTTTGAAATTAAAAACAGTCTATTATTTCATTTTGGAGATTATTTTTTAGTTCCTAAAACACCAGGTTTTAGTGATTGACAAAACGTATGTCAGGAATTGGTTATGTTGAACTATATCAAGTGGCCAGCAAAGTATTTATGAACAAAACATATGCCAGGAATAGGTTTTATTGACAAAAGCGTATGCCAGGATCAGGTTATGCTGATATCAAGTGTCAGCATTGTGATTATGAACAAAACATATGCCAGGAATAGGTTTGTTGACAAAAGGTATGTCAAAAATAGGTAAAGCCAAAGGTTGATTTGTTCTGTCAATCAGTAAAATCTGATGTTTTCCCAACAAAAAAACAATTTCCGAAATGAAATAATAGACTATTTGACATGATGATTTAAAGCTTATTTATTTGAAAAGCATAAATGCTGCAAGGTTCTTTAAATTATTTAATAAATGAGGGCCTGAAAACTTTTATCATTCAGGCTGTAAGTAAGTAAAGTCTTTATTTAAAGAGGATGACAATTAACATTTAGTAGAACAACTAATCTTCCATGAGGCCTTCAAAATAAATGATAAAAGTTTACACAAACTATCAAATTTGAAATTGTCAAACCCTGTTACTACTGAGCAAATCAATCCCAGAGCTTAATGCTAAATTTTGGCTAGACAATGAACTGAATGCACAATAGTGGATCCTGCATGGTCAGCTGATCAGTTTCAACACTAAACGGGAATATATCTAGGTTCAGCAGGACAAGGGTAAATTTGATATCCTTTATTAATACCATTAGAGAGTCAAACAGTTAGGAACAAGATCTGGCTCAACATTTTGTCAGTTCTGATCTGGTTCTTAAACTGTTTGAGACATCAATTACAGGCAAAGGGTTAGCTGCATCTATAATGACAGTCACAAAATGCTGGATAAGCTGCACCCAATAAATGACCAAACTAACCATTCTACTTCTTGAACATGTGCGGATCCAGGAATTTTTGCCAGGGGGGGGGGGGGGGGGTCCAGGTCAATCTGACAAAAAAGCTCTGACAAGGTTTTTTTTGTTTTTTTTTTTTTTTTTAGTCCTCCGCTTATTTTACTGATGGTTAATTTCGAAGAAAACTATCATTTTTCAAGGTTCCAGAGGGGGTCCAACATTTTCGAGGGGGGGGTCCAACTTTTCCAGGGGGGGGGGGGGGGGGGTCCAATTGCTTATTCCCTATAGGAACCCATATAACTTGTGATTTTCCAGGGGGGGTCCAGACCCCATGTCCCCCCCTCTGGATCCGCACTTGTTGAATACTTTAGAATGAATATATGAACTAACTTCTTGCTATTATCTGCTATATACCCAACAAAAAAAAGAAACACACCACTATGATTTTCCCCATTAAGTTCTCCTTTTAATACAAAAATGTTAATTGTCATGAAATATTCATTTCTGATCAAATCTGACTAAAACTGGAGTTTGGGGTAGATGAGTATCTGTACCTTCCATGTCTTGGGATCAAAACACAGCAAGGCATATGGTAAACACGTTTTTGAAGTGTTTATTCAATGCTACTGTCTACATGGAATTCCAAGTATGTTTTTCATTTGTGAAGTATGAAAAAGATAGGTTGTCGTTATGTGAGACAACCAAATGTGGTTATTGATTTTTTTTCTATTCCAAAATCCATTTACATCAGTTGGACCGTTTAAGTTGATTAAAACACTGTTGAAATCTTTACATGTTTTGTAAGGTTTATCTCCAGTATGGAATTGTTAATTTATCAAAATGTAGTCACAAGGACTGGGCTACCTAGCATTCAATAATCGCGTATGATGAATTTAAAGATAAAATTTGCAAAGAATAAGTGTCTGAGTACATTTTGATCTACTGAGACTAGTCCCATTGCTTGAACTTATCAGCATAAGAGCATTATAAAAAACGCTCATTTTCTGTGACTTTACAATTTGACCCCCACTTGGTTCATGAGCAATTTTCTTCAACACATTTTGACGCCTAATTACAAAAGACGTGTAACACAGCAGTACCTGACATTACCTTTGCACTGATATAAACTAAACTGGCCTATCCCTTGTGATCTTCCTGAGAGTTGAACAGTTCTATGTGGTGCGTTTCTTTTTTGTCGGGTATATATTCTAATTTTAAATCTTTAAAATTTTTTGTTTGTTTGTTAAGCCTTTACCGAAACAATGCAAAGGTTTTGGTAAAGACCAGTAAGAATGGCAAGTGTAGTAGAAATAGTTCAGAAATGAATATGATGGTACTAGAGTTGCATATAGTATAATATTAATTTTAAGCATGTCAATTTATACTAACAAGGCAACAAATGCTGAACCTTTACCATGCTTTACTACACTCTTCCCCACTTTAAACCTAACCAACTTGCAGGGTTCCACGTAATTGAATTCAATGCATTATTAAATGAAGAGAAGAAAACAGTATGCAACCTGATCAGTTTGCTTCAGGATCCAGCTGACTCGGTTCTATACTGATTTCAAAACAGGATATATCCAATTTCAACATGGTACGGGTTAAAAGATTCAATTTTTATATTATTTACAGGTCATCATATGTTTTATAAACTATCTCAGCAGTAAATTCGACAAAAATGTATCTGCCGCGTAGCGCAGTCGGTAACGTGTCTGGCAACAGATGTGAGTCTGACTACAGATCCAGGGGTTGCGAGTTCGATCCCGGCCCGGTCCCATACTTTCGTGGAGATTGATCATGAATTATATGTCTACGGTCATTCTCCTCCCTTCCGCTGAATCATTCAAGAAGGGTTGTTGTCAGTTACAAGCGAAAGTATGTGCACGAAGTACTGGTTAACTGCTTGTTCAAGCTTGCCCAGGAAAAAGTGTGGCTAGGTGAACTGACCGCCCCGCCATGACCATAGCTGTTGACTTGGGACGTAAAGCAACACAACAAACAAAAAGACAAAAATGTATCAAGTGATAATTTTATGGAGAAGAAATTAAGGATACTGCCTACTTATGACTATTTCTTATGAGTGTTGATCCATATCGGCTAGCTGATCAGGATCCACACTGTAACATTTGAAAGTTAAAAAATAAACATAGCTTACGGTAAATGTTCTAAAATTACGAACACTAAAAAATAATTATTTTTTCCGTTGTTCGTAATTTTAGAAATTACATTTGTGAAAAAATGTTAGTGTTCGAAATTTTATAATGTGGGCTTTATCATGAGAAAAAATGGTATATATGCATGTCAAAATGTGGTAGAAAAGTGGTATTCGCCAAGTCGAGAGCCAGGCACGTGCATATTATGTCACTCAATTTACTAACAATTCATAAAAGTCCACTGATTTAAAATATTCGATAAGCCGGGTCTCCTATGTTCACTCGTCTCGGACTACCGATGAATCACTACACTATTTCGTTCTTCCACGCTTTCGCTCGCTCTGCCGACTTCGAATTCCAGCTAATGTTGTACCTCGGACCCAGTAATTTTGGGTCCGAGATTGTACTCAAGAATGGATACCGCTAGACATCTCGTACGATCAGACTTTTTTTTTTGCAAAGATCGACACAAAACTTTGAAATACGTAGACGAGTTTCCAGAGTAAAAAAACAAACTGACGAAATTCAAAAAGAACACCTCTCTCTCTCTCTCTCTCTCTACTTGTCGATCCGCCGATGCAATGTTTACTTTGAAGTGCCTGCACCAGTCTCTCTCTCTCTCCATTTGCAAACACGGTTTGGATCCAGATCAGACCCGAAGGGTATTCAGGATAGAATGTTTCGTCAATTAAAAAATGTGTGCATGCGATAGAAAGTACACAAAGCGTTAACACTGTGGAATATCCGACTTTGCCGTACAAAAGCCGATGCGCACGATAAGTTTTGGTTTTGGGTCCTCATCGGAAGATTGATTGACTGACCCAAACATTGTGTTTCGATATTCTAAGAAACCAAGTCAAAACAAAAGATTCGTGTGCAAACACCGTGCAGCCTCTCTCTCTCTCTCTCTCTCTCTACTTTTACGACCTGCTATCAAAGTTTGCAAACGAAGATCGTCCGACGTGCCTGATCAGGGGCAGAGTTATAATCTAGTCCGACTTTGCGTCCGATGATCACGGAACATTTCAGACAAGTACCATCTTTCAGTTGCATGCCATGGGCGGATCCTGAGGGGGGACAGGGGGTTCGGACCCCCCCCCCCCCTGAAAAATCACAGAAATATTGGGTTTCCTAGCAATATTGATCCGGATCCCCTAAATTCACAAAGCCACCAAGCCAGCATTCAATGGTGGGCCATTGACACGCCAGCAAAACGCCATTTCAAAGGCGTTTCGCTGATGGGCCGATGGTGGTTCATTTTTAGTGGCATTTCGGTCCTCTCTCACTACCCCCTCTGACAAAATGTTCGGGATCCGCGCATGCATGCAGTGCGTGTGAACCGGCTCGATTGAAATTAAACTGTCGACGGTATGATATTTTGGTACTTACAACGTGCGACAAAGGCTCAGACGAGCCTGCGCAAGCCTGCATTCTCAAGTCAAGCATTGATGGCTCTGGCATGTCAAGCATCACCGCTTTTATGTAGAATGGATTAATTTTGTGTCTCACGACTCAAACCACAACTTGGAAAAAGGCCCTTTTGTATATAAGTTTGTATAAGCAAACTAACTTAGCAAATTTTCTCAGTTGTTTAATGGCTTTTTTCTGTAAAAAAAAGTAGTAACATCTACTGTTACTTTCAGATGTTAAATTTTGACGACCAGGCAGCGTATGACCTAAGTCCTTCATGGTGAACATAAGCTTAGATGGGCGTTTTCTCGCGGTAAATGTAACTCCTAATCCTTGCCCGAGGCATGTCTGTTTAATGTCTGTGACCATCTTAATGACCATTGCTGAAGAATTCCGATGGATCGAATGCTACTTATAGGTAAACATTTCGCCAATGAAGGGTTTTAAAAATATTTGAGCCTGCACTGTTTTCCGTCGATACTAAACCAATAACATACATGAACTTTTTCATGTTCATGTAGAAAAGTCCGTGCATTTAATGCGCTCTTGCCTTTGATCTTATCTGAAAGCATGTATCGCACAATTAGCAGACAAAAAGTATAGTCTTGCGCTCGGCATGCGAAAAAGAACGTCACGTGCCAGATTACCCATTTATGTAAAATGGAACCTTCCAAATGTCGCTGTACGGTATAAGTAAACCGAGCATAAACGGACATCGATTTTCCGCCGAAAATAACTTGTGTTCGTAATTTTAGAAAATCACTTTTCCAAAAAAGGTCAGTGTTCGATTTTTTAGGATGTTTTGAAAAATATTTTCGGCGATAATTTTAGGTGTTCGTAATTTTAGAGTGTTCGAAATTTTAGAACATTTACCGTAAACAGTAAATGGATAGAGGAAAAATGAACATATATACAATATAAAATATATACAAACATGACTTAAAAATAACAGTTAGCATTTAAAAGATTCTGGTTTAGTGATCATTTTCTTATTCAAGAGTATTTGAACATTAAGATACACTTTCATTTGCATTCTTGGTTTGCATAATTTTGTATATAGATGGCAAACAATTCAGCTGTAGCGTTTTCACTTTTGTTTAGTATAGTAAAGTATTATAAAATACAGGTCAAGTTCGAAATTGGAGATAATCAGCAAAATTTTGACCAAGTTATGGCCCTTTTTATGCCCCCGCCATAACAATGGCCAGGGCATTAAGTGTTACGCCTGTCCATCTGTCCGCCTGTACATACGGACGTACGTACTTTAGTACGCATGTCCATACGTCTGTCCAACGACATCCGCTCTCTAAGTCGATTTGATCAGAATTTTATGAAACTTGGTCACATTGTTTAGTACCATGATGTCCTCTTCAAGTTCGATAATGGTCCATATTGCACTTCCTGATTGCACCATGCTTTCATTAGTTTATATAATGGCCCTTTGCTTATGAAAATTCACCATTTAAAATGATGTCCGCTCTCTAAGTCGAATATTTTTTATCAGAATTTTATGAAACTTGGTCACATTGTTAAGTACCACGATGTCTTCTTCAAGTTCGATAATGGTTTGTATTGCACCATGCTTTCAATAATTATGGCCCTTTGTTTATGAAAATTCACCATTTGAAACGATGTTCGCTCTCTAAGTTGAATACTTTTGATCAGAATTTTATGAAACTTGGTCACATTGTTAAGTACCGTGATGTCTTCTTCAAGATAGATAATGGTCCATATCGCACCATGCTTTCAGCAGTTATGGCCCTTTGTTTATGGAAATTCCGCGTTTTAAATGATGTCTGCTCTCTTAGTCGAATACTTTTGATCAGAAATTTATGAAACTTGGTCACATTGTTAAATACCATGATGTCTTATTCAAGTTTAATAATGGTCTATATGGCACCACGCTTTAAGGAATTATTGCCCTTAGTTTATGAAAAATCTTTGGTTGAAATGACATCTGCTCTCTAAGATGAATAGTTTTGATTATAGTTCTATGAAACTTGGTCACATTATAAATTACCATAATGTCTTCAAGTTTTAGAATGGCCCATATCGCACCATGCCTTCCCGAGTTAGTGCCCTTTGTTAATGACATTTCCCCTTTTATACAAATTTGCCAATAGCGGGGGCATCCGTGTCCCATGGACACATTTCTAGTTTGACTTTAGTTTTGGCAAATGCAAAAGCTATATTGGCTTTTAAGCTCTCCTGAGCCATTGTCTCATAGTGAACTATTGTGATTATTGAATTGTCGCGGTCGTTTTTCTATCGTGCGTTGTGCATTGTGCGTTGTCAACAATTGCTTCAAATGACATATCCTCCTAAAATACTAGCTGGATTTGGATACATGGCTGGTTGCAAGTCCAGATCACTCGGGCCGAAAGTAGATTTTCGAGGTGAGAACTTGATTTTTATGCCCCCGCCATGACAATGGCCGGGGCATTAAGTGTTACCCCTGTCCTTCGGTACGTACGTACGTCTGTCCAAACGATGTCCACTCTCTAAGTCAAATACTTTTGATCCGAATTTTATAAAACTTGGTCACAATGTTTAGTACCATAATGTCTTATGGTCCATATCGCATCATGCTTTCAGTATTTATGGCCCTTTGTTTATGAATATTCACCATTTGAAACAATGTCTGCTCTCTAAGTCCAATACTTTTGATCAGAATTTTAGAAACTTGGTCACATTGTTTAGTACCATGATGTCTTCTTCAAATTCGATAATGGTCCATATCACACCATGCTTTCAGTAGTTATGGCCCTTTGTTTATGAAAATTCACCATTTGAAACGATGTCCGCTCTCTAAGTTGAATACTTTAGATCAGAATTTTATGGAACTTGGTCACATTGTTAAATACCATGATGTCTTCTTCAAGTTCCATAATGGTCCATATCGAACCATGCTTTCAGGAGTTATTGCCCTTAGTTTATGAAAAATTGTTGGTTGAAAAGACGTCTGCTCTCTAAGATGAATAGTTTTGATTATAATAGGGCCATGTAGTGCTGTCAGTAATGTGTCTGGCTGTAGATGCATAATATAAAATTTCACAAGAGCTAAGTCAATTGTCAATATTATTTACCACAAGTATTAGCTTTTCAAAAAAGCTGGCAGTCGTTTAGCCCTATCCTTGTATGTATTCTTGCCCACTGCATGCTTCCATTTTGAACTTCTAGAGCTTGTACATGTAGATTAATTCTAAGCTCTGATTATTAACATCTGAACTGTGATTTGTCACCATTTAACACATGCTTCCAGCGAGGATGTTGCTTGATCTTTTGAAAGTACCCGGCTTATGCATGGTATGTTATGGTAATGTATCTAGCATGCGACACATTTATGGAAAATCATTTGACAACACTAAACAGCACATTTTTCTTAAAACTGATGTCAGAAAATCAAGATCACAGTGGTCGCCTAACTGTAAATGTACAGACTCCGTGACCCCAAGATGTGCTCACAAACCAAATTTGGGATTCATAGGATTTATGCTCGTGACACGATTTTTCTAGATCTGATGGCAGTGGTAAAGGTGCGTGACGCTCCATGACCCTAAATGCATTAAGACACGAATTTTGGCATTCCTAACTAAAATAATATAGGAGATATACTCCGGATATGATATGAACACTCAAACACCTAGGACACTAAGGACAGGCAGTTTGAATACTATATGCCTCCCTTTGGGGGCATAAAACCTGTTTGCCATGACCGTCATAAGAAAGTGCCTTAATTCATAGTAATTCTATGTGATCAGATGTGGATCACAATCATATAAGTAGGTTTACTGATGTGAAGTTCGGTCGCACTCTTTGCCAATCAAGGACGTTTTGACTTTGGGATGTTTCACTTTCGCCATGTTTATTGAAAAGCCAATACTTATTACGTTTTTATAATCAACAGGGCAAATTGACGCCTTCTTTGTGAAAACTAAATTCGCAAACGAGCTTGCCTCACGCTATAGGTAGCCCTACAGATTTCACGGACAGTTTACTTCGCGCTGTAAGTCAACTCATGATATTTGGTACCCCACTCGTTGTTCGGCAGCGAATAAAATATAGCCTGAGCACGGCATAAAGGTTTAGTCAAAACCTGAAGTTGATGTATGTTTTAATTGAAGTTTATATAAGCGGCTGGCCATGGCCGACCGCAATAATTTTTGCATAATTGAAAGAAAAATAGTTAGTATGATCAGGAAATACCACAATCACAAACCGCAGACAACCCTGTGGCACCGCGAGGAAGAGCCGCTCAACCATCAAGAGACACCAGGAAGACAAATTAAACAAAGCAACCAGCTCTCTCTTCCCCATCAAGATGATTGCAATACTAGAATGGACATAAAGTAACGTACAACAAAATATAGAACAATTTCAGACTCCAACAATGGGGGTGACAATAAACAAAAAGTAAACAACAACAGAACAGCAAATGGAATTTTAGTTCAAAGGCCTACGTCTGATCTCTTGAGTGTACTTAGGGTGTGTGGCGTTTTGTTTGATTTGATTCTTTACTTCCCATCAACAATCTTTCAGTTAAATAGGGACGGGTCTTCCTGGGTTGAACCAGTACTAAGCTAGGATAAATGTGTCTTGCTCAAGGACCACAACGCAGTGACGCCAGTGAGGCTCAAACCCGGGGCCTCTCCGTCTTGAGTCAAGCACTTTACCACTGAGCCACTTCGCTCCCCTGGGTGTATGGTGTATAAATTTTTTCATGATATAGTCATGCTGCATACAATATTATTAATATAAGGATTCCCCAATATATCAAACACACTTACAGGGGAAAAAATGTGTTATAACATGTAAAAAATCAGATTCTTCCACAGTGGTTACAGGACCAGGCAACAGTATCTGGAGATATTAATTATTATTAATATTAAGGGACATCACACATGCAGGAATCTGGTAGCCAAGGGCAGTGAATATCTTATCATTGTAAGTGCTGCACTTGTATCACTGTTAGAGCATGTTACAGGTACATACTTCATGTCAAATGTCATCTTCCTTATAATTCTGCCTGTGTGTACTTTGATAGCCATGGGGGGAGGGGGTGCAGGAATCTGATAGCCATGGGGGGAGGGGGGGGCACCTGTATCACTGTTCGAGCATGTCACATGTAAATCCTCCATGTCAAATGTCATCTTCCTTATAAATCTGCCTGTGTGTACTTTGATAGCCATGGGGGGAGGGGGATGTATTTAAAACCTACCCCAATCATATACCTACTCATAATACTTGATTGAACAGAATGTTTACCTAACCATATAACGTTCTTTGATTTTTATATACCCTCTTTGCTGTCTGTAAACAAAGTTTACAATTAAATATTACAATTTTGGTTTCTGAGCTCAGAATATCTGAGCAATAATATGAGTTTACCTGTTGGATTTCTTTTGCTCCGGTTACTATTGAGTCCTTACCTTTGCTTTATCTCCTTGTTATATCTTGATTTATATGTTTTAGGAGATGATGCATTGATAAGTTAGGGGTCTTTCATGCAAACCAAATATCTATGTGTCTTGATCCACATCTGAATTAATGGTGAGGTTGGCGCCGTTAAACCGGTTTAAGCCCTCCAGTAAAATATTTTACTGACCGTTCCAAGGCGGTTCTTCTTTTGTGGATCTTATATGTTTTTGTTCTGTCTTGTGTTTGCTATGTCTTTGTGCGCGTCTGTTTATATGTGCTTTGTGGTCACCTGCTGGGAAAGTGCTGACCTCTTGACTCTCGTTTGTGGTGTCTACTGTGAGTTTTCACTTTCCCATTGGTATCCTGGGTCAGGTGTGGTACTTGATTGTATCCATTCCTGATCTTTGCACCCTTACTTACCTTTATTCAAACAGGGATGTTACAGAAAGGCAACATTCATATATCAATGATGAAAAACTGGGTCAGTCATATACTTTTTCTTAGAAAAGGGAGGCTTATCGTATACCTGGCAGTGCTAAAAAGGGGCTAATCGGCATGCACATCCGTACTCTGCCATATAGGTAGTTCTTGTATCACTGTTAGCTTATGCTAGGCCCTCCCTGACAAATGTGCTCTGCTCTGTCTTCATTGTAAGTGTTGTACATGTAACACTGTTAGCCCATGTTACACCCTTCATGACAGATGTTCTCTGCTCTGTCATCATAGTAAGTGCTGATCTTGTACCACTGTTAGCCCATGTTACACCATTCAGGACAAATGTCCTCTGCTCTGTCATCATTGTAAGTGCTGTACATGTATCACTGTTAGCCCATGTTACACCCTTCATGACAAATGTACTCTGCTCTGTCATCATCGTAAGTGCTGTACTTAAATCACTGTTAGCCCATTGTGTATCGTTCATGACAGATGTTCTCTGCTCTGTCATCATTGTAAGTGCTATACATGTATCACTGTTAGCCCATGTTACACCCTTCATGACAAATGTCCTCTGCTCTGTCATCATTGTAAGTGCTGTACATGTATCACTGTTAGCCCATGTTACACCCTTCATAACAAATGTCCTCTGCTCTGTAAACATAGTAAGTGCTGTACATGTTACACTGTTAGCCCATGTTACACCCTTAATGGCAAATTTCATCTGCTCTGTCATCATTGTAAGTGCTGTACATGTAACACTGTTAATCCATGTTACACCCTTCATGACAGATGTTCTCTGCTCTGTCAACATAGTAAGTGCTGTACTTGTACCACTGTTAGCCCATGTTACACCCTTCATGACAGATGTTCTCTGCTCTGTCAACATAGTAAGTGCTGTACATGTATCACTGTTAGCCCATGTTACACCCTTCATGACAGATGTCCCCTGCTCTATCTTCATTGTAAGTGCTGTACATGTTACACTGTTAACCCATGTTACACCCTTCATGGCAAATGGCCTAGGCTCTGTCATCATTATAAGTGCTATACTTAAATCACTGTTAGCCCATGCTGTTTCCTTAATTCCAAATGTCCTCTTCTCTGTCGTTATTGTTAGTACTGTACTTGTATCATTGTCAGTCCATGTTATATCCTTCATGACTAATGTCCTCGGCTCTGTCATCATTGTAAGTGCTTTACTTAAATCAATTTCATCTAAAATATTCATCACTTTCATGTCTTTGTGGTGAGAGAAATCCATCAAGATATCATTTTTCCAGGAACTCTTGATTCTGAATATAAAATGGCTTCACTTTTTTAACTCTTCATCTGATAGTCATTTCCATAGATTATCTTTTCATTGTTCTAATTCAGATTCAATCTCCCACAAAAATACAGGAATTCTTTATTCTGAATATAAAATGGCTTCACTTGTTAAACTCTTCATCTGATAGTGATTTCGACAAATTATCTTTTCATTGCTCTATTTCAGATTCAATATCCCACAAAAATACAGGAATTCTTTATTCTGAATATTAAATGGCTTCACTTATTATCTTTTCATTGTTTTATATCAGATTCAATTTCTCACAAATACAGGAATTCTTGAACCTGAATATAAAATGGCTTCACTAGTTAAACTCTTCATCTGATCTTAATTATCAAAGATAATATTTGTACTGTTTTATTTCAGATTCAATCACCCCTAAAATACAATGACTTATTTCTCAATTTATTCCTTGCCATTTTATGTTTAAAATGCTAACTCTTGACCCACTCTCTACTGTAGACATAACAAACTGGTTGCAGTTTCTCTGGTGAACCAACGGATGTTAGTTCTTTACGTCCTGGAAAGATTAGCTTCTGGATTTCATACTGTGGCATTTAGTAAATGTGTGCAGTCATTTTGTGATATCACTTTACCCTTTTGTACTCAGAAGGTCACAATATGATAGAATTTGATCCATTCTTAGTGCATTAGTGGATTAGATCCAGATTCCACCTGGATAGCTTAGTTGCACTAGTGGATTAGATCCAGATTCCACCTGGATAGCTTAGTTGCACTAGAGCACCTGTTGATTGTTATTGGCACCAAGCCATGTTAATTATTTTTTCTGTTAAGCTTTTAAAGATCGTTTGAGACGAGAACCTGTGAGTTCTTCCTGCATCCTTGTGTCAATCTAATTCAAGGAAACAACTGTCTGGTTTGGGGTAAAAACCCTGTTTCGTACACATTTCTCCGGTTGTTGAGCAATTATGAATGGATTTTCATGCCCCAGTGGAAAAATGAAAAATGACCACTTCTGCACCAAATCAATTCATCAAGTTTCTCATTTGCATAGGAATTGGGTCAAAGAGACCTAATACATGATAATATTTTCTAGCTGCCTTTTTTATTATTATTTTTTTAAAATGTTTTCCTTAAGAAGGACAAGGTAAATGACCACCAAGACCCCAATGCGGGGGCTTGGGGTCTTTGCACTTTCCATCTTTTTTTCCAGACTCATTGAATTAGAGTGAGCAGCATTTTTTTTATATTCTATTGAAGTTTAAATAATGAGTATTTTATAATTATAAAAGTATTTTGCTCTACTTACTTGAACTAAGATTGCAGGAATGACAGGTAAAGCAGAGTCACTGTTTGCTTTATTAAATATTTGTGACTTATATTTCTGAGGGATCCAAGTTTTTCTTATATTTTTTCAAAAATAAATTTTACCTGTCTGTCTCATGCATATTTTTCCTGATATTTCAATTCAAAATGATTTTCTTTTTTCTTTTAAATTATAGGTATATTCATTTCTTAAATTGCATATTTGTTTTCAAGATAAGTTAAAGGTTGTTTATAAGTTATTAAAAAGATTTTGCTATTACATCTCAAAAAGCCATTTTTTAAGTATTGCTGTGTATTTACCTTGTTCTTGATTATCAGCAACATGAGTATTTGATGAATTTATATTTATCATTCACATACTGAATTTAGATTGCAGAATTCGCAGATAAATCAATTCATAAAACACAACTTGAGGGATGTGCTGTCAAAATTTTGTAACAATCCTTATTTAATTGATGGGTTGTTCTTGATAAATGCAGATATTTCAGTGATATCATAAATGCAACATGCACATTTATTAGAGTAAGGCCTTGGAGATAATCTTTGAAGAACTTTTGAATCTGTGGGCAAGCTTAAAGTAAGATATATTAGCTCTTTTCAATAGTTTCCAATCAACAAGATACCTGCCATTCTGCATATCCTTCTACCAGGATGTTTAGGGTATTTGTTGTCAGGCTCAATTTCCATTTGATATGCACTACATTGTAGTTTCTATGTAATGTTTTTGGTTATCTAGATGCTATGTTACAATCCCACCATTTGTCAAGATAAATAAAGATATCAGGCCCATTTATGTTTTATTCTTCTATGAAAATAGATGCTACATTAACTGGAACACTTTTGGTTAAAAGGTTTTGAGTACAAACTTCATCAAACTTTTCATTAATTTCTTGTCTTTGTGTTAAGAGAAGTCCATCAAGATACCATTTTCCCAGGAATTCTTGATTCTGAATATAAAACGGCTTCACTTGTTAAATTCTTCATCTGATAGTGGTTTCCACAGATTATCTTTTCATTGTTCTTATTCAGATTCAACCTCCCACAAATTTACAGGAATTCTTTATTCTGAATATAAAATGGCTTCACTTGTTAAACTCTTCATCTGATAGTGATTTCCACAGATTATCTTTTCATTGTTCTATTTCAGATTCAATATCCCACAAAATACAGGACTTCTTTATTCTGAATATTAAATGGCTTCACTTATTATCTTTTCATTGTTTTATTTCAGATTCAATCTCTCACAAATACAGGAATTCTTGAACCTGAATATAAAATGGCTTCACTAGTTAAACTCTTCATCTGATCTTAATTATCAAAGATAATATTTGTACTGTTTTATTTCAGATTCAATCACCCCTAAACTACAATGACTTATTTCTCAATTTATTCCTTGCCATTTTATGTTTAAAATGCTAACTCTTGACCCACTCTCTACTGTAGACATAACAAACTGGTTGCAGTTTCTCTGGTGAACCAACGGAAGTTAGTTCTTTACGTCCTGGAAAGATAAGCTTCTGGATTTCATACTGTGGCATTTAGTAAATGTGTGCAGTCATTTTGTGATATCACTTTACCCTTTTGTACTCAGAAGGTCACAATATGATAGAATTTGATCCATTCTGAGTGCATTAGTGGATTAGATCCAGATTCCACCTGGATAGCTTAGTTGCACTAGAGCACCTATTGATTGTTATTGGCACCAAGCCATGTTAATTATTTTTTCTGTTAAGCTTTTATAGATCGTTTGAGACGAGAACCTGTGAGTTCTTCCTGCATCCTTGTGTCAATCTAATTCAAGGAAACAACTGTCTGGTTTGGGGTAAAAACCCTGTTTCGTACACATTTCTCCGGTTGTTGAGCAATTATGAATAGATTTTCATGCCCCAGTGGAAAAATGAAAAATGGCCACTTCTGCACCAAATCAATTCATCAAGTTTCTCATTTGCATAGGAATTGGGTCAAAGAGACCTAATACATGATAATATTTTCTAGCTGCCTTTTTTATTATTATTTTTTTTAAAATGTTTTCCTTAAGAAGGACAAGGTAAATGACCACCAAGACCCCAATGCGGGGGCTTGGGGTCTTTGCACTTTCCATCTTTTTTTCCAGACTCATTGAATTAGAGTGAGCTGCATTTTTTATATTCAATGAAGTTTAAATAAGGAGTATTTTATAATCATAAAAGTATCTTGCTCTACTTACTTGAACCTAGATTACAGGAATGACGGGTAAAGCAGAGTCACTGTTTGCTTTATTAAATATTTGTGACTTATATTTCTGAGGGATCCAAGTTTTTCTTATATTTTTTCAAAAATAAATTTTACCTGTCTGTCTCATGCATATTTTTTCCTGATATTTCAATTCAAAATGATTTTCATTTTTCTTTTAAATTATAGGTATATTCATTTCTTAAATTGCATATTTGTTTTCAAGATAAGTTAAAGGTTGTTTATAAGTAATAAAAAGATTTTGCTATTACATCTCAAAAAGCCATTTTTTAAGTATTGCTGTGTATTTACCTTGTTCTTGATTATCAGCAACATGAGTATTTGATGAATTTATATTTATCATTCACATACTGAATTTAGATTGCAGAATTCGCAGATAAATCAATTCATAAAACACAACTTGAGGGATGTGCTGTCAAAATTTTGTAACAATCCTTATTTAATTGATGGGTTGTTCTTGATAAATGCAGATATTTCAGTGATATCATAAATGCAACATGCACATTTATTAGAGTAAGGCCTTAGAGATAATCTTTGAAGAACTTTTGAATCTGTGGGCAAGCTTAAAGTAAGATATATTAGCTCTTTTCAATAGTTTCCAATCAACAAGATACCTGCCATTCTGCATATCCTTCTACCAGGATGTTAAGGGTATTTGTTTTCAGGCTCAATTTCAATTTGATATGCACTACATTGTAGTTTCTATGTACTGTTTTTGGTTATCTAGATGCTATGTTACAATCCTACCATTTGTCAAGATAAATAAAGATATCAGGCCCATTTATGTTTTATTCTTCTATGAAAATAGTTGCAACATTAACTGGAACACTTTTGGTTAAAAGGTTTTGAGTACAAACTTCATCAAACTTTTCATTAATTTCTTGTCTTTGTGTTAAGAGAAGTCCATCAAGATACCATTTTCCCAGGAATTCTTGATTCTGAATATAAAACAGCTTCACTTGTTAAATTCTTCATCTGATAGTGGTTTCCACAGATTATCTTTTCATTGTTCTTATTCAGATTCAACCTCCCACAATAATACAGGAATTCTTTATTCTAAATATAAAATGGCTTCACTTGTTAAACTCTTCATCTGATAGTGATTTCCACAGATTATCTTTTCATTGTTCTATTTCAGATTCAATCTCCCACAAAAATACAGGACTTCTTTATTCTGAATATTAAATGGCTTCACTTATTATCTTTTCATTGTTTTATTTCAGAATCAATCTCTCACAAATACAGGAATTCTTGAACCTGAATATAAAATGGCTTCACTAGTTAAACTCTTCATCTGATCTTAATTATCAAAGATAATATTTGTACTGTTTTATTTCAGATTCAATCACCCCTAAAATACAATGACTTATTTCACAACTTATTCCTTGCCATTTTATGTTTAAAATGCTAACTCTTGACCCGCTCTCTACTGTAGACATAACAAACTGGTTGCAGTTTCTCTGGTGAACCAACGGAAGTTAGTTCTTTACGTCCAGGAAAGATAAGCTTCTGGATTTCATACTGTGGCATTTAGTAAATGTGTGCAGTCATTTTGTGATATCACTTTACCCTTTTGTACTCAGAAGGTCACAATATGATAGAATTTGATCCATTCTGAGTGCATAAGTGGATTAGATCCAGATTCCACCTGGATAGCTTAGTTGCACTAGAGCACCTATTGATTGTTATTGGCACCAAGCCATGTTAATTATTTTTTCTGTTAAGCTTTTATAGATCGTTTGAGACGAGAACCTGTGAGTTCTTCCTGCATCCTTGTGTCAATCTAATTCAAGGAAACAACTGTCTGGTTTGGGGTAAAAACCCTGTTTCGTACACATTTCTCCGGTTGTTGAGCAATTATGAATGGATTTTCATGCCCCAGTGGAAAAATAAAAAATGACCACTTCTGCACCAAATCAATTCATCAAGTCTCTCATTTGCATAGGAATTGGGTCAAAGAGACCTAATACATGATAATATTTTCTAGCTGCCTTTTTTATTATTATTTTTTTTCAATGTTTTCCTTAAGAAGGACAAGGTAAATGACTACCGAGACCCCAATGCGGGGGCTTGGGGTCTTTGCACTTTCCATCTTTTTTTCCAGACTCATTGAATTAGAGTGAGCAGCATTTTTTATATTCTATTGAAGTTTAAATAATGAGTATTTTATAATTATAAAAGTATCTTGCTCTTCTTAATTTAACTAAGATTGCAGGAATGACAGGTAAAGCAGAGTCACTGTTTGCTTTATTAAATATTTGTGACTTATATTTCTGAGAGATCCAAGTTTTTCTTATATTTTTCCAAAAATGAATTTTACCTGTCTGTCTCATGCATATTTTTCCTGATATTTCAATTCAAAATGATTTTCATTTTTCTTTTAAATTATAGGTATATTCATTTCTTAAATTGTATATTTGTTTTCAAGTATAAGTTAAAGGTTGTTTATAAGTTATTAAAAAGATTTTGCTATTACATCTGAAAAAGCCATTTTTTAAGTATTGCTGTGTATTTACCTTGTTCTTGATTATCAGCAACATGAGTATTTGATGAATTTATATTTATCATTCACATACTGAATTTAGATTGCAGAATTCGCAGATAAATCAATTCATAAAACACAACTTGAGGGATGTGCTGTCAAAATTTTGTAACAATCCTTCTTTTATTGATGGGTTGTTCTTGATAAATGCAGATATTTCAGTGATATCATAAATGCAACATGCACATTTTTAGAGTAAGGCCTTAGAGATAATCTTTGAAGAACTTTTGAATCTGTGGGCAAGCTTAAAGTAAGATATATTAGCTCTTTTCAATAGTTCCAATCAACAAGATACCTGCCATTCTGCATATCCTTCTACCAGGATGTTAAGGGTATTTGTTGTCAGGCTCAATTTTCATTTGATATGCACTACATTGTAGTTTCTATGTACTGTTTTTGGTTATCTAGATGCTATGTTACAATCCTACCATTTGTCAAGATAAATAAAGATAACAGGCCCATTTATGTTTAATTCTTCTATGAAAATAGTTGCTACATTAACTGGAACACTTTTGGTTAAAAGGTTTTGAGTACAAACTTCATCAAACTTTTCATTAATTTCTTGTCTTTGTGTTAAGAGAAGTCCATCAAGATACCATTTTCCCAGGAATTCTTGATTCTGAATATAAAACGGCTTCACTTGTTAAATTCTTCATCTGATAGTGTTTTTCACAGATTATCTTTTCATTGTTCTTATTCAGATTCAATCTCCCACAAAATACAGGACTTCTTTATTCTGAATATTAAATGGCTTCACTTATTATCTTTTCATTGTTTTATTTCAGATTCAATCTCTCACAAATGCAGGAATTCTTGAACCTGAATATAAAATGGCTTCACTAGTTAAACTCTTCATCTGATCTTAATTATCAAAGATAATATTTGTACTGTTTTATTTCAGATTCAATCACCCCTAAAATACAATGACTTATTTCTCAACTTATTACTTGCCATTTTATGTTTAAAATGCTAACTCTTGACCCGCTCTCTACTGTAGACATAACAAACTGGTTGCAGTTTCTCTGCTGAACCAACGGAAGTTAGTTCTTTACGTCCTGGAAAGATAAGCTTCTGGATTTCATACTGTGGCATTTAGTAAATGTGTGCAGTCATTTTGTGATATCACTTTACCCTTTTGTACTCAGAAGGTCACAATATGATAGAATTTGATCCATTCTGAGTGCATAAGTGGATTAGATCCAGATTCCACCTGGATAGCTTAGTTGCACTAGAGCACCTATTGATTGTTATTGGCACCAAGCCATGTTAATTATTTTTTCTGTTAAGC
Organism: Loripinus fragilis; assembly: GCA_964019695.1. Lineage (NCBI taxonomy): Eukaryota > Metazoa > Mollusca > Bivalvia > Lucinida > Lucinidae > Loripinus > Loripinus fragilis. The sequence continues at coordinate 2,050,465 of CAXHUL010000390.1, forward strand.
TTTTATAGATCGTTTGAGACGAGAACCTGTGAGTTCTTCCTGCATCCTTGTGTCAATCTAATTCAAGGAAACAACTGTCTGGTTTGGGGTAAAAACCCTGTTTCGTACACATTTCTCCGGTTGTTGAGCAATTATGAATGGATTTTCATGCCCCAGTGGAAAAATGAAAAATGACCACTTCTGCACCAAATCAATTCATCAAGTTTCTCATTTGCATAGGAATTGGGTCAAAGAGACCTAATACATGATAATATTTTCTAGCTGCCTTTTTTATTATTATTTTTTTTTAATGTTTTTCTTAAGAAGGACAAGGTAAATGACTACCGAGACCCCAATGCGGGGGCTTGGGGTCTTTGCACTTTCCATCTTTTTTTCCAGACTCATTTAATTAGAGTGAGCAGCATTTTTTTATATTCTATTGAAGTTTAAATAATGAGTATTTTATAATTATAAAAGTATCTTGCTCTTCTTACTTGAACTAAGATTGCAGGAATGACAGGTAAAGCAGAGTCACTGTTTGCTTTATTAAATATTTGTGACATATATTTCTGAGAGATCCAAGTTTTTCTTATATTTTTTCAAAAATAAATTATACCTGTCTGTCTCATGCATATTTTTCCTGATATTTCAATTCAAAACGATTTTCATTTTTCTTTTAAATTATAGGTATATTCATTTCTTAAATTGCATATTTGTTTTCAAGATAAGTTAAAGGTTGTTTATAAGTTATTAAAAAGATTTTGCTATTACATCTCAAAAAGCCATTTTTTAAGTATTGCTGTGTATTTACCTTGTTCTTGATTATCAGCAACATGAGTATTTGATGAATTTATATTTATCATTCACATACTGAATTTAGATTGCAGAATTCGCAGATAAATCAATTCATAAAACACAACTTGAGGGATGTGCTGTCAAAATTTTGTAACAATCCTTCTTTTATTGATGGGTTGTTCTTGATAAATGCAGATGTTTCAGTGATATCATAAATGCAACATGCACATTTTTAGAGTAAGGCCTTAGAGATAATCTTTGAAGAACTTTTGAATCTGTGGGCAAGCCTAAAGTAAGATATATTAGCTCTTTTCAACAGTTCCAATCAACAAGATACCTGCCATTCTGCATATGCTTCTACCAGGATGTTAAGGGTATTTGTTGTCAGGCTCAATTTCCATTTGATATGCACTACATTGTAGTTTCTATGTACTGTTTTTGGTTATCTAGATGCTATGTTACAATCCTACCATTTGTCAAGATAATAAAGATATCAGGCCCATTTATGTTTAATTCTTCTATGAAAATATTTGCTACATTAACTGGAACACTTTTGGTTAAAAGGTTTTGAGTACAAACTTCATCAAACTTTTCATTAATTTCTTGTCTTTGTGTTAAGAGAAGTCCATCAAGATACCATTTTCCCAGGAATTCTTGATTCTGAATATAAAACGGCTTCACTTGTTAAATTCTTCATCTGATAGTGGTTTTCACAGATTATCTTTTCATTGTTCTTATTCAGATTCAACCTCCCACAAAAATACAGGAATTCTTTATTCTGAATATAAAATGGCTTCACTTGTTAAACTCTTCATCTGATAGTGATTTCCACAAATTATCTTTTCATTGTTCTATTTCAGATTCAATCTCCCACAAAAATACAGGAATTCTTTATTCTGAATATTAAATGGCTTCACTTATTATCTTTTCATTGTTTTATTTCAGATTCAATCTCTCACAAATACAGGGATTCTTGAACTTGAATATAAAATGGCTTCACTAGTTAAACTCTTTATCTGATCTTAATTATCAAAGATAATATTTGTACTGTTTTATTTCAGATTCAATCACCCCTAAAATACAATGACTTATTTCTCAATTTATTCCTTGCCATTTTATGTTTAAAATGCTAACTCTTGACCCACTCTCTACTGTAGACATAACAAACTGGTTGCAGTTTCTCTTGTGAACCAACGGAAGTTAGTTCTTTACGTCCTGGAAAGATAAGCTTCTGGATTTCATACTGTGGCATTTAGTAAATGTGTGCAGTCATTTTGTGATATCACTTTACCCTTTTGTACTCAGAAGGTCACAATATGATAGAATTTGATCCATTCTGAGTGCATAAGTGGATTAGATCCAGATTCCACCTGGATAGCTTAGTTGCACTAGAGCACCTATTGATTGTTATTGGCACCAAGCCATGTTAATTATTTTTTCTGTTAAGCTTTTATAGATCGTTTGAGACGAGAACCTGTGAGTTCTTCCTGCATCCTTGTGTCAATCTAATTCAAGGAAACAACTGTCTGGTTTGGGGTAAAAACCCTGTTTCGTACACATTTCTCCGGTTGTTGAGCAATTATGAATGGATTTTCATGCCCCAGTGGAAAAATAAAAAATGACCACTTCTGCACCAAATCAATTCATCAAGTTTCTCATTTGCATAGGAATTGGGTCAAAGAGACCTAATACATGATAATATTTTCTAGCTGCCTTTTTTATTATTATTTTTTTTTAATGTTTTCCTTAAGAAGGACAAGGTAAATGACTACCGAGACCCCAATGCGGGGGCTTGGGGTCTTTGCACTTTCCATCTTTTTTTCCAGACTCATTTAATTAGAGTGAGCTGCATTTTTTATATTCAATGAAGTTTAAATAAGGAGTATTTTATAATCATAAAAGTATCTTGCTCTACTTACTTGAACTAAGATTGCAGGAATGACAGGTAAAGCAGAGTCACTGTTTGCTTTATTAAATATTTGTGACTTTTATTTCTGAGGGATCCAAGTTTTTCTTATATTTTTTCAAAAAAAAATTTTACCTGTCTGTCTCATGCATATTTTTTCCTGATATTTCAATTCAAAATGATTCTCAATTTTCTTTTAAATTATAGGTATATTCATTTCTTAAATTGCATATTTGTTTTCAAGATAAGTTAAAGGTTGTTTATAAGTTATTAAAAAGATTTTGCTAGTACATCTCAAAAAGCCATTTTTTAAGTATTGCTGTGTATTTACCTTGTTCTTGATTATCAGCAACATGAGTATTTGATGAATTTATATTTATCATTCACATACTGAATTTAGATTGCAGAATTCGCATATAAATCAATTCATAAAACACAACTTGAGGGATGTGCTGTCAAAATTTTGTAACAATCCTTATTTAATTGATGGGTTGTTCTTGATAAATGCAGATATTTCAGTGATATCATAAATGCAACATGCACATTTATTAGAGTAAGGCCTTAGAGATAATCTTTGAAGAACTTTTGAATCTGTGGGCAAGCTTAAAGTAAGATATATTAGCTCTTTTCAATAGTTTCCAATCAACACGATACCTGCCATTCTGCATATCCTTCTACCAGGATGTTAAGGGTATTTGTTGTCAGGCTCAATTTCCATTTGATATGCACTACATTGTAGATTCTATGTACTGTTTTTGGTTATCTAGATGCTATGTTACAATTCTACCATTTGTCAAGATAAATAAAGATATCAGGCCCATTTATGTTTTATTCTTCTATGAAAATAGTTGCTACATTAACTGGAACACTTTTGGTTAAAAGGTTTTGAGTACAAACTTCATCAAACTTTTCATTAATTTCTTGTCTTTGTGTTAAGAGAAGTCCATCAAGATACCATTTTCCCAGGAATTCTTGATTCTGAATATAAAACGGCTTCACTTGTTAAATTCTTCATCTGATAGTGGTTTCCACAGATTATCTTTTCATTGTTCTTATTCAGATTCAACCTTCCACAAAAATACAGGAATTCTTTCTTCTGAATATAAAATGGCTTCACTTGTTAAACTCTTCATCTGATAGTGATTTCCACAGATTATCTTTTCATTGTTCTTATTCAGATTCAATCTCCCACAAAATACAGGACTTCTTTATTCTGAATATTAAATGGCTTCACTTATTATCTTTTCATTGTTTTATTTCAGATTCAATCTCTCACAAATACAGGAATTCTTGAACCTGAATATAAAATGGCTTCACTAGTTAAACTCTTCATCTGATCTTAATTATCAAAGATAATATTTGTACTGTTTTATTTCAGATTCAATCACCCCTAAAATACAATGACTTATTTCTCAACTTATTCCTTGCCATTTTAAGGTTTAAAATGCTAACTCTTGACCCACTCTCTACTGTAGACATAACAAACTGGTTGCAGTGTCTCTGGTGAACCAATGGAAGTTAGTTCTTTACGTCCTGGAAAGATAAGCTTCTGGATTTCATACTGTGGCATTTAGTAAATGTGTGCAGTCATTTTGTGATATCACTTTACCCTTTTGTACTCAGAAGGTCACAATATGATAAAATTTGATCCATTCTGAGTGCATAAGTGGATTAGATCCAGATTCCACCTGGATAACTTAGTTGCACTAGAGCACCTATTGATTGTTATTGGCACCAAGCCATGTTAATTATTTTTTCTGTTAAGCTTTTATAGATCGTTTGAGACGAGAACCTGTGAGTTCTTCCTGCATCCTTGTTTCAATCTAATTCAAGGAAACAACTGTCTGGTTTGGGGTAAAAACCCTGTTTCGTACACATTTCTCCGGTTGATGAGCAATTATGAATGGATTTTCATGCCCCAGTGGAAAAATGAAAAATGACCACTTCTGCACCAAATCAATTCATCAAGTTTCTCATTTGCATAGGAATTGGGTCAAAGAGACCTAATACAAGATAATATTTTCTAGCTGCCTTTTTTATTATTATTTTTTTTAATGTTTTCCTTAAGAAGGACAAGGTAAATGACCACCGAGACCCCAATGCGTGGGCTTGGGGTCTTTGCACTTTCCATCTTTTTTTCCAGACTCATTGAATTAGAGTGAGCTGCATTTTTTAAATTCAATGAAGTTTAAATAATGAGTGTTTTATAATCATAAAAGTATCTTGCTCTACTTACTTGAACTAAGATTGCAGGAATGACAGGTAAAGCAGAGTCACTGTTTGCTTTATTAAATATTTGTGACTTATATTTCTGAGGGATCCAAGTTTTTCTTATATTTTTTCAAAAATAAATTTTACCTGTCTGTCTCATGCATATTTTTTCCTGATATTTCAATTCAAAATGATTCTCAATTTTCTTTTAAATTATAGGTATATTCATTTCTTAAATTGCATATTTGTTTCCATGATAAGTTAAAGGTTGTTTATAAGTAATTAAAAAGATTTTGCTATTACATCTCAAAAAGCCATTTTTTTAGTATTGCTGTGTATTTACCTTGTTCTTGATTATCAGCAACATGAGTATTTGATGAATTTATATTTATCATTCACATACTGAATTTAGATTGCAGAATTCGCAGATAAATCAATTCATAAAACACAACTTGAGGGATGTGCTGTCAAAATTTTGTAACAATCCTTATTTAATTGATGGGTTGTTCTTGATAAATGCAGATATTTCAGTGATATCATAAATGCAACATGCACATTTATTAGAGTAAGGCCTTAGAGATAATTTTTGAAGAACTTTTGAATCTGTGGGCAAGCTTAAAGTAAGATATATTAGCTCTTTTCAATAGTTTCCAATCAACAAGATACCTGCCATTCTGCATATCCTTCTACCAGGATGTTAAGGGTATTTGTTGTCAGGCTCAATTTCCATTTGATATGCACTACATTGTAGTTTCTATGTACTGTTTTTGGTTATCTAGATGCTATGTTACAATCCTACCATTTGTCAAGATAAATAAAGATATCAGGCCCATTTATGTTTAATTCTTCTATGAAAATAGTTGCTACATTAACTGGAACACTTTTGGTTAAAAGGTTTTGAGTACATTGAAAACTTCATCAAACTTTTCATTAATTTCTTGTCTTTGTGTTAAGAGAAGTCCATCAAGATATCATTTTCCCAGGAATTCTTGAATCTGAATATAAAACGGCTTCACTTGTTAAATTCTTCATCTGATAGTGGTTTCCACAGAATATCTTTTCATTGTTCTTATTTAGATTCAACCTCCCACAAAAATACAGGAATTCTTTATTCTGAATATAAAATGGCTTCACTTGTTAAACTCTTCATCTGATAGTGATTTCCACAGATTATCTTTTCATTGTTCTATTTCAGAATCAATCTCCCACAAAAATACAGGAATTCTTTATTCTGAATATTAAATGGCTTCACTTATTATCTTTTCATTGTTTTATTTCAGATTCAATCTCTCACAAATACAGGAATTCTTGAACCTGAATATAAAATGGCTTCACTAGTTAAACTCTTCATCTGATCTTAATTATCAAAGATAATATTTGTACTGTTTTATTTCAGATTCAATCACCCCTAAAATACAATGACTTATTTCTCAACTTATTCCTTGCCATTGTATGTTTAAAATGCTAACTCTTGACCCACTCTCTACTGTAGACATAACAAATTGGTTGCAGTTTCTCTGGTGAACCAACGGAAGTTAGTGCTTTACGTCCTGGAAAGATAAGCTTCTGGATTTCATACTGTGGCATTTAGTAAATGTGTGCAGTCATTTTGTGATATCACTTTACCCTTTTGTACTCAGAAGGTCACAATATGATAGAATTTGATCCATTCTGAGTGCATAAGTGGATTAGATCCAGATTCCACCTGGATAGCTTAGTTGCACTAGAGTACCTATTGATTGTTATTGGCACCAAGCCATGTTAATTATTTTTTCTGTTAAGCTTTTATAGATCAATTGAGACGAGAACCTATGAGTTCTTCCTGCATCCTTGTGTCAATCTAATTCAAGGAAACAACTGTCTGGTTTGGGGTAAAAACCCTGTTTCGTACACATTTCTCCGGTTGTTGAGCAATTATGAATGGATTTTCATGCCCCAGTGGAAAAATGAAAAATGACCACTTCTGCACCAAATCAATTCATCAAGTTTCTCATTTGCATAGGAATTGGGTCAAAGAGACCTAATACATGATAATATTTTCTAGCTGCCTTTTTTATTATTATTTTTTTAAATGTTTTCCTTAAGAGGGACAAGGTAAATGACCACCAAGACCCCAATGCGGGGGCTTGGGGTCTTTGCACTTTCCATCTTTTTTTCCAGACTCATTGAATTAGAGTGAGCAGCATTTTTTATATTCTATTGAAGTTTAAATAATGAGTGTTTTATAATTATAAAAGTATCTTGCTCTACTTACTTGAACTAAGATTGCAGGAATGACAGGTAAAGCAGAGTCATTGTTTGCTTTATTAAATATTTGTGACTTATATTTCTGAGGGATCCAAGTTTTTCTTATATTTTTTCAAAAATAAATTTTACCTGTCTGTCTCATGCATATTTTTCCTGATATTTCAATTCAAAATGATTTTCATTTTTCTTTTAAATTATAGGTATATTCATTTCTTAAATTGCATATTTGTTTTCAAGATAAGTTAAAGGTTGTTTATAAGTTATTAAAAAGATTTTGCTATTACATCTCAAAAAGCCATTTTTTAAGTATTGCTGTGTATTTACCTTGTTCTTGATCATCAGCAACATGAGTATTTGATGAATTTATATTTATCATTCACATACTGAATTTAGATTGCAGAATTCGCAGATAAATCAATTCATAAAACACAGCTTGAGGGATGTGCTGTCAAAATTTTGTAACAATCCTTATTTTATTGATGGGTTGTTCTTGATAAATGCAGATATTTCAGTGATATCATAAATGCAACATGCACATTTATTAGAGTAAGGCCTTAGAGATAATCTTTGAAGAACTTTTGAATCTGTGGGCAAGCTTAAAGTAAGATATATAAGCTCTTTTCAATAGTTTCCAATCAACAAGATACCTGCCATTCTGCATATCCTTTGACCAGGATGTTAAGGGTATTTGTTGTCAGGCTCAATTTCCATTTGCACTTAATCTTAATTTCTATTTACTGGTTTTAGTCTTCTGGAGGCTCTGGTACAATATTGCAGTCCTTTTTAAGAATCAAGATCTGTGCATTCTTGAATGAAGATAATTGCTTGTTTAGTAGCTTTATATAAAAGGATATAATTTGCATTTTCTTCTTCTAGGCTGTAAAGGTAATTTTGTCGGACTTGATTTCCTTTTGTCTTGTATCACATTTTCAGTTTTCTCACATAAGTTATCTTCTTAGTCTGATAAAGTTTCTGCTACATTCCAACAGTTTTGTTTCATTTAAGGAAAATACTTGTTTGTACATTTGCCTCATCTGTGTTAAAAATGAAAACTTACAGTATATTGAAATTATATTCAAAAGGTTCATCCCTTTGTTGTATTTATTTTTAGAGAAGCCGATTAAGTTGCCAATTTGTAGGAATTTCGGTTTCTGAGTATAAAATGGCCATTCTATAACTCTTTACCTGATAGTGTTCTCGTCTGATTATATATTCACCTTTCTAATTGAGACCCAATCTTCTTTTCTTATAAATACAATGACTGTTATTTCTCATCTCATTCCATTAAAAAAACTAAAGAAGGCAAAAATCAGGAATAGACACAATCAAGTACCACAACAGATCCAAGACACCATATGGGAAAATGACAAAAACACAGAGAAGCATCACCCACAAGAGAGACAAGAAGTTAGCCCTTTTTATCACAAGGTGATCACAAGACTGCAGGGAACAAACAAGACCTTAAATTAAAGACAATTGTCAAACATGAGTAACAAAATGGATGCACAAGATAATCATCATCTTGGAATGGTCAGTTTCATCATGCCAATTTCTGGTTCAAAGCATGTGCATTGTGAGCAGAACATAAAATGTACTGGTTACAGCTCTTCTGATGAATCATTGGACGATAGCTCATTTGATATTTACAGGTTCACACGTTCAGGTATATTGGTGTTTATTTTGGGCTTTCACTGGGTTCCACTAAGATCTATTCTGCCTTATTAATAAGGATCTATCTTTCTTGTGTACAACTACAATGGCTGTCATTTCTGCTCCACTTCATATCAAGTTCTAGTTCATTATGTCAATACTTGGTCCATCATTTACTTTGGGCAAACATTTTCATGAACAGTCATAATCAATGCACTGGATATAGTTTCTCTGTTTTTTTGTTTGATTTGATTCTTTACGTCCCATCAACAAACTTTCATTTAAACAGGGACGGGTCTTCCTGGGTTGAACCAGTACTACGCTAGGATAAATGTGTCTTGCTCAAGGATCACAACGCAGTGAAGCCGGTGAGGCTCGAACCCACGGTCTCGAGTCAAGCACTCTACCACTGAGCCACTGCGCTTCCTAGTTTCTCTGGTGAACCCCTATTTGACAACTTTTATTTTCCAGTTTCATGGTTGTGGAAGATATTTTTGTCTTTCACTGCGTTCCAGCAAGATCTATTTCTGCCTTTTATTGTGAATTCATCTTCATTGCAACTCTTGGTTCATCAATTTTTGGGGGCCAAAAACGTTCCTAAAAAGCCATTAGTAATGCCTTGGATGAACCAATATTTGGCATTTCACTGGACACAGTTTGCACACATGAAGTATCTTTTGGACTTTCAATGTGACCCAGCAAGATCTGTTCTACCCTTTTATTGAGAATCCTTCTTCCTTATGTATATTTAATTTCTGTCATTTCTCAACCAATTATTTTCGAGTTCTGGTTCGTCATACCAATTATTGGCCTAGCATTTTCTTTAGGCACAACTGTTCCTGATCAGTCATAATTACTCTACTTGTTACAGTTCCTCTGGTGAACCAATTCACTGGATGTTTTTTGATTCAAGATTATGGAAGTATATTTGAGCTTTCAATGAATGAGCTCCAGCAAGATCTATTCTACCATATTAATTGAAATACAAATACATTTACTGTCATTTCTCAAGCTGTTTCTTTAAAGTTGATACCAATCCTCTTTGGGCAAAAATATTCCTGGACAGTCATAATTAATGTGCTTGTTACATTCCGTATGGTGATCTTATATTTGAAGACTCTCTGGATGGTTACATGTTCAGGGTTATGAAGTATATATTTTTGGCTTTCACTGTGTTCCAGTAAGACCAGTTTTGGGATTTCAAACTGTAGCAACCTGTAATTTACAATTCTTAATTATCCTAATGTTGTTTTTTTTTTTGTTTTTTTTTTTAAAAGCAAAGGGTCTATTGTTATCACCTGTCTGTCGGTCGGTCCATCTGTCTATCCGTTATGCTATATCCTCGTAAACCGTAGGAAAAAATCCAACCAATGGAGGATCAGGAATCAATACAATCAAGCACCACACCTGACCCAGGACACCAATTGGGAAAGTAACAAAAACACAATAAAAATCATATACAAGAGAGCGAAGAGGTCAGCCCTTTCCTAGCAGGTGACCAGAAGGCAACAATGAACAGACATGAAAACAGGACAAACAAGAAACACAATTAACAAAAATGATCCACAAAAGAACCAGTGCCCTTGGAACGGTCAGTAAAAAAATCCCTTCGATAACCTTATAGCATGAAATATTAATAAAATTAATAAACCAAACCTAAGAGACAGGAAACATACATTTTTGAATTAGTTTTAAGATAGAGTCTTCCTTTATTCCATGATTTAAACCATGATATCTTGAATTAAATGTCAAAAATAAGAGGAAGGGATATACATTTTTGAATTAGCTTTATGCTGTGTTGTTCCTTTATTCCCTTCTTGCCCCCGCTCACTGGGGCCATAGAAATAGGTGGGCTGCCTAGTGCCTCTGTGGCAGAGCTGTTTGTATCATGAATACAGCAGGGCTTAGGTTTACAAGTCAGGTAGAAGTCCTTCAAATTCAGAGGCAACAGTTACAGAGCAATAACCTGAAGACAAGTTAGATGTCAACTGAGTAAATGACCGTGCAGTTTACATATTGGGTATGACCACAAAAGACAAGCATACTGGATTAATATATCTACTCCACATTATATTGTTCTAGTGTACTGCTATGTGGAAATATTCATGAGTAGAAGGTACAGCCATGAACATATTACGCTGACCATATATGCGGTAAGGGTACTGCTCCTGACTGTTTAATCGCCAGAAAAGCATCTTTAAATTTGCTTTTCTCTTCTAAATCTGATTTAAAAGATGTTTCTAATTACAAGGGTCTGGTTAGCATTTTACACATTGGGTATGACCATGTTAATCATACTGCAATAATATACTTTAGATCTGTGTTGTCACTATTCCCTATCTTTACATCACCTTTGAAAACAACTTATCGTGCCTGAACAAAAAGAATAAACACAGATCAGACCACTCCTGAAGGAACAGTCTGATCTGATTTTACAACATGTTGTTAGGCTAGGTAACATGGGCCAGATAAGGGGTGTTAAAGGATCCCTTGAGGTGGCAAAGAGTATAAACACTGATCAGACTGCTCAATAAGTAAGTCTTTACAATATTTGCCATTTCAACAATACCTTCTAAACATCTTATAGTGATTGAGCAAATTAATAACCCAGATGCGACTGCTCCTGATGAACAGTGTGATCTGTGTCAAAACTGCAACTTTAATACTACAAGTTAATCACCTTATTATGCCTATACACATAAATGAAAACCCAGATCAGACATCTCCTTAAGGAATAGTCTGATCAATGTTTACATTATTTGTTCAAACATGATGAGTTGTGTGAAAGATAGTCTGTGTATGGCAAAAAGTGCTAACAATGATGAGAATGCTCTTGATGGAATGGTTTGGGACTGCTCCCGATGGATAGTATGATCAGTGTTTTCACTTTTTGCCATTTAATTCGACCAGATAAGTACCTTTTTATGCCTATGCAAATAAATGCAAACCCAGGTCAGACCCCTCCTTAAGGAATGGTCTGATCAATGTTTACATTATATGCTCAAACATGATGAGTTATGTGAAAGATTGTCTTTATATGGCAAATAGTGTAAACAATTGTCAGAATGCTCTTGATGGAATAGAATAACACAGGTCAGACTACTCCTGAAGGAACAGTCTGATCTGTTTTTGTACTATTCTTCTCCGGCAAGGTAAGGTGGGCAAGATAAGGTGTGTAAAAGGTTTCCCTTGAGGTGGCAAAGAGTATAAACACTGATCAGACTGCTCTTTTAAGTAAGTCTCCTATGTGTTTACAATATTTGCCATTTTAACAATACCTTCTAAACACCTTATAGTGCCTGAGCAAATAGTTAACGCAGATTGGACCGTTCCTGATGGATAGTATGATCAGTGTTTTCATTATTGGCCATTTTAATACTACCAGATAAGCACCTTATTATGCCTATGCAAATAAATGCAAACCCAGATCAGACCCCTCCTAAAGGAATGGTCTGATCAATGTTTTCATTATTTGCTCAAACATGATGAGTTGTGTTAAAGATAGTCTTTATATGGCAAACAGTGTAAACAATGGTCAGAATGCTCTTGATGGAATGGTCTGATCTAAGTTAACACTATATGCTCAGGAAAATTGCCATCTATTGCATTCGCTGTCTAATACAGAGTTTAAAGGTAGTGATGATATGGCAAATGGATAATCCAGATCAGAAAATCTGATCTGTGTTGTCACTATTTGCCACCTTAACGTTACCTTTATTAACAACTTATCTTACCTGAGGAAATAGAATAAAACAGATCAGACCACTCCTGAAGGAACAGTCTGATCTGTTTTTACACTATTCTTCTCCAGCAAGGTAAGGTGGGCAAGATAGGTGTGTAAAAGGTTTCCCTTGAGGTGGCAAAGAGTATAAACACTGATCAGACTGCTCTTTAAGTAATTCTCCTCTGTGTTTACAAAATATTTGCCATTTCAACAATACCATTGAAACACCATATAGTGCCTGAGCAAATAGTAAACCCAGATGGGACTGTTCCTGATGGATGGTATGATCAGTGTGTTTACTATTTGCCATTTTAATACTACCATATAAGCACCTTATTATGCCTATGCAAATAAATGCAAACCCAGATCAGGCCCCTCCTAAAGGAATGGTCTAATTAATGTTTTCATTATTTGTTCAAACATGATGAGTGGTGTGAAAGATAGTCTTTATATGGCAAATAGTGTAAACAATGGTCAGAATGCTCTTTATGGAATGGTCTGATCTAAGGTAGCACTATATCCTCAGGAAAATTGCCATCTATTGCATTCGCTGTCTGATACAGAGATTAAAGTTAGTGACACTAGGGGCAAAAAGATAATCCAGATCAGACGGCTCCTGAAGGAAAGTCTGATATGTGTTATCACTATTTGCCACCATAACATTACCTTTGAAAACAACTTATCCTGTCTGAGGAAATAGAATATCACAGATCAGACCACTCTTAAAGGAACAGTCTGATCTGTTTTTACACTATTCTTCTCCGGCAAGGTAAGGTGGGCAAGATAAGGTGTATAAAAGGTTTCCCTTGAGGTGGCAAAGATTATAAACACTGATCAGACTGCTCTTTTAAGTAAGTCTCCTCTGTGTTTACAATATTTGCCATTTAAACAATAACTTCTTAACACCTTATAGTGCCTGAGCAAATAGTTAACGCAGATTGGACCGTTCCTGATGGATAGTATGATCAGTGTTTTCACTATTGGACATTTTAATACTACCAGATAAGCACCTTATTATGCTTATGCAAATAAATGCAAACCCAGATCAGACCCCTCCTTAAGGAATGGTCTGATCAATGTTTACATTATTTGCTCAAACATGATGAGCTGTGAGAAAGATAGTCTTTATATGGCAAATAGTGTAAACAATGGTCAGAATGCTCTTGATGGAATGGTCGGATCTAAGTTAGCACTATATGCTCAGGAAAATTGCCATCTATTGCATTCGCTGTCTAATACAGAGTTTAAAGGTAGTGATGATATGGCAAAAAGATAATCCAGATCAGACTTTTCTGAAGGAAAGTCTTATCTGTGCTGTCACTATTTGCCACCTTAACATTACCTTATTAAACAACTTATTTTACCTGAGGAAATAGAATAACACAGTTCAGACCACTCGTGAAGGAACAGTCTGATCTGTTTTACACTATTCTTCTCCGGCAAGGTAAGGTGGGCAAGATAAGGTGTGTAAAAGGTTTCCATTGAGGTGGCAAAGAGTATAAACACTGATCAGACTGCTCTCTAAGTAAGTCTCCTCTGTGTTTACAATATTTGCCATTTCAACAATACCATCTTAACACCTTATAGTGCCTGAGCAAAGTTTCCCAGATGGGACTGTTCCTGATGGATAGTATGATCAGTGTTTTCACTATTGGTCATTTTAATACTACCAGATAAGCACCTTATTATGCCTATGCAAATAAATGCAAACCCAGATCAGACCCCCCCCCTAAAGGAATGGTCTGATCAATGTTTTCATTATTTGCTCAAACATGATGAGTTGTGTGAAAGATAGTCTTTATATGGCAAATAGTGTAAACAATGGTCAGAATGCTCTTGATGGAATGGTCTGATCTAAGTTAGCACTATATGCTCAGGAAAAATGCCATCTATTGCATTCGCTGTCTGATACAGAGTTTAAAGGTAGTGATGATATGGCAAAAAGATAATCCAGATCAGACTATTCTGAAGGAAAGTCTGATCTGTGCTGTCACTATTTGCCACCTAAACATTACCTTTTAAAACAACTTATCTTACCTGAGGAAATAGAATAACACAGTTCAGACCACTCCGGAAGGAACAGTCTGATCTGTTTTTACACTATTCTTCTTAGGCAAGGTAATGTGGGCAAGATAAGGTGTGTAAAAGGCTTCTCTTGAGGTGACAAAGAGTATAAACACTGATCAGACTGCTCTTTAAGTAAGTCTCCTCTGTGTTTAAAATATTTGCCATTTCAACAATACCATTGAAACACCTTATAGTGCCTGAGCAAATAGTAAACCCAGATGGGACTGTTCCTGATGGATAGTATGATCAGTGTTTTCACTATTGGCCATTTTAATACTACCAGATAAGCACCTTATTATGCCTATGCAAATAAATGCAAACCCAGATCAGACCCCTCCTAAAGGAATGGTCTGATCAATGTTTTCATTATTTGCTCAAACATGATGAGTTGTGTGAAAGATAGTCTTTATATGGCAAAAAGTGTAAACAATGGTCAGAATGCTCTTGATGGAATGGTCTGATCTAAGTTAGCACTATATGCTCAGGAAAATTGCAATTTAATGCATTCGCTGTCTGATACAGAGTTTTGTGATGATATGGCAAAAAGATAACCCAGAACAGACACCTCCCGAAGAAAAATCTGATCTGTGTTGTCACTTTTTGCCACCATAACATTACCTTTGAAAACAACTTATCCTGTCTGAGGAAAAAGAATAACACAGATCAGACCACTCCTGAAGGAACAGTCTGATCTGTTTTTACACTTTTCTTTTCTGGCAAGGTAAGGTGGGCAAGATAAGGTGTGTAAAAGGTTTCCCTTGAGGTGGCAAAGAGTATAAACACTGATCAGACTGCTCTTTTAAGTAAGTCTCCTGTGTTTACAATATTTGCCATTTTAACAATACCTTCTAAACACCTTATAGTGCCTGAGCAAATAGTTAACGCAGATTGGACCGTTCCTGATGGATAGTATGTTCAGTGTTATCACTATTGGCCATTTTAATACTACCAGATAAGCACCTTATTATGCTTATGCAAATAAATGCAAACCCAGATCAGACCCCTCCTTAAGGAATGGTCTGATCAATGTTTACATTATTTGCTCAAACATGATGAGTTGTGTGAAAGATAGTCTTTATATGGCAAATAGTATAAACAAGGATCGTAATGCTCTTGATGGAATGGTCTTATCTAAGTTAGCACTATATGCTGCTATATGCTCAGGATAAATGCCATCTATTTTGTTCGCTGTCCAATGTAGAGTTTAAAGGTAGTGATGATATGGCAAATGGATAATCCAGATCAGAAAATCTGATCTGTGTTGTCACTAATTGCCACCTTAACATTACCTTTAATAACAACTTATCTTACCTGAGGAAATAGAATAAAACAGATCAGACCACTCCTGAAGGAACAGTCTGATCTGTTTTTACACTATTATTCTCCAGCAAGGTAAGGTGGGCAAGATAGGTGTGTATAAGGTTTCCCTTGGGGTGGCAAAGAGTATAAACACTGATCAGACTGCTCTTTAAGTAATTCTCTTCTGTGTTTGCAAAATATTACAAAATAGTTATAAGATTTATTTAAATAGAATTTTGTCATATAAATTCACTCCTTTTAAACCTTATACCATGATATCTTGAATTAAAAGTCAAAAATAAGAGGAAGGGATATACATTTTTGAATTAGCCTTATGTAATGTTGTTCCTATATTCCCTTTTTGCCCCCGCTCACTGGGGCCATAGAAATAGGTGGGCTGCCTAGTGCCTCTGTGGCAGAGCTGTTTGTATCATTAATATAGCTGGGCTTAGGTTTACAAGTCAGGTAGAAGTCCTTCAAATTCAGAGGCAACAGTTACAGAGCAATAACCTGAAGCCAAGTTAGATGTCAACTGAGTAAATGACCATGCAGTTAACATATTGGGTATGACCATAATAGACATGCATACTGGATTAATATATCTACTCCACAATATATTGTTCTAGTGTACTGCTATGTGGAAATACTCATGAGTAGAAGGTACAGCCATGTACATATTAGACTGACCATATATGCGGTAAGGGTACTGCTCTTGACTGTTTAATCTCAAGAAAAGCATCTTTAAATTTTCTTTCCTCTTCTAAGTCTAATTTAAAATATTTTTAAATACAAGGGTCTGGTAAGCAGTTTGTTGATGACTACTCAATGCCAGTAGTCATATTATGCTATATTGGCAGTGTCTGACTACCATATAGGCAGGCAGTATGGACTCTGTAATTATTTCTGAACCTTCACATTTTTTCTTGGACTTCCATTGCCAATAAGGAAAGGGAATAGTGATAAGAGTTATTTAGATATAATTTTGTCATATTAATTCACTCTTTTAAAACCTTATTCCATGATATCTTGAATATAAAGTCAAAAATAAGAGGAAGAGGATATAAATTTTTGAATTAGCTTTATGTTATGTTGTTCCTTTATTCCCTTTTTGCCCCCGCTCACTGGGGCCATAGAAATAGGTGGGCTGCCTAGTGCCTCTGTGGCAGAGCTGTTTGTATCATGAATACAGCAGGGCTTAGGTTTACAAGTCAGGTAGAAGTCCTTCAAATTCAGAGGCAACAGTTACAGAGCAATAACCTGAAGCCAAGTTAGATGTCAACTGAGTAAACGACCGTGCAGTTTACATATTGGGTATGACCACAATAGACAAGCATACTGGATTAATATATCTACTCCACATTATATTGTTCTAGTGTACTGCTATGTGGAAATATTCATGAGTAGAAGGTACAGCCATGAACATATTAGACTGACCATATATGCGGTAAGGGTACTGCTCTTGACTGTTTTAATCTCAAGAAAAGCATCTTTAAATTTGCTTTCCTCTTCTAAGTCTAATTTAAGATATTTTTTAAATACAAGGGTCTGGTAAGCAGTTTGTTGATGACTACTCAATGCTAGTAGTCATATTATGCTATATTGGCAGTGTGTACAACCCTAATCTGACTACCATATAGGCAGGCAGTATGGACTCCGTAATTATTTCTGAACCTTCACATTTTTTCTTGGACTTCCATTGCAAATAAGGAAAGGGAATAGTGATAAGAGTTATTTAGATATAATTTTGTCTTATTAATTCACTCCTTTTAAACCTTATTCCATGATATCTTGAATATAAAGTCAAAAATAAGAGGAAGAGGATATAAATTTTTGAATTAGCTTTATGTGATGTTGTTCCTTTATTCCCTTTTTGCCCCCGCTCACTGGGGCCATAGAAATAGGTGGGCTGCCTAGTGCCTCTGTGGCAGAGCTGTTTGTATCATGAATACAGCAGGGCTTAGGTTTACAAGTCAGGTAGAAGTCCTTCAAATTCAGAGGCAACAGTTACAGAGCAATAACCTGAAGCCAAGTTAGATGTCAACTGAGTAAATGACCGTGCAGTTTACATATTGGGTATGACCACAATAGACAAGCATACTGGATTAATATATCTACTCCACATTATATTGTTCTAGTGTACTGCTATGTGGAAATATTCATGAGTAGAAGGTACAGCCATGAACATATTAGGCTGACCATATATGTGGTAAGGGTACTGCTCCTGACTGTTTAATCGCCAGAAAAGCATCTTTAAATTTGCTTTTCTCTTCTAAATCTGATTTAAAAGATGTTTCTAATTACAAGGGTCTGGTTAGCATTTTATACATTGGGTATGACCATGTTAATCATACTGCAATAATATACTATAGATCTGTGTTGTCACTATTCCCTATCTTTACATCACCTTTGAAAACAACTTATTGTGCCTGAACAAAAAGAATAAACACAGATCAGACCACTCCTGAAGGAACAGTCTGATCTGATTTTACAACATGTTGTTAGGCTAGGTAACATGGGCAAGATAAGGAGTGTTTAAGGATCCCTTGAGGTGGCAATCTAATGCATTCGCTGTCTGATACAGAGTTTAAAGGTTGTGATCATATGGCAAAAAGATAATCCAGATCAGACACCTCCCGAAGGAAAATCTGATATGTGTTATCACTATTTGCCACCATAACATTACCTTTGAAAACAACTTATCCTGTCTGAGGAAATAGAATAACACAGATCAGAGCACTCCTGAAGGAACAGTCTGATCTGTTTTTACACTATTATTCTCCGGCAAGGTAAGTTGGGCAAGATAAGGTGTGTAAATGGTTTCCATTGAGGTGGCAAAGAGTATGAACACTGATCAGACTGCTCTTTAAGTAAGTCTCCTCTGTGTTTACAATATTTGCCATTTCAACAAAACCATTGAAACACCTTATAGTGCCTGAGCAAAGTTTCCCAGATGGGACTGTTCCTGATGAATAGTATGATCAGTGTTTTCACTATTGGCCATTTTAATACTACCAGATCAGCACCTTATTATGCCTATGCAAATAAATGCAAACCCAGATCAGACCCCTCCTAAAGGAATGGTCTGATCAACGTTTTCATTATTTGCTCAAACATGATGAGTTGTGTGAAAGATAGTTTTTATATGGCAAATAGTGTAAACAATGGTCAGAATGCTCTTGATGGAATGGTCTGATCTAAGTTAGCACTATATGCTCAGGAAAATTGCCATCTATTGCATTCGCTGTCTGATACAGAGTTTAAAGTTAGTGATGATTGGGCAAAAAGATAATCCAGATCAGACAGCTCCTGAAGGAAAATCTGATATGTGTTATCACTATTTGCCACCATAACATTACCTTTGAAAACAACTTATCTTACCTGAGGAAATAGAATAACACAGATCAGACCACTCCTGAAGGAACAGTCTGATCTGTTTTTACACTATTCTTCTCCGGCAAGGTAAGGTGGGCAAGATAAGGTGTGTAAAAGGTTTCCCTTGAGTTGTCAAAGAGTATAAACACTGATCAGACTGCTCTTTTAAGTAAGTCTCCTCTGTGTTTACAATATTTGCCATTTTAACAATACCATCGAAACACCTTATAGTGCCTGAGCAATTGGACCGTTCCTGATGGATAGTATGATCAGTGTTTTCCTTATTGGTCATTTTAATACTACCAGATAAGCACCTTATTATGCTTATGCAAATAAATGCAAACCCAGATCAGACCCCTCCTTAAGGAATGGTCTGATCAATGTTTACATTATTTACTCAAACATGATAAGCTGTGAGAAAGATAGTCTTTATATGGCAAATAGTGTAAACAATGGTCAGAATGCTCTTGATGGAATGGTCGGATCTAAGTTAGCACTATATGCTCAGGAAAATTGCCATCTATTGCATTCTCTGTCTAATACAGAGTTTAAAGGTAGTGATGATATGGCAAAAAGATAATCCAGATCAGACTTTTCTGAAGGAAAGTCTGATCTGTGCTGTCACTATTTGCCACCTTAACATTACCTTATAAAACAACTTATCTTACCTGAGGAAATAGAATAACACAGTTCAGACCACTCGTGAAGGAACAGTCTGATCTGTTTTTACACTATTCTTCTCCGGCAAGGTAAGGTGGGCAAGATAAGGTGTGTAAAAGGTTTCCATTGAGGTGGCAAAGAGTATAAACTCTGATCAGACTGCTCCTAAAGAAGTCTCCTCTGTGTTTACAATATTTGACATTTCAACAATACCATCTTAACACCTTATAGTGCCTGAGCAAAGTTTCCCAGATGGGACTGTTCCTGATGAATAGTATGATCAGTGTTTTCACTATTGGCCATTTTAATACTACCAGATAAGCACCTTATTATGCCTATGCAAATAAATGCAAACCCATATCAGACCCCTCCTAAAGGAATGGTCTGATCAATGTTTTCATTATTTGCTCAAACATGATGAGTTGTGTGAAAGATAGTTTTTATATGGCAAATAGTGTAAACAATGGTCAGAATGCTCTTGATGGAATGGTCTGATCTAAGTTAGCACTATATGCTCAGGAAAATTGCAATCTAATGCATTCGCTGTCTGATACAGAGTTTTGTGATGATATGGCAAAAAGATAACCCAGAACAGACACCTCCCGAAGGAAAATCTGATCTGTGTTGTCACTTTTTGCCAGCATAACATTACCTTTGAAAACAAATTATCCTGTCTGAGGAAATAGAATAACACAGATCAGACCACTCCTGAAGGAACAGTCTGATCTGTTTTTACACTATTCTTCTCGGGCAAGGTAGGGTGGGCAAGATAAGGTGTGTAAAAGGTTTCCCTTGAGGTGGCAAAGAGTATAAACTTTGATCAGACTGCTCTTTTAAGTAAGTCTCCTGTGTTTACAATATTTGCCATTTTAACAATACCTTCTTAACACCTTATAGTGCCTGAGCAAATAGTTAACGCAGATTGGACCGTTCCTGATGGATAGTATGATCAGTGTTTTCACTATTGGCCATTTTAATACTACCAGATTAGCACCTTATTATGCTTATGCAAATAAATGCAAACCCAGATCAGACCCCTCCTTAAGGAATGGTCTGATCAATGTTTACATTATTTGCTCAAACATGATGAGTTGTGTGAAAGATAGTCTTTATATGGCAAATAGTGTAAACAAGGATCGGAATGCTCTTGATGGAATGGTCTTATCTAAGTTAGCACTATATGCTGCTATATGCTCAGGATAAATGCCATCTATTGCATTTGCTGTCCAATGTAGAGTTTAAAGGTAGTGATGATATGGCAAATGGATAATCCAGATCAGAAAATCTGATCTGTGTTGTCACTATTTGCCACCTTAACATTACCTTTAATAACAACTAATTTTACCTGAGAAAATAGAATAAAACAGATCAGACCACTCCTGAAGGAACAGTCTGATCTGTTTTTACACTATTATTCTCCAGCAAGGTAAGGTGGGCAAGATAGGTGTGTATAAGGTTTCCCTTGGGGTGGCAAAGAGTATAAACACTGATCAGACTGCTCATTAAGTAATTCTCTTCTGTGTTTACAAAATATTACAAAATACTTATAAGATTTATTTAAATAGAATTTTGTCATATAAATTCACTCCTTTTAAACCTTATACCATGATATCTTGAATTAAAAGTCAAAAATAAGAGGAAGGGATATACATTTTGAATTAGCCTTATGTAATGTTGTTCCTTTATTCCCTTTTTGCCCTCGCTCACTGGGGCCATAGAAATAGGTGGGCTGCCTAGTGCCTCTGTGGCAGAGCTGTTTGTATCATTAATATAGCAGGGCTTAGGTTTACAAGTCAGGTAGAAGTCCTTCAAATTCAGAGGCAACAGTTACAGAGCAATAACCTGAAGCCAAGTTAGATGTCAACTGAGTAAATGACCATGCAGTTTACATATTGGGTATGACCATAATAGACATGCATACTGGATTAATATATCTACTCCACAATATATTGTTCTAGTGTACTGCTATGTGGAAATATTCATGAGTAGAAGGTACAGCCATGAACATATTAGACTGACCATATATGCGGTAAGGGTACTGCTCTTGACTGTTTTAATCTCAAGAAAAGCATCTTTACATTTGCTTTCCTCTTCTAAGTCTAATTTAAAATATTTTTTAAATACAAGGGTCTGGTAAGCAGTTTGTTGATGACTACTCAATGCTAGTAGTCATATTATGCTATATTGGCAGTGTGTACAACCCTAATCTGACTACCATATAGGCAGGCAGTATGGACTCCGTAATTATTTCTGAACCTTCACATTTTTTCTTGGACTTCCATTGCCAATAAGGAAAGGGAATAGTGATAAGAGTTATTTAGATATAATTTTGTCATATTAATTCACTCCTTTTAAACCTTATTCCATGATATCTTGAATATAAAGTCAAAAATAAGAGGAAGGGATATACATTTTTGAATTAGCTTTATGTAATGTTGTTCCTTTATTCCCTTTTTGCCCCCGCTCACTGGGGCCATAGAAATAGGTGGGCTGCCTAGTGCCTCTGTGGCAGAGCTGTTTGTATCATGAATACAGCAGGGCTTAGGTTTACAAGTCAGGTAGAAGTCCTTCAAATTCAGAGGCAACAGTTACAGAGCAATAACCTGAAGCCAAGTTAGATGTCAACTGAGTAAATGACCGTGCAGTTTACATATTGGGTATGACCACAATAGACAAGCATACTGGATTAATATATCTACTCCACATTATATTGTTCTAGTGTACTGCTATGTGGAAATATTCATGAGTAGAAGGTACAGCCATGAACATATTAGGCTGACCATATATGCGGTAAGGGTACTGCTCCTGACTGTTTAATCGCCAGAAAAGCATCTTTAAATTTGCTTTTCTCTTCTAAATCTGATTTAAAAGATGTTTCTAATTACAAGGGTCTGGTTAGCATTTTATACATTGGGTATGACCATGTTAATCATACTGCAATAATATACTATAGATCTGTGTTGTCACTATTCCCTATCTTTACATCACCTTTGAAAACAACTTATCGTGCCTGAACAAAAAGAATAAACACAGATCAGACCACTCCTGAAGGAACAGTCTGATCTGATTTTACAACATGTTGTTAGGCTAGGTAACATGGGCAAGATAAGGGGTGTTTAAGGATCCCTTGAGGTGGCAATCTAATGCATTCGCTGTCTGATACAGAGTTTAAAGGTTGTGATGATATGGCAAAAAGATAATCCAGATCAGACTTTTCTAAAGGAAAGTATGATCTGTGCTGTCACTATTTGCCACCTAAACATTACCTTTTAAAACAACTTATCTTACCTGAGGAAATAGAATAACACAGTTCAGATCACTCTCAGAGGAACAGTCTGATCTGTTTTACACTATTCTTCTTTGGCAAGGTAAGGTGGGCAAGATAAGGTGTGTCAAAGGCTTCCATTGAGGTGGCAAAGAGTATAAACACTGATCAGACTGCTCTTTTAAGTAAGTCTCCTCTGTGTTTACAATATTTGCCATTTTAACAATACCTTCTCAACACCTTATAGTGCCTGAGCAAATAGTTAACGCGCATTGGACCGTTCCTGATGGACAGTATGATCAATGTTTTCACTATTGGCCATTTTAATACTTCCAGATTAGCACCTTATCATGCTTATGCAAATAAATGCAAACCCAGATCAGACCCCTCCTTAAGGAATGGTCTGATCAATGTTTACATTATTTGCTCAAACATGATGAGTTGTGTGAAAGATAGTCTTTATATGGCAAATAGTGTAAACAATGGTCAGAATGCTCTTGATGGAATGGTCTTATCTAAGTTAGCACTATATGCTGCTATATGCTTAGGATAAATGCCATCTATTTCATTCGCTGTCCAATGTAGAGTTTAAAGATAGTGATGATATGGCAAATGGATAACCCAGATCAGAAAATCTGATCTGTGTTGTCACTATTTGCCACCTTAACATTACCTTTAATAACAACTTATCTTACCTGAGGAAATAGAATAACACAGATCAGACCACTCCTGAAGGAACAGTCTGATCTGTTTTACACTATTCTTCTCCAGCAAGGTAAGGTGGGCAGGATAGGTGTGTAAATGGTTTCCCTTGGGGTGGCAAAGAGTATAAACACTGATCAGACTGCTCTTTAAGTAATTCTCCTCTGTGTTTACAAAATATTTGCCATTTTAACAATACCTTCTCAACACCATATAGTGCCTGAGCAAATAGTTAACGCAGATGGGACTGTTCCTGATGGAAAGTATGATCAGTGTGTTCACTATTTGCCATTTTAATACTACCATATAAGCACCTTATTATGCCTATGCAAATAAATGCAAACCCAGATCAGACCCCTCCTAAAGGAATGGTCTGATTAATGTTTTCATTATTTGTTCAAACATGATGAGTTGTGTGAACGATAGTCTTTATATGACAAATAGTGTAAACAATGGCCAGAATGCTCTTGATGGAATGGTCTGATCTAAGTTAGCACTATATGCTCAGGAAAATTGCCTTCTATTGCATTCGCTGTCTGATACAGAGTTTAAAGTAAGTGATGATTGGGCAAAAAGATAATCCAGATCAGACGGCTCCTGAAGGAAAATCTGATATGTGTTATCACTATTTGCCACCATAACATTACCTTTTAAAACACCTTATCCTGTCTGAGGAAATAGAATAACACAGATCAGACCACTCCTGAAGGAACACTCTGATCTGTTTTTACACTATTCTTCTCCGACAAGGTAAGGTGGGCAGAATAAGGTGTGTAAAAGGTTTCCCTTGAGGTGGCAAAGAGTATTAACACTGATCAGACTGCTCTTTTAAGTAAGTCTCCTCTGTGTTTACAATATTTGCCATTTTAACAATACCTTCTTAACACCTTATAGTGCCTGAGCAAAATGTTAACGCAGATTGGACAGTTCCTGATGGATAGTATGATCAGTGTTTTCACTATTGGCCATTTTAATAGTACCAGATAAGCACCTTATTATGCTTATGCAAATAAGAGCAAACCCAGATCAGACCCCTCCTTAAGGAATGGTCTGATCAATGTTTTCATTATTTGCTCAAACATGATGAGTTGTGTGAAAGATAGTCTTTATATGTCAAATAGTGTAAACAATGGTCAGAATGCTCTTGATGGAATGGTCGGATCTAAGTTAGCACTATATGCTCAGGAAAATTGCCATCTATTGCATTTGCTGTCTAATACAGAGTTGAAAGGTAGTGATGATATGGCAAAAAGATAATCCAGGTCAGACTTTTCTGAAGGAAAGTCTGATCTGTGCTGTCACTATTTGCCACCTAAACATTGCCTTTTAAAACAACTTATCTTACCTGAGGAAATAGAATAACACAGATCAGACCACTCCTGAAGGAACAGTCTGATCTGTTTTTACACTTTTCTTCTCCGGCAAGGTAAGGTGGGCAAGATAAGGTGTATAAAAGGTTTCCCTTGAGGTGGCAAAGAGTATAAACACTGATCAGACCTCTCTTTTAAGTAAGTTTCCTATGTGTTTACAATATTTGCCATTTTAACAATACCTTCTAAACACCTTATAGTGCCTGAGCAAATAGTTAACGCAGATTGGACCGTTCCTGATGGATAGTATGATCAGTGTTTTCATTATTGGCAATTTTAATACTACCAGATAAGCACCTTATTATGCCTATGCAAATAAATGCAAACCCAGATCAGACCCCTCCTAACGGAATGGTCTGATCAATGTTTTCATTATTTGCTCAAACATGATGAGTTGTGTGAAAGATAGTCTTTATATGGCAAACAGTGTAAACAATGGTCAGAATGCTCTTGATGGAATGGTCTGATCTAAGTTAACACTATATGCTCAGGAAAATTGCCATCTATTGCATTTGCTGTCTAATACAGAGTTTAAAGGTAGTGATGATATGGCAAAAAGATAATCCAGATCAGACTTTTCTGAATGAAAGTCTGATCTGTGCTGTCACTATATGCCACCTTAACATTACCTTTTAAAACAACTTATCTTACCTGAGGAAATAGAATAACACAGTTCAGACCACTCCTGAAGGAACAGTCTGATCTGTTTTACACTATTCTTTTTAGGCAAGGTAAGGGGGGCAAGATAAGGTGTGTAAAAGGTTTCCATTTAGGTTGCAAAGGGTATAAACACTGATCAGACTGCTCTTTAAGTAAGTCTCCTCTGTGTTTAAAATATTTGCCATTTCAACAATACCATCTACACACATTATAGTGCCTGAGCAAATAGTAAACCCAGATGGGACTGTTCCTGATGGATAGTATGATCAGTGTTTTCACTATTGGTCATTTTAATACTACCAGATAAGCACCTTATTATGCCTATGCAAATAAATACAAACCCAGATCAGACCCCTCCTAAAGGAATGGTCTGATCAATGTTTTCATTATTCGCTCAAACATGATGAGTTGTTTGAAAGATAGTCTTTATATGGCAAATAGTCAGAATGCTCTTGATGGAATGGTCCGATCTAAGTTAGCACTATATGCTCAGGAAAATTGCAATTTAATGCATTCGCTGTCTGATACAGAGTTTAAAGGTTGTGATGATATGGCAAAAAGATAACCCAGAACAGACAGCTCCTGAAGGAAAATCTGATCTGTGTTGTCACTATTTGCCACCATAACATTATCTTTGAAAACAACTTATCCTGTCTGAGGAAATAGAATAACACAGATCAGACCACTCTTGAAGGAACAGTCTGATCTGTTTTTACACTATTCTTCTCTGGCAAGGTAAGGTTGGCAAGATAAGTTGTGTAAAAAGGCTTCCCTTGAGGTGGCAAAGAGTATAAACACTGATCAGACTGCTCTTTTAAGTAAGTCTCCTCTGTGTTTACAATATTTGCCATTTTACCAATACCTTCTAAACACCTTATAGTGCCTGAGCAAATAGTTAACGCAGATTGGACCATTCCTGATGGATAGTATGATCAGTGTTTTCACTATTGGCCATTTTAATACTACCAGATAAGCACCTTATTATGCTTATGCAAATAAATGCAAACCCAGATCAGACCCCTCCTTAAGGAATGTTCTGATCAATGTTTACATTATTTGCTCAAACATGATGAGCTGTGAGAAAGTTAGTCTTGATATGGCACATAGTGCACTGTAAACAATGGTCAGAATGGTCGGATCTAAGTTAGCACTATATGCTCAGGAAAATTGCCATCTTTTGCATTCGCTGTCTAATACAGAGTTTAAAGGTAGTGATGATATGGCAAAAAGATAATCCAGATCAGAATTTTCTGAAGGAAAGTCTGATCTGTGCTGTCACTATTTGCAACCTTAACATTAACTTTTAAAACAACTTATCTTACCTGAGGAAATAGAATAACACAGTTCAGACCACTCCTGAAGGAACAGTCTGATCTATTTTTACACTATTCTTCTTAAGCAAGGTAATGTGGGCAAGATAAGGTGTGTAAAAGGTTTCCATTGAGGTGGCATAAAGTATAAACACTGATCAGACTGCTCTTTAAGTAAGTCTCCTCTGTGTTTAAAATATTTGCCATTTCAACAATACCATCGAAACACCTTATAGTGCCTGAGCAAATAGTAAACCCAGATGGGACTGTTCCTGATGGATAGTATGATCAGTGTTTTCACTATTGGCCATTTGAATACTACCAGATAAGCACCTTATTATGTCTATGCAAATAAATGCAAACCGAGATCAGACCCCTCCTAAAGGAATGGTCTGATCAATGTTTTCATTATTTGCTCAAACATGATGAGTTGTGTGAAAGATAGTCTTGTTATGGCAAATAGTGTAAACAATGGACAGAATGCTCTTGATGGAATGGTCTGATCTAAGTTAGCACGATATGCTCAGTAAAATTGCAATCTAATGCATTCGCTGTCTGATACAGAGTTTAAAGGTTGTGATGATATGGCAAAAAGATAACCCAGAACAGACAGCTCCTGAAGGAAAATCTGATCTGTGTTGTCACTATTTGCCACCATAACATTACCTTTGAAAACAACTTATCCTGTCTGAGGAAATAGAATAACACATATCAGACCACTCCTGAAGGAACACTCTGATCTGTTTTTACACTATTATTCTCCGGCAAGGTAAGGTGGGCAAGATAAGGTGTGTAAAAGGTTTCCCTTGAGGTGGCAAAGAGTATAAACACTGATCAGACCTCTCTTTTAAGTAAGTTTCCTATGTGTTTACAATATTTGCCATTTTAACAATACCTTCTAAACACCTTATAGTGCCTGAGCAAATAGTTAACGCAGATTGGACCGTTCCTGATGGATAGTATGATCAGTGTTTTCATTATTGGCAATTTTAATACTACCAGATAAGCACCTTATTATGCCTATGCAAATAAATGCAAACCCAGATCAGACCCCTCCTAACGGAATGGTCTGATCAATGTTTTCATTATTTGCTCAAACATGATGAGTTGTGTGAAAGATAGTCTTTATATGGCAAACAGTGTAAACAATGGTCAGAATGCTCTTGATGGAATGGTCTGATCTAAGTTAACACTATATGCTCAGGAAAATTGCCATCTATTGCATTTGCTGTCTAATACAGAGTTTAAAGGTAGTGATGATATGGCAAAAAGATAATCCAGATCAGACTTTTCTGAATGAAAGTCTGATCTGTGCTGTCACTATATGCCACCTTAACATTACCTTTTAAAACAACTTATCTTACCTGAGGAAATAGAATAACACAGTTCAGACCACTCCTGAAGGAACAGTCTGATCTGTTTTACACTATTCTTTTTAGGCAAGGTAAGGGGGGCAAGATAAGGTGTGTAAAAGGTTTCCATTTAGGTTGCAAAGGGTATAAACACTGATCAGACTGCTCTTTAAGTAAGTCTCCTCTGTGTTTAAAATATTTGCCATTTCAACAATACCATCTACACACATTATAGTGCCTGAGCAAATAGTAAACCCAGATGGGACTGTTCTTGATGGATAGTATGATCAGTGTTTTCACTATTGGTCATTTTAATACTACCAGATAAGCACCTTATTATGCCTATGCAAATAAATACAAACCCAGATCAGACCCCTCCTAAAGGAATGGTCTGATCAATGTTTTCATTATTCGCTCAAACATGATGAGTTGTTTGAAAGATAGTCTTTATATGGCAAATAGTCAGAATGCTCTTGATGGAATGGTCCGATCTAAGTTAGCACTATATGCTCAGGAAAATTGCAATTTAATGCATTCGCTGTCTGATACAGAGTTTAAAGGTTGTGATGATATGGCAAAAAGATAACCCAGAACAGACAGCTCCTGAAGGAAAATCTGATCTGTGTTGTCACTATTTGCCACCATAACATTATCTTTGAAAACAACTTATCCTGTCTGAGGAAATAGAATAACACAGATCAGACCACTCTTGAAGGAACAGTCTGATCTGTTTTTACACTATTCTTCTCTGGCAAGGTAAGGTTGGCAAGATAAGTTGTGTAAAAAGGCTTCCCTTGAGGTGGCAAAGAGTATAAACACTGATCAGACTGCTCTTTTAAGTAAGTCTCCTCTGTGTTTACAATATTTGCCATTTTACCAATACCTTCTAAACACCTTATAGTGCCTGAGCAAATAGTTAACGCAGATTGGACCATTCCTGATGGATAGTATGATCAGTGTTTTCACTATTGGCCATTTTAATACTACCAGATAAGCACCTTATTATGCTTATGCAAATAAATGCAAACCCAGATCAGACCCCTCCTTATGGAATGTTCTGATCAATGTTTACATTATTTGCTCAAACATGATGAGCTGTGAGAAAGTTAGTCTTGATATGGCACATAGTGCACTGTAAACAATGGTCAGAATGGTCGGATCTAAGTTAGCACTATATGCTCAGGAAAATTGCCATCTTTTGCATTCGCTGTCTAATACAGAGTTTAAAGGTAGTGATGATATGGCAAAAAGATAATCCAGATCAGAATTTTCTGAAGGAAAGTCTGATCTGTGCTGTCACTATTTGCCACCTTAACATTAACTTTTAAAACAACTTATCTTACCTGAGGAAATAGAATAACACAGTTCAGACCACTCCTGAAGGAACAGTCTGATCTATTTTTACACTATTCTTCTTAAGCAAGGTAATGTTGGCAAGATAAGGTGTGTAAAAGGTTTCCATTGAGGTGGCATAAAGTATAAACACTGATCAGACTGCTCTTTAAGTAAGTCTCCTCTGTGTTTAAAATATTTGCCATTTCAACAATACCATCGAAACACCTTATAGTGCCTGAGCAAATAGTAAACCCAGATGGGACTGTTCCTGATGGATAGTATGATCAGTGTTTTCACTATTGGCCATTTGAATACTACCAGATAAGCACCTTATTATGTCTATGCAAATAAATGCAAACCGAGATCAGACCCCTCCTAAAGGAATGGTCTGATCAATGTTTTCATTATTTGCTCAAACATGATGAGTTGTGTGAAAGATAGTCTTGTTATGGCAAATAGTGTAAACAATGGACAGAATGCTCTTGATGGAATGGTCTGATCTAAGTTAGCACGATATGCTCAGTAAAATTGCAATCTAATGCATTCGCTGTCTGATACAGAGTTTAAAGGTTGTGATGATATGGCAAAAAGATAACCCAGAACAGACAGCTCCTGAAGGAAAATCTGATCTGTGTTGTCACTATTTGCCACCATAACATTACCTTTGAAAACAACTTATCCTGTCTGAGGAAATAGAATAACACATATCAGACCACTCCTGAAGGAACACTCTGATCTGTTTTTACACTATTATTCTCCGGCAAGGTAAGGTGGGCAAGATAAGGTGTGTAAAAG
Organism: Loripinus fragilis; assembly: GCA_964019695.1. Taxonomy (NCBI): domain Eukaryota; kingdom Metazoa; phylum Mollusca; class Bivalvia; order Lucinida; family Lucinidae; genus Loripinus; species Loripinus fragilis. Next base: position 2,081,164 of record CAXHUL010000390.1, read on the forward strand.
GTTTCCCTTGAGGTGGCAAAGAGTATAAACACTGATCAAACTGCTCTTTTAAGTAAGTCTCCTCTGTTTTTACAATATTTGCCATTTTACCAATACCTTCTAAACACCTTATAGTTCCTGAGCAAATAGTTAAGGCAGATTAGACCGTTCCTGATGGATAGTATGATCAGTGTTTTCACTATTGGCCATTTTAATACTACCAGATAAGCACCTTATTATGCTTATGCAAATAAAAGCAAACCCAGATCAGACCCCTCCTTAAGCAATTGTCTGATCAGTGTTACATTATTTGCTCAAACATGATGAGCTGTGAGAAAGATAGTCTTTATATGGCAAATAGTGTAAACAATGGTCAGAATGCTCTTGATGGAATGGTCTGATCTAGGTTTGCACTATATGCTCAGGAAAGTTGCCATCTATTGCATTCGCTGTCCAATACAGAGTTAAAAGGTAGTGATGATATGGCAAAAAGATAATCCAGATCAGACTTTTCTGAAGGAAAGTCTGATCTGTGCTGTCACTATATGCCACCTTAACATTACCTTTTAAAACAACTTATCTTACCTGAGGAAATAGAATAACACAGTTCAGACCACTCCTGAAGGAACAGTCTGATCTGATTTTACACTATTCTTCTTAGGCAAGGTAAGGGGGGGCAAGATAAGGTGTGTAAAAGGTTTCCATTTAGGTGGCAAAGAGTATAAACACTGATCAGACTGCTCTTTAAGTAAGTCTCCTCTGTGTTTAAAATATTTGCCATTTCTACATTACCATCTACACACATTATAGTGCCTGAGCAAATAGTAAACCCTGATGGGACTGTTCCTGATGGATAGTATGATCAGTGTTTTCACTATTGGCCATTTTAATACTACCAGATAAGCACCTTATTATGCCTATGCAAGTAAATGCAAACCCAGATCAGACCCCTCCAAAAAGAATGGTCTGATCAATGTTTTCATTATTTGCTCAAACATGATGAGCTGTGAGAAAGATAGTCTTTATATGGCAAATAGTGTAAACAATGGTCAGAATGCTCTTGATGGAATGGTCCGATCTAAGTTAGCACTATATGCTCAGGAAAATTGCCATCTATTGCATTCGCTGTCTGATACAGAGTTTAAAGGTTGTGATGATATGGCAAAAAGATAACCCAGAACAGACAGCTCCGGAAGAAAAATCTAATCTGTGTTGTCACTATTTGCCACCATAACATTACCTTTGAAAACAACTTATCCTGTCTGAGGAAATAGAATAACACATATCAGACCACTCCTGAAGGAACAGTCTGATCTGTTTTTACACTATTATTCTCCGGCAAGGTAAGGTGGGCAAGATAAGGTGTGTAAAAGGTTTCCCTTGAGGTGGCAAAGAGTATAAACACTGATCAGACTGCTCTTTTAAGTAAGTCTCCTCTGTGTTTACAATATTTGCCATTTTAACAATACCTTCTAAACACCTTATAGTGCCTGAGCAAATAGTTAAGGCAGATTGGACCGTTCCTGATGGCTAGTATAATCAGTGTTTTCACTATTGACCATTTTAATACTACCAGATAAGCACCTTATTATGCTTATGCAAATAAATGCAAACCCAGATCAGACCCCTCCTTAAGGAATGTTCTGATCAATGTTTACAGTATTTGCTCAAACATGATGAGCTGTGAGAAAGATAGTCTTTATATGACAAATAGTGTAAACAATGGTCAGAATGCTCTTGATGGAATGGTCCGATCTAAGTTAGCACTATATGCTCAGGAAAATTGCAATCTATTGCATTCGCTGTCTGATACAGAGTTTAAAGGTAGTGATGATATGGCAAAAAGATAATCCAGTTCAGAATTTTCTTAAGGAAAGTCTGATCTGTGCTGTCACTATTTGCCACCTTAACATTACCTTTTAAAACAACTTATCTTACCTGAGCAAATAGAATAACACAGTTCAGACCACTCCTGAAGGAACAGTCTGATCTGTTTTTACACTATTCTTCTCCAGCAAGGTAATGTGGGCAAGATAAGGTGTGTAAAAGGTTTCCCTTGAGGTGGCAAAGAGTATAAACACTGATCAGACTGCTCTTTTAAGTAAATCTCCTCTGTGTTTACAATATTTGCCATTTTAACAATACCTTCTAAACACCTTATAGTGCCTGAGCAAATAGTTCACGCAGATTTGACCGTTCCTGATGGATAGTATGATCAGTGTTTTTACTATTGGCCATTTTAGTACTACCAGATAAGCACCTTATTATGCTTATGCAAATTAATGCAAACCCAGATCAGACCCCTCCTTAAGGAATGGTCTGATCAATGTTTACATTATTTGCTCAATCATGATGAGTTGTGTGAAAGATAGTCTTTATATGGCAAATAGTGTAAACAAGGATTGGAATGCTCTTGTCGGAATGGTCTAATCTAAGTTAGCACTATATGCTGCTATATGCTCAGGATAATTGCTATCTATTTTGTTCGCTGTCCAATGTAGAGTTTAAAGATAGTGATGATATGGCAAATGGATAATCCAGATCAGAAATTCTGATCTGTGTTGTCACTATTTGCCACCTTAACGTTACCTTTAATAACAACTTATCTTACCTGAGGAAATAGAATAACACAGATCAGACCACTCCTGAAGGAACAGTCTGATCTGTTTTTACACTATTCTTCTTTAGCAAGGTAAGGTGGGCAAGATTAGGTGTGTAAAAGGTTTCCATTGAGGCGGCAAAGAGTATAAACACTGATCAGACTGCTCTTTAAGTAAGTCTCCTCTGTGTTTACATAATTTGCCATTTCAACAATACCTTCTTAACACCTTATAGTGCCTGAGCAAATAGTTAACGCAGATTGGACTGTTCCTGATGGATAGAATGTTCAGTGTTTTCACTATTGGCCATTTTAATACTACCAGATAAGCACCATATTATGCCTATGCAAATAAATGCAAACCCAGACCAGACCCCTCCTTATGAATGGTCTGATCAATGTTTTCATTATTTGTTCAAACATGATGAGTTGTGTGAAAGATAGTCTTTATATGGCAAATAGTGCAAAACCTGGTCAAAATGCTCTTGATGGAATGGTAGGATCTTAGTTAGCACAATATGCTCAGGAAAAATTGCCATCTATTGCGTTCGCTGTCCGATGTAGAGTTTAAAGGTAGTGATGATATGGCAAAAAGATAATCGAGATCAGACAGCTTCTGAAAGAAAGTCTGATCTGTCTTTTACTATATGCAATTTTAACACTACCTTTGTAGCGCTTTGTTATGTTTGTACAAATAGACTAAACACAGACCGGATTACTCCTAAAGGAACAGTCCGATTAGTGTTTACATTATTTTCTCAGGCATAATGAGGTGTGTGCAATAGTCTTTGGATTGGAAATAGTGTAAACAATGATCAGACAGCTCCTCCCGGAATTGTCTTGTCTGGGTATGCACTATTTGCTCATGCCTCTATTTGCACATGCAAATTGACAATTCCTGCATCCACTGTCCGTCAAATATCTGTGTCTGCTGTCTGTTTGAGTCTCCTGCAAGAGGCTCAATTCCTGCATCCACTGTCTGCTAATTTTCCCTGTCTGCTGTCTGTTAGAGTCTCCTGCAAGAGGCTCCATTCCTGCATCCACTGTCCGCTAATTTTCCGTGTCTGCTGTCTGTTAGAGTCTCCTGCAAGAGGCTCAATTCCTGCATCCACTGTCCGCTAATTTTCCGTGTCTGCTGTCTGTTAGAGTCTCCTGCAAGGGGCTCAATTCCTGCATCCACTGTCCGCTAATTTTCCGTGTCTGCTGTCTGTTAGAGTCTCCTGCAAGAGGCTCAATTCCTGCATCCACTGTCCGCTTATTTTCTGTGTCTGCTGTCTGTTAGAGTCTCCTGCAAGGGGCTCAATTCCTGCATCCACTGTCCGCTAATTTATGTGTCTGCTGTCTGTTAGAGTCTCCTGCAAGGGGCTCAATTCCTGCATCCACTGTCCGCTAATTTTCCGTGTCTGCTGTCTGTTAGAGTCTCCTGCAAGGGGCTCAATTCCTGCATCCACTGTCCGCTAATTTTCCGTGTCTGCTGTCTGTAAGAGTCTCCTGCAAGGGGCTCAATTCCTGCATCCACTGTCCGCTAATTTTCCGTGTCTGCTGTCTGTGAGAGTCTCCTGCAAGAGGCATAATTCCTGCATCCACTGTCCGCTAATTTTCCGTGTCTGCTGTCTGTTAGAGTCTCCTGCAAGAGGCTCAATTCCTGCATCCACTGTCTGCTAATTTTCCGTGTCTGCTGTCTGTTAGAGTCTCCTGCAAGAGGCTCAATTCCTGCATCCACTGTCCGCTAATTTTCCGTGTCTGCTGTCTGTTATAGTCTCCTGCAAGAGGCTTGATTCCTGCATCCACTGTCCGCTAATTTTCCGTGTCTGCTGTCTGTTAGAGTCTCCTGCAAGAGGCTCGATTCCTGCATCCACTGTCCGCTAATTTTCCGTGTCTGCTGTCTGTTAGAGTCTCCTGCAAGAGGCTCAATTCCTGCATCCACTGTCCGCTAATTTTCCGTGTCTGCTGTCTGTTAGAGTCTCCTGCAAGAGGCTCAATTCCTGCATCCACTGTCTGCTAATTTTCCGTGTCTGCTGTCTGCTACAGTCTCCTGCAAGAGGCTCAATTCCTGCATCCACTGTCCGCTAATTTTCCGTGTCTGCTGTCTGCGAGAGTCTCCTGCAAGAGGCTCGATTCCTGCATCCACTGTCCGCTAATTTTCCGTGTCTGCTGTCTGTTAGAGTCTCCTGCAAGGGGCTCAATTCCTGCATCCACTGTGCGTTTATTTTCCGTGTCTGCTTTCTGTTAGAGTCTCCTGCAAGGGGCTCAATTCCTGCATCCACTGTCCGCTAATTTATGTGTCTGCTGTCTGTTAGAGTCTCCTGCAAGGGGCTCAATTCCTGCATCCACTGTCCGCTAATTTTCCGTGTCTGCTGTCTGTTAGAGTCTCCTGCAAGGGGCTCAATTCCTGCATCCACTGTCCGCTAATTTTCCGTGTCTGCTGTCTGTTAGAGTCTCCTGCAAGGGGCTCAATTCCTGCATCCACTGTCTGCTAATTTTCCGTGTCTGCTGTCTGTGAGAGTCTCCTGCAAGAGGCTCAATTCCTGCATCCACTGTCCGCTAATTTTCCGTGTCTGCTGTCTGCGAGAGTCTCCTGCAAGAGGCTCAATTCCTGCATCCACTGTCCGCTTATTTTCCGTGTCTGCTGTCTGTTAGAGTCTCCTGCAAGGGGCTCAATTCCTGCATCCACTGTCCGCTAATTTTCCGTGTCTGCTGTCTGTTAGAGTCTCCTGCAAGGGGCTCAATTCCTGCATCCACTGTCCGCTAATTTATGTGTCTGCTGTCTGTTAGAGTCTCCTGCAAGGGGCTCAATTCCTGCATCCACTGTCCGCTAATTTTCCGTGTCTGCTGTCTGTTAGAGTCTCCTGCAAGGGGCTCAATTCCTGCATCCACTGTCCGCCAATTTCGTGTCTGCTGTCTGTTAGAGTCTCCTTCAAGGGGCTCAATTCCTGCATCCACTGTCCGCTAATTTTCCGTGTCTGCTGTCTGTTAGAGTCTCCTGCAAGGGGCTCAATTCCTGCATCAACTGTCTGCTAATTTTCCGTGTCTGCTGTCTGTTAGAGTCTCCTGCAAGGGGCTCAATTCCTGCATCCACTGTCCGCTAATTTTCCGTGTCTGCTGTCTGTTAGAGTCTCCTGCAAGAGGCTCAATTCCTGCATCCACTGTCCGCTAATTTTCCGTGTCTGTTGTCTGTAAAAGTCTCCTGCAAGAGGCTTAATTCCTGCATCCACTGTCCGCTAATTTTCCGTGTCTGCTGTCTGTAAGAGTCTCCTGCAAGAGGCTCAATTCCTGCATCCACTGTCTGCTAATTTTCCGTGTCTGCTGTCTGTTAGAGTCTCCTGCAAGGGGCTCAATTCCTGCATCCACTGTCCGCTAAATTTCCGTGTCTGCTGTCTGTTAGAGTTTCCTGCAAGGGGCTCAATTCCTGCATCCACTGTCCGCTAATTTTCCCTGTCTGCTGTCTGTTAGAGTCTCCTGCAAGGGGCTCAATTCCTGCATCCACTGTCCGCTAATTTTCCGTGTCTGCTGTCTGTTAGAGTCTCCTGCAAGGGGCTCAATTCCTGCATCCACTGCTGCTAATTTTCAGTGTCTGCTGTCTGTTAGAGTCTCCTGCAAGGCGCTCAATTCCTGCATCCACTGTCCGCTAAAGAACTTCTAGTGATAAGGTGTATATTTTCCCAAGTTGACATGATTACAAACACCAAATTTTCAAATTGCCCTAATGTTTTTATAAATTGTGTAGTTTGGCGGTAAAGTATGCATAGTAGGCAACAAAATACGTTTTAAAGCGATTCGCTATTTACAATATGGTGTAAATGTGCACTTTCTACCCCCACCCCTCATTTAACGCCTTTATACTGGGTGCCGTTTAGACCAGATTTTGAGTTAACCCATTGCGAATTTTAAAAAACAAAAGTGCTAAACTGTTAAGGATATAAGTGCTCTTCATTTCCAAAACCTTACCGTATTCCTTCTGCGCATGCGTACAAAATACACCTAAATTGTGACGTTTGTCATTGGAAAGATGAAACTGGTGTCTTTCAGTTTATTTTTAGATGCTTTGCCCCCCTAGACCCAAGATGCCCTTTGGACAACGACATGTCGCTATAAACATTTACAACATATGTAAAGGGCATCTTGGGTCTAGGGGGGCAAAGCATCTAAAAATAAACTGAAAGACACCAGTTTCATCTATCCAATGACAAACGTCACACTTTTAGGTGTATTTCGTACGCATGCGCAGAAGGAATACGGTAATGTTTTGGAAATAAAGAGCACTTATATCCTTAACATTTTAGCACTTTTATTTTTTTTTAAATTCGCAATGCATTTACTCAAAATTTGGTCTAAACGGCACCCAGTATAAAGGCGTTAAATGAGGGGTGGGGTAAAAAGTGCACGTTTACACGATATTGTAAATGGTGAATCGCTTTGAAACATATTTTGTTGCCTACTATGCATATTTTACTGCCAAACTACACCAATTTCAAAAACATTAGGGCAATTTGAAAATTTGGTGTTTGTAATCATGTCAACTAGGGAAAATGTACGCCTTATCGCTAGATGTTCTTTCCGTGTCTGCTGTCTGTTAGAGTCTCCTGCAAGAGGCTCAATTCCTGCATCCACTGTCCGCTAATTTTCTGTGTCTGCTGTCTGTTAGAGTCTCCTGCAAGAGGCTCAATTCCTGCATCCACTGTCCGCTAATTTTCCGTGTCTGCTGTCTGTTAGAGTCTCCTGCAAGAGGCTCAATTCCTGCATCCACTGTCCGCTAATTTTCCGTGTATGCTGTCTGTTAGAGTCTCCTGCAAGAGGCTCAATTCCTGCATCCACTGTCGGCTAATTTTCCGTGTCTGCTGTCTGTTAGAGTCTCCTGCAAGAGGCTCAATTCCTGCATCCACTGTCCGCTAATTTTCCGTGTCTGCTGTCTGTTAGAGTCTCCTGCAAGAGGCTCAATTCCTGCATCCACTGTCCGCTAATTTTCCGTGTCTGCTGTCTGTTAGAGTCTCCTGCAAGAGGCTCGATTCCTGCATCCACTGTCCGCTAATTTTCCGTGTCTGCTGTCTTTTAGAGTCTCCTGCAAGGGGCTCAATTCCTGCATCCTCTGTCCGCTAATTTTCTGTGTCTGCTGTCTTTTAGAGTCTCCTGCAAGGGGCTCAATTCCTTCATCCACTGTCCGCTAATTTTCCATGTCTGCTGTCTGTTAGAGTCTCCTGCAAGGGGCTCAATTCCTGCATCCACTGTCCGCTAATTTTCCGTGTCTGCTGTCTGTTAGTCTCCTGCAAGGGGCTCAATTCCTGCATCCAATGTCCGCTAATTTTCCGTGTCTGCTGTCTGTTAGAGTCTCCTGCAAGGGGCTCGATTCCTGCATCCACTGTCCGCTAAATTTCCGTGTCTGCTGTCTGTTAGAGTCTCCTGCAAGAGGCTCAATTCCTGCATCCACTGTCCGCTAATTTTCCGTGTCTGCTGTCTGTAAGAGTCTCCTGCAAGAGGCTAAATTTCTGCATCCACTGTCGGCTAATTTTCCGTGTCTGCTGTCTGTTAGAGTCTCCTGCAAGGGGCTCAATTCCTGCATCCACTGTCCGCTAAATTTCTGTGTCTGCTGTCTGTTAGAGTCTCCTGCAAGGGGCTCAATTCCTGCATCCACTGTCCGCTAATTTTCTGTGTCTGCTGTCTGTTAGAGTCTCCTGCAAGGGGCTCAATTCCTGCATCCACTGTCCGCTTATTTTCCTTGTCTGCTGTCTGTTAGAGTCTCCTGCAAGGGGCTCAATTCCTGCATCCACTGTCCGCTAATTTTCAGTGTGTGCTGTCTGTTAGAGTCTCCTGCAAGGGGCTCAATTCCTGCATCCACTGTCCGCTAAAGAACTTCTAGCAATAAGGCGTATATTTTCCCTAGTTGACATGATTACAAACACCAAATTTTCAAATTGCCCTAATGTTTTTAAAAATTATGTAGTTTGGCAGTAAAGTATGCATAGTAGGCAACAAAATACGTTTTAAAGCGATTGGCTATTTACAATACGGTGTAAATGTGCACTTTCTACCCCCACCCCTCATTTAACGCCTTTATACTGGGTGCCGTTTAGACCAGATTTTGAGTTAAGGCATTGCGAATTTTAAAAAAATAAAAGTGCTAAACTGTTAAGGATATAAGTGCTCTTCATTTCCAAAACCTTACCGTTTCCTTCTGCGCATGTGTACAAAATACACCTAAATTGTGACGTTTGTCATTGGAAAGATGAAACTGGTGTCTTTCAGTTTATTTTTAGATGCTTTGCCCCCCTAGACCCAAGATGCCCTTTGGACAACGACATGTCGCTATAAACATTAACAACATATGTAAAGGGCATCTTGGGTCTAGGGGGGCAAAGCATCTAAAAATAAACTGAAAGACACCAGTTTCATTTATCCAATGACAAACGTCACACTTTTAGGTGTATTTCGTACGCATGCGCAGAAGGAATACGGTAATGTTTTGGAAATGAAGAGCACTTATATCCTTAACATTTTAGCACTTTTATTTTTTTTTAAACTCGCAATGCATTTACTCAAAATCTGGTCTAAACGGCACCCAGTATAAAGGCGTTAAATGAGGGGTGGGGTAAAAAGTGCACGTTTACACGATATTGTAAATGGTGAATCGCTTTGAAACATATTTTGTTGCCTACTATGCATATTTTACTGCCAAACTACACCAATTTCAAAAACATTAGGGTAATTTGAAAATTTGGTGTTTGTAATCATGTCAACTAGGGAAAATGTACGCCTTATCGCTAGATGTTCTTTCCGTGTCTGCTGTCTGTTAGAGTCTCCTGCAAGAGGCTCAATTCCTGCATCCACTGTCCGCTAATTTTCCGTGTCTGCTGTCTTTTAGAGTCTCCTGCAAGAGGCTCAATTCCTGCATCCAATGTCCGCTAATTTTCCGTGTCTGCTGTCTGTTAGAGTCTCCTGCAAGGGGCTCAATTCCTGCATCCACTGTCCGCTAATTTTCCGTGCTGCTGTCTGTTTGAGTCTCCTGCAAGGGGCTCAATTCCTGCATCCACTGTCTGCTAACTTTCCGTCCTGCTGTCTGTTAGAGTCTCCTGCAAGAGGCTCAATTCCTGCATCCACTGTCCGCTAACTTTCCGTGTCTGCTGTCTGTTAGAGTCTCCTGCAAGAGGCTCGATTCCTGCATCCACTGTTCGCTAATTTTCCGTGTCTGCTGTCTGTTAGAGTCTCCTGCAAGAGGCTCGATTCCTGCATCCACTGTCCGCTAATTTTCCGTGTCTGCTGTCTTTAGAGTCTCCTGCAAGAGGCTCAATTCCTGCATCCACTGTCCGCTAATTTTCCGTGTCTGCTGTCTTTTAGAGTCTCCTGCAAGGGGCTCAATTCCTGCATCCACTGTCCGCTAATTTTCCGTGTCTGCTGTCTGTTAGAGTCTCCTGCAAGGGGCTCAATTCCTGCTTCCACTGTCCGCTAATTTTCTGTGTCTGCTGTCTGTTAGAGTCTCCTGCAAGGGGCTCAATTCCTGCATCCACTGTCCGCCAATTTTCCGTGTCTGCTGTCTGTTAGAGTCTCCTGCAAGGGGCTCAATTCCTGCATCCACTGTCCGCTAATTTTCCATGTCTGCTGTCTGTTAGAGTCTCCTGCAAGGGGCTCAATTCCTGCATCCACTGTCCGCTAAAGAACTTCTAGCAATAAGGCGTATATTTTCCCTAGTTGACATGATTACAAACACCAAATTTTCAAATTGCCCTAATGTTTTTAAAAATTATGTAGTTTGGCAGTAAAGTATGCATAGTAGGCAACAAAATACGTTTTAAAGCGATTGGCTATTTACAATACGGTGTAAATGTGCACTTTCTACCCCCACCCCTCATTTAACGCCTTTATACTGGGTGCCGTTTAGACCAGATTTTGAGTTAAGGCATTGCGAATTTTAAAAAAATAAAAGTGCTAAACTGTTAAGGATATAAGTGCTCTTCATTTCCAAAACCTTACCGTTTCCTTCTGCGCATGTGTACAAAATACACCTAAATTGTGACGTTTGTCATTGGAAAGATGAAACTGGTGTCTTTCAGTTTATTTTTAGATGCTTTGCCCCCCTAGACCCAAGATGCCCTTTGGACAACGACATGTCGCTATAAACATTAACAACATATGTAAAGGGCATCTTGGGTCTAGGGGGGCAAAGCATCTAAAAATAAACTGAAAGACACCAGTTTCATCTATCCAATGACAAACGTCACACTTTTAGGTGTATTTCGTACGCATGCGCAGAAGGAATACGGTAATGTTTTGGAAATGAAGAGCACTTATATCCTTAACATTTTAGCACTTTTATTTTTTTTTAAACTCGCAATGCATTTACTCAAAATCTGGTCTAAACGGCACCCAGTATAAAGGCGTTAAATGAGGGGTGGGGTAAAAAGTGCACGTTTACACGATATTGTAAATGGTGAATCGCTTTGAAACATATTTTGTTGCCTACTATGCATATTTTACTGCCAAACTACACCAATTTCAAAAACATTAGGGTAATTTGAAAATTTGGTGTTTGTAATCATGTCAACTAGGGAAAATGTACGCCTTATCGCTAGATGTTCTTTCCGTGTCTGCTGTCTGTTAGAGTCTCCTGCAAGAGGCTCAATTCCTGCATCCACTGTCCGCTAATTTTCCGTGTCTGCTGTCTTTTAGAGTCTCCTGCAAGAGGCTCAATTCCTGCATCCAATGTCCGCTAATTTTCCGTGTCTGCTGTCTGTTAGAGTCTCCTGCAAGGGGCTCAATTCCTGCATCCACTGTCCGCTAATTTTCCGTGCTGCTGTCTGTTTGAGTCTCCTGCAAGGGGCTCAATTCCTGCATCCACTGTCTGCTAACTTTCCGTCCTGCTGTCTGTTAGAGTCTCCTGCAAGAGGCTCAATTCCTGCATCCACTGTCCGCTAACTTTCCGTGTCTGCTGTCTGTTAGAGTCTCCTGCAAGAGGCTCGATTCCTGCATCCACTGTTCGCTAATTTTCCGTGTCTGCTGTCTGTTAGAGTCTCCTGCAAGAGGCTCGATTCCTGCATCCACTGTCCGCTAATTTTCCGTGTCTGCTGTCTTTAGAGTCTCCTGCAAGAGGCTCAATTCCTGCATCCACTGTCCGCTAATTTTCCGTGTCTGCTGTCTTTTAGAGTCTCCTGCAAGGGGCTCAATTCCTGCATCCACTGTCCGCTAATTTTCCGTGTCTGCTGTCTGTTAGAGTCTCCTGCAAGGGGCTCAATTCCTGCTTCCACTGTCCGCTAATTTTCTGTGTCTGCTGTCTGTTAGAGTCTCCTGCAAGGGGCTCAATTCCTGCATCCACTGTCCGCCAATTTTCCGTGTCTGCTGTCTGTTAGAGTCTCCTGCAAGGGGCTCAATTCCTGCATCCACTGTCCGCTAATTTTCCATGTCTGCTGTCTGTTAGAGTCTCCTGCAAGGGGCTCAATTCCTGCATCCACTGTCCGCTTATTTTCCGTGTCTGCTGTCTGTTAGAGTCTCCTGCAAGGGGCTCGATTCCTGCATCCACTGTCCGCTAAATTTCGTGTCTGCTGTCTGTTAGAGTCTCCTGCAAGAGGCTCAATTCCTGCATCCACTGTCCGCTAATTTTCCGTGTCTGCTGTCTGTTAGAGTCTCCTGCAAGAGGCTCAATTCCTGCATCCATTGTCCGCTAATTTTCCGTGTCTGCTGTCTGTTAGAGTCTCCTGCAAGAGGCTCAATTCCTGCATCCACTGTCCGCTAATTTTCCATGTCTGCTGTCTGTAAGAGTCTCCTGCAAGAGGCTCAATTCCTGCATCCACTGTCCGCTAATTTTCAGTGTCTGCTGTCTGTTACAGTCTCCTGCAAGGGGCTCAATTCCTGCATCCACTGTCCGCTAAATTTCCGTGTCTGCTGTCTGTTAGAGTCTCCTGCAAGGGGCTCGATTCCTGCATCCACTGTCCGCTAATTTTCCGTGTCTGCTGTCTGTTAGAGTCTCCTGCAAGAGGCTCGATTCCTGCATCCACTGTCCGCTAATTTTCCGTGTCTGCTGTCTGTTAGAGTCTCCTGCAAGAGGCTCAATTCCTGCATCCACTGTCCGCTAATTTTCCGTGTCTGCTGTCTTTTAGAGTCTCCTGCAAGAGGCTCAATTCCTGCATCCACTGTCCGCTAATTTTCCGTGTCTGCTGTCTGTTAGAGTCTCCTGCAAGAGGCTCAATTCCTGCATCCACTGTCCGCTTATTTTCCGTGTCTGCTGTCTGTTAGAGTCTACTGCAAGAGGCTCAATTCCTGCATCCACTGTCCGCTAATTTTCCGTGTCTGCTGTCTGTTAGAGTCTCCTGCAAGAGGCTCAATTCCTGCATCCACTGTCCGCTAATTTTCCGTGTCTGCTGTCTGTTAGAGTCTCCTGCAAGAGGCTCAATTCCAGCATCCACTGTCCGCTAATTTTCCGTGTCTGCTGTCTGTTAGAGTCTCCTGCAAGAGGCTCAATTCCTGCATCCTTTGTCCGCTAATTTTCTGTGTCTGCTGTCTGTTAGAGTTCCCTGCAAGAGGCTCTCAACTTTCATTTCACTCCGTTTAGAGCCTAGTCCCTGACCCTCAATGGATGCTAAGAAGCTTTAAATTGAGTATACAAGTCAGCTCTGTATACTTCTGGGTGAAATGAAAGTGGTTTTCGTGTCTGATCGTAAAAGCAAACCAACACTTGCTGGTTGCATGTTGCTGTTATTATCAGACATTACAAAACCTGGCGACAAGGAGTCGGTTGGCATCCGATGATACCCCTGCCTCAGAGCAGCCAATACGGTTTCGACCGGGGGACCAGGTGCCTTGTAATTAAAACTGAATTCAGTCCAACTTCAATGGCTCAAACTCGTCCGTTCGAGTTTGACCCATCAATGGGTTTGATCAATAACTGGTCTGACAATTTTCAAGGGAGTTACCTACTATATGTTTACCATGGATACCACGTTTTTATCGATCAAAGCTGCTAGTGCACGTGACATCTGTCATTTATGTCAATTTACCCCTTTGCACACTAGAGTTAAAATTATAAGCGACGGTTGTTTGCAGTTACGCATCTGCGGAAAGTAAATACCTTGATCAGCATGCACATGCTGATCAATGCATTTGCTATCCCACCTGCTATCACGATTTAGTTGTCTGGTTTGTTGTCTTGTGTGCGATGAAACACAAAATCGCCTGGATGTTTAAAACAAAGACGCAGATCAGACTGTATAGGTCAATTTTGACCTGAGACGGATCAAAGATCCGACGAGTCTACTTAGGAGCACAAGAAAGGTAAATAAGATTGTAACGGTTATTTCTCGCTTAATACTTACTGCTCGTACTATTGATGTAACAAACTTTCCAACCTTGAATTGCAAATATTCCCTGGAATGTTGCATGTTCAAATCCTAGAGTCCAAAGTACCTTTTTTTCATTAACATATATTTTTAGGGGGAGGGGGTAGGAATGGTAAATCTACTACCTTTGGGTATCACTGATATGACAATACTTTTTTTAGTACATTGTAATTTTATTGTAGAAAAATTAATTGTATCTGATATTTTGTTTGTTTTAACGTATGATTTGATTCTTTATGTCCCATCAACAATCTTTCAGTTAAACAGGGACTGGTCTTCCTGGATTGAACCAGTAATAAGCTAGGATAATATCTTATATTTTAATAAATTATGAAAAAAAGTATATACCATGATGAAAATATATTGTTATTTATTGAGGAATAAATATAGTTAATATGATACTTGTAACTATTCTGCAGCCCTAGGTACTAGGGTGTGCATTTGACATTCTGTCTCTATGACAAATTGTTATTTATAGAATTTATGCATCATCAGCTGTCCCAGACAAAATCTGGGCTCAGTTGTCATTTTGCTTGCTAGCTGTTTGCAGGACTGCATTTGGATACCCACCACCAACCCCTTTCTCCACCTTTGTTCAACATTTGGAAAGAAACAACCCAGAATATAGTTAGGAAATTGTAATTTACACTACTGGTACTTCCAGTAGTTTGAATTTACATTTTGATTTCAATGTAAATCTAGGGGGAATTTAATTTCTATCTGAAATCAACTCATTTCCTCCACATTGCAGGATCCGAATCATGCACTGAGCTACCTGCTTATACTTACACCCTTTAAGCCTTCAAGCTGTCTGTCTGATTAACCTGTTTCAGTCACAATTGGCTGGACCAAGTCCAACACAGACCAGCTCCTGTGCGGCACAGACAGTTCACCACACTGACTTGCAGGCTCATACTCTGACATACTTAGACCCTTTAAGCCTTCAAGCTGTCTGTCTGATTAACCTGTTTCAGTTAGGGGTCCGCAGACACAATTGGCTGGACCAAGTCCAACACAGACCGGCCTCTGTGCGGCACGGACAGTCCACCACCCTGACTTGCAGGCTCATACTCTGACATAGTGCTCCACTAGATGCTAGGGCAGACCCAGCCTGGCGACCTTGGTGACTCTAACTGTATCAGTCAGTTTTCTCTTCAGATATTTGTGGCTATGCAGGTCCACCATGTGCAGGCTCAAAGTCAGCTGGAATCCTATGTAGTGGCTTGTGCTATGCCAGACCGCATGTACTATGCCATGCTGCACCTTATTATCCTCTGAACAACATGTACTGGGCTTAAAGGTATAGCTGAGCCAATGCTGGCTGTCATTCATATCTGGGTTGGTTCTTCATGGCCAAAGTTATGTTGTAATAGAATGATGTTAGTTTAATAAATGTAGAATCTGACCAGCGTTTTATCTTGAGTTAAATCATATAATCAATAGAAAAAGAGCTGAAATGAGCACGCACGCACACGCACGCACACACTTGTATTGAAAGAATAAAAAGGCCCGACCGAGACTCAAACTCGCATTAAAGAAAAGAAATACTTGTACATTATTAGACTAACATTAATGTACTGTTGCTTACCTACGGAGCTACAGAGAAAGTTGAGTAAACAGTTGAAAGTTACCTATATAATCATGATAATGTATGATGTAACGCCTATGATACCGCTTTATAACGGTTTCTACCTGTTTCCCCTTTCACGTGCTGTAAATTCGAATCGTCTAATCTTTGATCCGTCTGAGGTTGAAATTCACCAATACACCCACACAGTCTGATGCCCATCTGAATCTAGTCAGCACACAGTGTTGGGGACACTATGGGCCCGCCAGTGAAACGTCATTCGAATGTTGTTGCGCTGGCGGGCTGATCATGGCCGCTTTTAGATGTTAAACAGGAAATAAGAACATATGCCCCAGGCCCTTGAAGGGTTTTACGGGATACAGGGATAGTGGCCAAAAACTTAAAGAGATATGGGATTTTTTGTAAATATGTCAATTTCCGTAGTCTGATACGGATGCACAACTTTGTGGCTACAGGTTTTGACGTATCAACCAAGGAATAGATAGGAAAGGAGCCTTTTGATGACATGAGCGATATTGTCTGTTACTGTCTTATACGGTCTATTATGGTCTAAATATTACGGTCTAAATATTACGATCTAAATATTACGTCTATACCGTGGTCCACGGTTAAATACAGGAACTACACGGTTTAATACGGAACGACACGTCTTATGGCGTGTGCACTACGGATGAAGAACGGTTTGCTACGGTGCAAGTAAGGGCTAGCACAGATAAGAAGGGTCTAAAACCGATTGATACGAACCGCCACCGAGCAACACAGACCTATCATTATAACCAATTCGTACATATAACAACACCAAACTCTGCTCTGGACCTGCATCGCAGGTGCACATCGTCAATGTGTGAATAGTCGATATGAAAAGTTCAAATAAACAGGAATGAAATCATTACATCCAAATTTCGCAATGTAATCTACAGTAGGTGACGTAACGATTTCTTATTTGAACACTCAAAAATATATTATCAAATGTGCACAAATATAGGGTGTACATGTTCAATCATAATACAAAGTTTGAATATAAAGGAATGAAAACTGCTTGAGTTACAGATTACACAAACCAGAAACTACCTAAGCATTTCTAACGAAAAAATGTCTAAGTTCAAGACCACAAAAAATGAAAAAAATATTCGTAAAATTTGCATAAAATAGGAGGTGCACATCGTGAACAATCATTATGCAAAGTTTGAATATAAAGGAATGAATACTCTTGGAGTTCCAGATTACACTAACTAGGCATTTTGGAAGGAAAAAAAATGTCTATGTTTAACATCTGTCAAAAATTAGAAAAAATATTAATTAAAAGTGCACAAAATGGGAGGTGCAAATCTTCAATGTGTCAACAATCATATGCAAAGTTTGAGTATATAGGAATAAATACTGTTGGAGTTACAGATTACACAAACTGAGGCACCCCCTAAGCATTGCGGATGGAAAAAATGTCTAAGTTCAACGCTGCTCAAAAATGAGAAAAAATTATGAAATGTACACAAAATAGAAGGTGCACATCTTCAATATGTGAAAAATCATTTAATAGGCAAAGTTTGAATAAAAAGGAATGAAAAATTTTGGAATTACAGATTACACAAACTTGGCACCCTAAAATGTTGCAGACGGACGGACAGACTGGAAAATGTCTAAGTTCAACACCCATCAATAATGAGAGAGATTTTATGAAACATGCCCAAAAGAGGAGGTGCACATCTTCAATGAGTGAACAATCATTAGGCAAAGTTTGAATATAAAGGAATGAATACTGTTGGAGTTACAGATTACACAAACTAGGAACCACCTAAACATTTCAGATGGAAAAAATGTCTAAGTTCAACGACTGTCAAAAATGAGAAAATATTTATCAAATGTGCACAAAATGGAAGGTGCACATCTTCAATGAGTGAACAATCATTGTGTAAAGTTTGAATATAAAGGAATGAATACTGTAGGAGTTTCAGATTACACAAGCTAGGCATCCCCTTAGCATTGCGGATGGAAAAAATGTCTAAGTTCAACACCGTCAAAAAATAAGAAAAAAATTATGAAACATGCACAAAATAGGAGGTGCACATCTTCAATGTGTGAACAATCATTGTGCAAAGTTTGACTATAAAAGAATGAAAACTGTTGGAGTTACAGATTACACAAACCAGAGACCCCCTACGCATTTTGGATGGAAAATTTTTTAAGTCCAACAAACATAAAAAATGAGAAAATATTTATCAAATGTGCACAAAATGGGAGGTGCACATCTTCAATATGTGAACAATCATTATGCAAAGTTTAAATAAAAAGGAATGAAAGCTTTTGGAGTGACAGATTACACAAACTAGGCACCCCAAAAGTGTTGCGGACAGATGAACGGACGGACAGACGAACGGACGGACAGATGAACGGACGGACAGACGGACGGAGTGGACCCACTACTAGACCTGCTTTCGCTAAAGCGACGCAGGTAAAAACTGCCTACCTGGTTTAGAATTCAGGGGAGTGATCCAGGACAGCGTGAGCCTCTTGTTTTAGAACTTTACTGAAAGTAAAATGTTAGTTTGCACCGACAAAATTTGGTTATTTTCAGAAGGAATTGGCAATCTTGACAAATTGTGTTAAGAGATGATTGCGATTATTTACTGTCAGATGTAGTAAACGGATAAGAGCCTGATCAGACTGCATCATATAATCAGTTTGAGCCCGGTCTAAACCGCTCCATTTCCGTCACAAATACAATGTAGTATTGATTCAGGGAGGGGGTTATTGTAGAGTTTTCTTGCTACATAGGCTTGGCGCCAGCTACTGTTTACCCTGAAAGAATATCAAATTAAGAAAGGAGGCAAAGATCAGGAAATTATACAATAAGGCATACCCAAAACATATTTGAAATTTAAGCATATCCTTAAAGATTTTCCAATTCAGAATATTTACTTAAATAAGACCTTAATATGACTCACAAAAATGCGGCGACCTACAAAATTATCCACACAAAAAATGCACACACCCAAAAAACTCTGAAAAGCTCCAAAAATATCGAAATTCAAATTTTTGACCCCGAATAATAGCCAAGTCTATGTTTATAATATTTTTAGAGTACATCCCAAACGTGTGGATACGTGTAATGATGATGGTCGTCTGTAAAATTAGTAATTGAGCGTGGCACTAGAAATATTGGAGCTAGAGCATAAATAAGTGATGCTTTGCTTAGATATAATTTGTTTATGTTTAGAACAACCGGTCTGGTTTAAAAATACATGCGATTCGTCCATCCCATTGCTAGATTTTTGTCACCTACGTGCATTTTTTCGAATAGTTACTCTGGACCCAGATTAGGTGTGACAAAATGTCAAGCCTGCTCTGGAAAATAACTACTTGAAACTGCATGGTGGAATTCATAAAAGATTTAATTTAAAAGTGGATTTAAAAAAAATCGACAGGCAACAAAAAGGGACTCAAAAATAAATAAATAAATAAATAGAGAAATAATTTAAATAAATAAAAAAGTAAATAAATAAAAAACTAATTAACTAATTAATCAATTAATTAATAAATAATTAGACTAGTAAATCTTCTAGTTCAGACTATCTCGAACTGTTTCAAGAGTTGAAAAAACACATTCTCTCGAGTCCAGCCCAAAGTACTTTTAAATGTATTGCAGAACGGAGAAAGTAAAAGAGGAGAAGAGAAAAGAGTTACATTGGTCAGCAAACAGAAGTTTGGTCCTTTAACCCTTTATGTTCTAATGGATTTTTTCATAGATATTGATAGAATTAAGATGGGATTGTCATATTATAGGTTCACAGGTCACATCTTTCAAAGTTTGATGTTTTATGTACCTAAAGATTAATTTTACCTTAACAAACAGTGCAGACCCTAATGAAATGCAACATTTTGTGGCATTGCATCTGGGTCTTCACTGTTTGTCAAAGTACTCATTTAGGAGTCAACGGTTTAACATCCATGTGCATGTATCCATTGTAGCACAAGGCGGGAGGGCAAGCAGAAAAGCTCTTTCTGGCATCCCCAAACTGAATCTCTTGGACTGTTTTTTATTTGATATACATTTGTAAACAGTTGTGAGCCGTTTTATTCCGTATTTTCCTTGGGTATTACCTAGTGAATCCTAAAATAACGTGTGAAACCTTACATATCCCTACCTATCCGTTATGAGCGTACCGTTCCGTAACAAATTTATAGCAAACCTTAGCTAATACGTGGTGTAACTGTAATAGTTCGTATTTAAACCGTAGAAATCCTTGGCGACTTTGGGACTACGAATAAGTAAGGACTAGTACATATTAAATATTGACTAAAGCGGATCAGTACCTTCTAACACGGTTTACTAAGGATGTGCTACGGTTGTTTGATCCGTGGTCAAATTTTGAACATGTTCAAAACTTGTCAAGGATGGTCAAGGATGTATAAGTACTACTATATATGATTACAGATGCAATACGGAAATCTACAGACTAATACGGATTGCCATGG
The DNA here is from genome assembly GCA_964019695.1 of Loripinus fragilis. Lineage (NCBI taxonomy): Eukaryota > Metazoa > Mollusca > Bivalvia > Lucinida > Lucinidae > Loripinus > Loripinus fragilis. Next base: position 2,101,121 of record CAXHUL010000390.1, read on the forward strand.
ATGATGCCGGATGGTATCTGTGGCTAATCTCAAGTCCAATCGGTGAATGTGTGACCTGGGCATTACACGCCTTAAGAGTATTTAAATCATGGCTGATATATAAACGGTATCCTATAATTGCAGTTGCAGACATAGAATCATTTTGATTTACTGGCATAAAAAGTCTTTTAAAGTTATGTTTATAAATAAAGAGCCTCAATTTGATGCCATTGTACAAATGCAGTTGCAGATATCAATTTGTCTCTCTTCACAGCCGCAGATCTACAACCATCCTCATAGTTTTGTCTGAGAAGAACCCAATCACCATTCATATATGATAGAAGCTACCACCTACTTGCATGTGTAGGAAAAGAAGCCACCTATACTAACAGACTCATATATAAAGTAAATTAAGCTCGACTTTAAGATAGGATGCCTCATAATATTATTAATTAAACCAATTGAAATAACCTTACATCTGTGGCTGTAGGTGTAAGGTCACCTTTACCTACAGTTACAGATATATAATTGTCCTCAATGCTCTATTTCATTTTCCTAAAATCATTCAAGGCTCCAATAAATAGTCACATGTATATATCGCCGTCTGCAATGTAACTGAGACTTGTCAGGACCATCTTTGGGTTGCAGCTGCTGATAGTTGTTGCCTGACACTGCCTAACTCACAAGTAAAGCAGTACAGCCAAACCAGCTTGATTGCAGTTGCAGTTATTGCCCATGAGACATGATTACTTCAGTTGCAGGATAAAAACACTTTTCATTGCAGTCGCATATATAGAGGATCTTACATGAGTGCTCATGTTTTATTGAATTTATTAAACAAGTTGGGAAAAAGAGATAAAATGCGAGGCTTGCCGCAGCATTTTATCTCTTTTTCGCAACGAGTTTAATAAATTCAATAATACAGGAGCACGAATGTTAGATTCTATTTATCATATGAGTATACTTTGAAATCTCATTTCTGGCATAAAAACGTTATAATTTTGTCATTATGTAAGCACCGTTGTTATGAACGTCATAACGTTTCACGTAAATCTATAAACCACTAGTGGTTTATCGATTTTATTGCATGGCGTTATTTCACTCCCAGACGCAATGTCATATGATAAATAGAGGATATTTACTTTTATGAGGTGAATACCAAATATATTTCATCGAGTGCCGTGAAAAATCAGTATTTTTCACGAGTGCGTAGCACGAGTTAAAATGCTGATATTTTCACCGCACTAGATGAAATATATTTGGTATTTGCCGAAAAAAAGTAAATTTTCTTTTTTAATTTATACTCAACGGAAATACAGAAATCAAAACCTAACTTTTTACTTGGTCGTTTCTCATTCCATTTGACTTTTGCAGTGTGTTTATTGGGTATAACATTGGGTGTAAACATAGTTTGCACCTAAAAAATGGCTTAGAATCATATTTTAACGAATGAAACGCAAGAAATCAGCATTTGAAGAAAGCTATTGAGTGTGCCTTAGGGAAGGCGTCACATGCAAATTGGCGCCACGCCAGGTCAAACAGTGATGTCATTATGTTTGATGTTTGATGTTGACGTCACAACATGCGTAGCATTATTTTGGACAAATATACTTCACTTAAAACCTTTTGTTAAAAACTCCAAGTCCCAAAATTGCCAAGAAAGCCTTGTTTTGCTACAGTTCTATTCTATTCTACAGTGAAAATATAAATCGTATCAGTCACTAGTAAAAAATACGACATTTTTTCACTGTAGAAAAAATACCAATTTTACTCACATTTGATATGCATTGAATTCACTGCTTGTGATAAAATAAAAACACTTTTCATTGCAGTCGCACATATAACATTGCGACCCACTCACATACTACAGAATAACATAATGAAATTAAAGGTTCTGTGCTTTAGATTTGCAAATATACAAAGACCAGCTTCATGTTACAACAAAGATAAATAGGTACATGTAGTTGATGAGGTTAATTACGTGTGTATGTGTGTGCGTATGTATGTCTTTGTTTTGTTTCCGACCAGTCGATAATCAATGTTTTGCTGACTTAATGCCCACGTCATATTTCTAACAGGTCTACTATCAGGGTGTAAACTATGTCTACAATTAGTTGTCAGGTAACAATCACCATACGAGACATTTCATTGATGTGCATGTATGTGTGGATGTGGGCACGTGTGTGTTTTCATTTACCTATTATTAGAATGGCTATTTAATGTTTACATTGTCATACGAAGTGCGATCTTTGTCTATCTCTCAGTATTTCTATATAGACTATGCTTAGGGCTTTTTAAAAAGTTTATTTTATTACCTCCCCTGAGGTCCCCTGAATCATTTTATGCAACTTACAGAGGGCCATGGCTCCTTGTTAAGAAATGGCCCCTTGTCTATCTCCAGACGACTAAAAAGGCCCTCAAATCCATATCATTAGCACGGACGGACGGATAGAAGGAACAACGCCGAAACTATATCCCTCCGACTTCGTCGGGGGATAATAATGTAAGCTAATTTAAAAGATGCAGCAATGGCATTTTCAGATGAATATTTTACTTGATGAATATTAGCAAAATATCAGAGAACAACTCCAAAATGGCATATTATTTATTAACAACGTTTCAGCCTACATTGGCCTTTATCAAGTGTAATATAAACAAATAGTCAGGAAGTGATATCGACGTCACCTGACATCATTGACAACGACGTCAAAAAGAAACACATCAGTTGGCATAAAAATCAAAATAAAGGATCTTTACAAGATACAAATTACTGACAGAGATGCTATCGTCTTGCAAAAGAGATAGAAGTCAGTAAAAACTTTATGATGATTTACTTGATTCATATTACTTGATGAATAGGCACTTTATGGGTTAAAATATAGTGCTTGTTCTCATATTCCTTTTGATAAAGGAACACAAGCAACTTAAGAAAGAACTTTAAGAATACAGTGGAACGTCGGTGGTCGTAATATTTGATGATTCGGCTTTGTGTTGAGTTACAAGACATGAGTATTACAGCACCAACTGTTTCGAGCCAGATATAAGAGAAACATCATATGATAAAGTAATATATCAGGTAAATGACTTTATCATATGATGTTTCTCTTAAACCAGGTATATTACTTTATCATATGATGTTTCTCTTATACCAGGTATATGACTTTATCATATGATGTTTCTCTTAAACATGGTATATTACTTTATCATCTGATGTTTCTCTTATACCAGGTATATGACTTTATCATATGATGTTTCTCTTATACCAGGTATATGACTTTATCATATGATGTTTCTCTTAAACCAGGTATATTACTTTATCATATGATGTTTCTCTTATACCAGGTATATGACTTTATCATATGATGTTTCTCTTAAACAAGGTATATTACTTTATCATATGATGTTTCTCTTATACCGGGTAAATGACTTTATCATATGATGTTTCTCTTATACCAGGTATATGACTTTATCATATGATGTTTCTCTTAAACCAGGTATATGACTTTATCATATGATGTTTCTCTTAAACAAGGTATATTACTTTATCATATGATGTTTCTCTTATACCAGGTATATTATTTTATCATATGATGTTTCTCTTAAACCAGGTATATTATTTTATCATATGATGTTTCTCTTAAACCAGGTATATTTTATTACTTTATCATATGATGTTTCTCTTATACCAGGTAAATGACTTTATCATATGAAGTTTCTCTTATACCAGGTATATGACTTTATCATATGATGTTTCTCTTATACCAGGTATATGACTTTATCATATGATGTTTCTCTTATACCGGGTAAATGACTTTATCATATGATGTTTCTCTTAAACAAGGTATATTACTTTATCATATGATGTTTCTCTTAAACCAGGTATATGACTTTATCATATGATGTTTCTCTTAAACAAGGTATATTACTTTATCATATGATGTTTCTCTTATACCAGGTATATTATTTTATCATATGAAGTTTCTCTTATACCAGGTTTATGACTTTATCATATGATGTTTCTCTTATACCAGGTATATGACTTTATCATATGATGTTTCTCTTATACAAGGTAAATGACTTTATCATATGATGTTTCTCTTATACCAGGTAAATGACTTTATCATATGATGTTTCTCTTAAACAAGGTATATTACTTTATCATATGATGTTTTTCTTATACCAGGTATATGACTTTATCATATGATGTTTCTCTTATACCAGGTATATGACTTTATCATATGATGTTTCTCTTAAACAAGGTATATTACTTTATCATATGATGTTTCTCTTATACCAGGTATATGACTTTATCATATGATGTTTCTCTTAAACAAGGTATATTACTTTATCATATGATGTTTCTCTTATACCAGGTATATGACTTTATCATATGATGTTTCTCTTATACCAGGTATATTATTTTATCATATGATGTTTCTCTTATACAAGGTATATGACTTTATCATATGATGTTTTTCTTATACCAGGTATATTACTTTATCATATGATGTTTCTCTTATACCAGGTATATGACTTTATCATATGATGTTTCTCTTATACCAGGTATATTACTTTATCATATGATGTTTCTCTTATACCAGGTATATGACTTTATCATATGATGTTTCTCTTATACCAGGTATATAACTTTATCATATGATGTTTCTCTTAAACAAGGTATATTACTTTATCATATGATGTTTCTCTTATACCAGGTATATGACTTTATCATATGATGTTTTTCTTATACCAGGTATATGACTTTATCATATGATGTTTCTCTTATACCAGGTATATGACTTTATCATAAGATGTTTTTCTTATACCAGGTATATTACTTTATCATATGATGTTTCTCTTATACCAGGTATATGACTTTATCATATGATGTTTCTCTTAAACAAGGTATATTACTTTATCATATGATGTTTCTCTTATACCAGGTATATGACTTTATCATATGATGTTTCTCTTATACCAGGTATATGACTTTATCATATGATGTTTCTCTTAAACAAGGTATATTACTTTATCATATGATGTTTCTCTTATACCAGGTTTATGACTTTATCATATGATGTTTTTCTTATACCAGGTATATGACTTTATCATATGATGTTTCTCTTATACCAGGTATATGACTTTATCATATGATGTTTTTCTTATACCAGGTATATAGCTTTATCATATGATGTTTCTCTTATACCAGGTATATTACTTTATCATATGATGTTTTTCTTATACCAGGTATATTACTTTATCATATGATGTTTCTCTTATACCAGGTATATTACTTTATCATATGATGTTTTTCTTATACCAGGTATATAACTTTATCATATGATGTTTCTCTTATACCAGGTATATGACTTTATCATATGATGTTTTTCTTATACCAGGTATATAGCTTTATCATATGATGTTTCTCTTATACCAGGTATATTACTTTATCATATGATGTTTTTCTTATACCAGGTATATTACTTTATCATATGATGTTTCTCTTATACCAGGTATATTACTTTATCATATGATGTTTTTCTTATACCAGGTATATTACTTTATCATATGATGTTTCTCTAATCCCAGGTATCTTTATCATATGATGTTTCTCCTATACCAGGTATATTACTTTATCATATGATGTTTCTCTTATACCAGGTATATTACTTTATCATATGATGTTTCTCTTATACCAGGTATATGACTTTATCATATGATGTTTCTCTTATACCAGGTATATGACTTTATCATATGATGTTTCTCTTATACCAGGTAAATGACTTTATCATATGATGTTTCTCTTATACCAGTTATATTACTTTATCATATGCTGTTTTCTCTTATACCAGGTATATGACTTTATCATATGATGTTTCTCTTATACCAGGTATATGACTTTATCATATGATGTTTTTCTTATACCAGGTATATTACTTTATCATATGATGTTTCTCTTATACCAGGTATATTACTTTATCATATGATGTTTCTCTAATAACAGGTATCTTTATCATATGATTTTTCTCATATACCAGGTATATTACTTTATCATATGATGTTTCTCTTATACCAGGTATATTACTTTATCATATGATGTTTCTCTTATACCAGGTAAATGACTTTATCATATGATGTTTCTCTTATACCAGTTATATTACTTTATCATATGCTGTTTTCTCTTATACCAGGTATATGACTTTATCATATGATGTTTCTCTTATACCAGGTATATGACTTTATCATATGATGTTTTTCTTATACCAGGTATATTACTTTATCATATGATGTTTCTCTTATACCAGGTATATTACTTTATCATATGATGTTTCTCTAATAACAGGTATCTTTATCATATGATTTTTCTCATATACCAGGTATATTACTTTATCATATGATGTTTCTCTTATACCAGGTATATTACTTTATCATATGATGTTTCTCTTATACCAGGTATATGACTTTATCATATGATGTTTCTCTTAGACCAGGTATATTACTTTATCATATGATGTTTCTCTTATACCAGGTATATGACTTTATCATATGATGTTTCTCTTATACCAGGTATATGACTTAATCATATGATGTTTCTCTTATACCAGATTTATCATATGATGTTCTCTTATACCAGGTATATTACTTTATCATATGATGTTTCTCTTATACCAGGTATATGACTTTATCATATGAAGTTTCTCTTATACCAGGTATATTACTTTATCATATGATGTTTCTCTTATACCAGGTATATTACTTTATCATATGATGTTTCTCTTATTGGCTTGATGATGTCATTTCATATTTAGTGTTACAGGAACAGGTAATGTTATAACGGCGTCTATTACAACAATGCAAATTTGCATTGAAATAAATAAATCTTGAAGGTGATAAAATAGCATTTAAAGGTCATTTAAAGGTCATTTGATACACAGAATCTTACACTCGTTAAATGAATTTCATATAAAATGATCACTTGAGTAAGATCCTCTATATATCACTGCAAAGATCTGTTAGTCTTCATTTTAACTCCTCATATACAGGAGCTTGCCATTAGAATGTAAAAAAATGAAATTCCATTATTCTTATTCCATTCTAATGAAAACAGTTGGGATCTAAAGGATTTTTACTTCCACAATTTCATATTAATTTTGCACTTAGTGTATTTGAGACATACAAGTTATGCAATTTAAGCAGAGACTGGGCACACCACAGGTGCTCAAATTTATGAAAATTTGCTACCTTTTCTGATGCTAAGAGGCCTTCTCTTTAATTCCATCCAAAAATTCGAGAAAATAACTGCCAATAAAAAAACGAAAATTTTGACCAAAGTGATTCATAGAAAAAGCATTTTTCTTTTACTTGATTTGAACATTTTTTTCAGATCTTTAAATAGTCGAACTTTTGACATTTTAAAGCATGTATCACGCTCCTCTAGGCCTAAAATCACTCAAAAATCATAACTTCAAGCCCCTGTGGGGCACACCCTCAACATTAATTGCAGCTATCTTGCCATGAAGTAATAGAATAATATACTTAAGGACTTTGAAAATGCATCACCCAGATTAAATCCTTTATTTCACAACGACTTAGAATGTCAGGGAGATAATTGCTATTGCATATCATAGTCTGACCAGCTTGTAATGTGTCCTAGAAAATTCATGGTTTTAAATTAACTTTAAAATATTGAAAAATTATCCGTTTTAAGACAGGGGTGGTCGATTTTGAAGGACACCAATTCAGCTGCACGATAACATGCGTTCGTTTTGATTCCTGACTCAACAGATTTGTGCCCTGGGCTTCTTTCATGATTGCACATTCATCATTGAACGATTCGAAATGAAATCACAGTACGGTATGCTCACATTTACACCCCTTTAAATATACCAACATACCCTACCCACCCTGATAACTATAGTCTAGTAATAAAATTCAACATCTTAGGCCTTTCAAAGTTTTGATTTTTTACATCCAGTTTTATTGGAAGAGGCTAAAAGCATACACAAATCACAGATTATGCGTACATTATGCTTGTATCATGTGTCTTTTGAATTGTGCAAGTGACGTTATTTTTAAGATGTTCTTGATCACATGACAGCATATCTCCTGCCATGATTTACATCAAAACGTCTTTCTTACATGATTGTCAGTGTATGTAGTCAATATCAGTAATGAAAGCGTGCATAAAGGTAACTTATGTAGATGTTTCTAAAAAAGCTGTAAATTGGTGTTCCAATTTGACGTTTATTTTCGAAATATTGAAGTTATCAATTACATTTAATTAGAAAAAGTTTATAAACTGAGTTGCTGATATGGTATCATACATGTCACGGTTTAAACACAAAAATAATCAAAAAGCTTCGACTGACTGTGCAGAAAGGTGCTATATGCTGTATGTACCCATGTGACATCATCAGCAGCGTCGCATGATAGTGCAGTAAAATTAACGACTGATTCATACCAATTCTGGGTTGCACATTTAAATCTGCGAGTAACTTTTCAATGGCATATACGGATTGCAAGAAAAGTGCAAAAATATGGTGATGCATTTTCAAAGTCCTCTAGTATAGTCTTGTAAAAAATGAACATTTTCAATGAGCTGCAGGTAACTTACTTACAACTTGGTAAATTGAAAAAGAAATATGAAATACAATAATCTTTATCTAGCTTTCCTATCATGCAAATCTACTGTGAGAACTGAAGTCCTGCATGGAATAAAATAGGAATTTCAAAAGTATAACACACTTATGGCAAGTCACTGTAGCTGTAAATTGACAAGGAACAAGTAGTTGAAAGTTCAGGTTTATCTATACTAATCACTATTTAGAAAATCATCATCTCACAAGCTTGTTTTGGGTATAAAATTTAGCATGAATTTGAAATGCGAGCATTACAATTAAAACAGTGTTTAATTTTATCACTTGAAGGGCCTATCAATACAAAAGTCTTATCCCGAGTCATCTACTGAAACATCTTGACCAACAGTATAGACCCAGATCTGACTGCTCCTGTAACAGCAATAACTGTTTGCCAGTTATAGTTACATTGATAAGTATGTTGGCAAGTATATGCAATAGTCGTCTGAAGCAGACACAAATTTGATAGTTTCATTTTGCTGCATTTTTGCAAGTCTTTGACTAAAATATTTTGATAGATCAAATGCTACAGTTTCCATGAAACGATGAAATTTGGGAGTTGTGTAGCTTTAACTTAGCCCTAACCAGTAAATTGAAAATTGCCATTTATTTTAAGAAATTATCAAATTACCAATATTTATCTGTTTTGTCTAACAATCATACAGTATCATATGGGCCTTGTCAAATCAAAGGTTTGCTTGTGGCAAGTCTAACTATAGTACATTCCAGTAAGCAGTTAACAAAGGTGCTGATCAGACTGTACGGATGCGCAGGCTGGTCTGCACCTTGGTTGTTCACAAACTCCCGAAGACAGGTTTTCTCGCGTCGAGGCCCATATGGGCTGTGACGTGAGAATACCTGTATTTGGGGTTTCCGACAATGAGAGATTCATACCATCCTGTTAAGGTACAGAGACAATTTTGCTTGTAGCAAGTCTAGTTATGATACTTTCCAATAAGCGATAAACTAATGTGCTGATCAGACTGCTGGGTTGCACATGCTGATCTGCATCTCTGTTGATCGCAAACTCCCCAAATACAGGTTTAGTCGTGACAATGCCCATAATTTAAAAGTAAAAAAAGACCAGTTAGAGCATAAATCAATCAAACAATGCTAATGTAATTCTCACATTTCACATTTAAACTTAATCTAAAACCGAAATTTTAATATCTCATTGGAATTGCATCAATGTACTCAACAAGCTTGTGAGTCCACTAAATATGTGTTGCATATTATTTGTATAGCAGATCCTGAACATAAGCCAAATGTAGTTTAAAAGAAAAATAAATAAACAACTTAACAAGACAAACTCTTTCAATATGGGCCTGGACGCGAGAAAACCTGTCTTCAGGGGTTTGCGAGCAACAAAGGTGCTGACCAGTCTTCGCACCCGCGCAGGCTGATTAGAGCCTTTGTTATTCGCTTATTTGAAAGTATCATATCTAGACTTTCTACTACGACATTTCTGTTTTCTAGCCAGTCTCTGTAGCTGAGCAGGCTGGTTTGAGTCTAGATTAGTCAGAAATACTGAAGACATGCAAGTTTTCTCGTGCCCAGGCCTATATGTTACATATATTAATTAAATATTTGATTGAAATGATTTTGAAGTACTTTCATGGTGGTTGAAAGCATGTGATCATGATTTTGAATGTAAATCAATATTTTATAAATAAATTTTATTTTCAACCTTTGGTTCATGAGTGGGCGGGGCTGAAAATTCCATGAAGTGCACAGTGCTCCATGTAGAATTTAAGAGACTACTAATATATTCATCACCTCATAAAGGTTGAAAAATGTGAATATTATACTCACACTTTAATTTTAAACTATACTGACGGACTTTAATTACGCAACACTAACTTCCCCTTATATCTTCCAAAAGACTGTTGAATATAAACTTCCTTTGCTTCGATAATGTCACCATGAGTTGGCTTCTTAAGCAAACACTTTAGTTTTAATTGTACAACTAAACTGGCCGGCGTTATTTGCTCCGTATGAATTTAGCCATTTAAACATTTCTTAAGGAGAGGAGATTTTAAAATATTGAATGAAAGGGTACACCCAGATAAACGTCATATACGCAAATAAGCTGTATCGCAGACCTGCTAATCAATATGAGAGTGATTCCTCGATGACTAACGAAGTCCATGATACAAATTTGATGCTTCTAGTGTTTCTTGATTTAAAGGAGTAGGGAATCTTTCATTCATAACATTTGGTCACCTGAAACAGTTGACCACTATCTCAAAAAGTTTACATTTTAATGCATTAAATTCATCGAAGTTAGACAAATTTTCTATGTTTTACTTACAAATGAATGCTCTTTAAGATACAATCAAAATTATTGTCCTGCCTTCTTTTTCGAGACATAAATTAAAGCTGTAATTCAAGTGTTGCGTTTTTAAAGTCCGTCAGTATATTTTTCAGTGCTATGCAAAAAGATTGGAAGTGAATGAAGCAAAAAAGGTGGCGCAGAAATGTTGTATATCATTACATTCTGACATGACCTTTAACAGCCCTTGCAATGATTTGATTCACTAAAGGGAGATAGATGGCGCTGAAATTTATTTATTATCATGTTCCGGCATGACGTTCAACAGCCCTCGCCATGATGTGACATCTTTCGTAATCATGACATTTGTGTATTCGAATCGTCACTTACTCATTATAACAGGCCACTTCATACATGCTGTCAATTTTATCCTGCTCAATTTCATTCTTAATTGAGTCTCCTTTACCTTCTAGCATCATCATTGTGAACAGTTTGGATCCATATCAGGCTCAACAAAATGCTGGGCCTGATCTTGACCACACTGTTTAACACTCTGATGGTATTCCGTGAAGGCTTTGGCAAGAAAGTTGATTTAGGAAAAAAGCATGCAAAATTTTAGATCAGATGTTATTATATGTCATCTCAGCCATGACAGATCTGGTAAGTGGCCAAGCTGAAGAAACTCTCATAAACCTTAGAATTTTGCAATTTGTTTTTGTATAATGTGGGTGATGTCATGAGAAAAACTGACTTTGTTGCATGCAAATAGCAAAGACCCAGGCAAGACAGTGCATCTGCACAGTCTTATCAGGGTATTTGTTATTTGCACTCGTGATAGTAGTTAAAGTTGCTACCGTACAAACCAAATTACAATTTTTTCACTAGTCCTTGTGGCTGAGCAGATTTATATTAGTCATAGAGGACAGACCCTTTACAACACACCTGTTTTCAAAAATGTTGAAAACAAGTAGGCTGAAGGAGCCCTGGATTGCTCACTTCAGGTCCCAAGGTAATAAAAAAAATATCATGCCCAACTCATATGAGCATGAAATTTATCCCGCTTTTAAATGTTAAAATGACAACAATTGTAGGAATTTTAACAATTATTAGCAAAATAAATACAACATCTGAGAGACTGATAGCAAAACACTTCTTTATGAGTCTGTATTTTAGTTTTAATGAGCAGTTGAAATCTTGTGCTCAGTTGAGTTTAGCATGAAAAACCTGTATAACCTCGAGGCCAGTCATGGATGCTGAGGAGATGGTGTTAAAGACATAGAAATTTGAGCAATAATACTGGTACCACTCATTAAGACTCTCTCCAGGGGTCATACAGGGCAGATCAAAAGGACAGTCATAATGCGGTGATTATTACAATAAAGTGGTCCCATGAAGGAATTAGGTAATTTATGATAAAACTGATATTTATCTAAGTGAAAGATATTGTTTTGTATACAGTTAAGTCCCCTCTTGAGGCCCCTTTAATTTTGTGAGATACTGAAACTGTCCCTTATCAGTTAATCCTTTAATGATCTCTATTGGACAGAAATATGTATCTTTAAAAACAAATTTATTTGTAGCTCCAGCAGCAATTATCAGATTAAAAAGTTAATGCCAGACAACCTACATAAGACCGATCACAATAGATGACCAACTTCCCAGCATGCATAGCTGTAATGGAAGAGAAGATATCAGTTCAATTTTGTGTTAAATTATTTAGAACAGTCAAAGCTACTAGTTATTTAAGAGTATTAATTGCACATGGAAAGTTATTTATCACATGACGATGGGTCGTCTGGGAGTGATTATAATGCCATGCAATAAAATCGATAAACCTCTAGTGGTTTACAGATATGACAACGTTGTGTACATAATGATAAAAAGATTATGCCAGAAATGAGATTTCAAAGTAATGCTAATGTCATATAAATAGAACCTAACATTTGTGCTCCTGTGTTGTTGAATCTATTAAACTTCTTGCAAAAATGAGATAAAATGAAATAAAATGCTCAACAAGCCTCACATTTTATCCCTTTTCTCCAACTCGTTTTATAATTTTAATTAAACAGGAGCACTCATGTGGGATACTCTCTATTCATGTACATATGAATTGAGAGAAAAAAACAATTTTATAAGATATAGAGGAATTAACATGAGTGCTTAATTTTTATGGTTTTCATGCAATGATGCATTTCAAACAAAATGAAAGAATTTGAGGCTGGTGTATAATAGACATTTCCAAACCATGCCCATAATGTCACTTGTAAGTCACCTGAAGGACATAAAGCAGCAAAACAAACAAATCATCAAACTGATCCAATGCAATGATTATTTAGCAGGTGACATAGATTGTATCAAAAACAAAATTGCATGTGAACTTTCTCCAACAATTAATCTGAGGTTTATCTTACAGCTAGTGGATTTAACTCTTTGCTTGCTGTGTAATTTTTCATGTTTTTTGTCAGCTGAAAGATTTCCAAACTCATATCATTTGTATAATTTTTTCAGGAATACCCCAGGCTGCCACTGGAATGTCAAACATTTTGGATCCCGATCAGGCCTGACATGATGTCCAGCCTTATCTTGATCCAAACTATTTGCAAATTTGAACTGTAAGTGAGCAGATGACTATAGTGAACTAAACAGAGTTAAAGTAGGCTTGGCTTTCAGACTGGATAATACATTTTATAAAACAGAGACTTTTAAACGAATTATTATTTCATTTTAAAATTATTAAATGAGCTTGAACTGACTAGTTACATAATTAAGGGATAATTATATTCAAAAAATTCATTTGATGATTTGTTTGTTTGTTTTGCTGCTTTATGTCCCAAGTCAACAGCTATGGTCATGGTGGGACGGTCAGTTCACCTAACCACACTGTTTCCTGGGCAAGCTTGAAAAAGAGGTTAACCAGTACTGAGGATCTGGATGGGGTATAATGATAAGTGAATAATGGCCCTTTTTTATAATGAATAGTGAATAATGAGACAAAAAATAATGAATAATGAGGGCCTAGAAATTAATAAATTATCCTAATTTTCTAATGAATAGAAGAAAAAATTAATAAATAGTGAATAATCAGATTTCTTTGCCACATTTCTTACTTTTAACGAATAATTGGTCTTATTTTAATGAATAACCTAAAATTTTAATGAGATGAATAATGGGCTAAATTTTTAATGAATAGTGAATACCAGACCCCTCATGCAGACCCTCAGTACTTTGTGGGCATACTTTAGCTTGTAGCTTTAAACATCCCTTCTTGAATTATTCAGCGGAAGGTAGGGGAATCACGATAATTATTTCACAATCAATCTCGACAAAAGCATGGGACCGAGCCGGGATCAAACTCGCGACCCCTGGATCTGCAGTCAGACATGCATCTGTAGCCAGACACATTACTGACTGCTCTATGCGGCCAAGTATCATTTGTTGAGGTATATCTTCAGATTTAATTTTGGAAATTTAGTTTTCAGGGATGCTTCAATATGGTGACCTCGACTCTAATTTGCTTCTATAGTTAGACTTGGGAGCGCAGTGGCTCAGTGGTAGAGTGCTTGACTCGAGACCGAAGGGCCGCGGGTTCGAGCCTCACCGGCGTCACTGCGTTGTGTCCTTGAGCAAGAACATTAATCCTAGCTTAGTACTGGTTCAACCCAGGAAGACCCATCCCTTTATAACTGAAAGATTGTTGATGGGACGTAAAGAATCAAATCAAACAAACAAACAAACAAAATAGGTAGACTTCAAATTAAAGTGTTGCCAGTAGCATGTCATTTAACGAAATATAAAGAAATTAATTACGTCAAACTATTTCCAACAGTACATCAGATGCTTTACTTTTGCAAATTTTGGATATTATCAAATCAGACGTAGCGTTACAAAGGTAACTTAAGTGCATCAGAATAAAATTCATCTGGTGTTCAACGTATAACAGGGAACTTTAAATAAATTCTTGTGCATTCATTATTCTGAATAAAGAAACAATTATTCCTCCATATCTAACAAAATTGTTTCTATTTTCTTTTTTATTTTTTTCTGATATCTTTCTATTAATCCTTTGATTTTGTCATTTTCGGAAATGTCCTTTCCCTTTCTTAAAATATTAATCACAACATGGTCTTCTTCTTGACCTATTCCATCTTCTGCTACAGCCTTCTTTGAAAGGTCCACAACAATTTCATTAGAAAGCCTGCACTTGGTTGATTCTGCAAGAAAAAGCACTTAAATTGGGAGACAGAGGATAGATATTTCACACCATTTGTTGCAAAAACTTAAATGGAAAAACATTGATTTCTCTCCCTTTATATGTGGATGATATAAGACCAAACACAAATGCTCCCTGAACATAAGCAATTCACTGAACTTTTACCATGTATTATTCAAAAGTAGGTCAATGTTATGTATTTTGATATGTCCAAAGATTAAACAAGGCCCCTTCAAAATGGAGTTATTATCTCAAGAGCAGTTCAAGAACAGTTCTTGAAATTTAACAAGAATTCTTGAACTGTTCATAACATTTGTACTTGAACTGTTCAAGAACAATAAATAGGAACAGTTCAAGACCTTTTTAAGAAATTGTAAAGTTCTTGATTTTTTCATAAACCATTCTTGAACATTTTAATGACTTTTCTTGAAAGATTTGTTGACTCCGGTTTTCTTGTATTATTGTTAAATGTAATCTTGATGTTACGACATAATGCCGGTCAGGAAGGAAGAGGGGAAATCTTATTGGAAAATTCCTTTTTGCGATGACGATGCTACCAGGGAAAAATAATGCACACAACTAGCAAAAACTTTTCAGTACTTTATGAACTAAGAAAACATCAACAACACATTAATATACAATGACACCACCTACGCTGTTATTTCTGGCTAATTGACCATCCTATACTAGAGCAAGTTGCCACTCCAAGATCGTTTCAATTAGAACCTATCTTGGACTGTCCTGTTCTAGATGTACGTCAACTAGTCAGAAATAAGAGACGTAAAGAATATGATTAACATATAGCTTAAGTTCTCATAAAAAAAAACAATTGGATCCTTTAATATTTTAGTTCTCGTATTGACGAGAAATCTCGAGATTATACGCGTCTCGCGAACACTATGTCTTCTAAGCTGCACGTGTGTCTACTTCAGACCATCGGCACTGAGGTGATCGAACCTGTACTTTGGTCGTCACTGGATTAACGTAATCGTGTTATCTGTTACGCGTACTGCTGATCGTCACTCAAGACGTCAGTATTAATATATGTCCTCCTGATCATATCCCCGCGTTGGGGCGTCAGATTTTTCATATAACCATTCGAGCCGGTTGGCTTCCCATTTTGGTTGTACTACGTTGTAACGATTGGGGCTTTGATCCACGCTGGTCGTGGCCTAAGGGGGACAACTATTATGTGCCCTCAGGTACTAATCAACGGCTCACCAACTTTCAGCCTCCAACGTAGGAGGGGACACAAGAGATGATTCTGCAAAAAACAATCTATATTTAGAATCTCAGAATCACTCTTTTGCGTCGATAATGGGGTTGTTCGTTCGAAGTTCACAAAAATAGAAATAATTTCAGTGGTCTTACTCTTTTAAATTACAGCCTAACCCTATAAGCGCGCGATTAGCCCACACCCGTGGGTGTATGGCTAACGGCTCCCATGCGGTTAGGATGGATCGGCTCTTCTAAATACCCACACTTAAATTTATATAATAGAGAAGTATTTTTTAGTGACTGGCCTATGTCAGCGCTAAACAATACCTCTTATGCCAAACGAACAAACCCATACGTAACAAACTCTTCTATACACTGTCGTAACGTCACCCTGGTTGAGACGCTATCGCAGCGGAAACATCAAGATCCTGTGGCCCTTTTTCCCTTCAAGGTCACGTTATCTAGATAGTTTCGAGGTTTACACATACTGATACCAATTCTCTTAAAATTCCAGGAAAAAGGTTGAACAGTGTGGTGCCGACGTAACGTTTGGACGTTTACGTCGGACATCACCCTGCCCACGCACTAATTTCGTACATGTATAACGTATCAGTTGTAAACAACTAATTATGACCTCTCGGCAAAACATATACATCAATATTGAGAGATTACATTCTGCTGTTTTATGTGCGTAAAACCGTACAATGCTTTCTTACATTTATTTTGGTGTAACACAAAATGCTTTACATTTACTTTGGTGTAACGAAAATATCTTACATTTACTTTGGTGTAACAAAAAATATCTTACATTTACTTTGGTGTAACATTACACCTACCTAATCTCTAAACATACATGTCAGCTATCACCTTATTTATGTAAGTGTGTTGTAGTGTATGCACCTAACCCTTATTCTTATATGCGTCAGATATAACTCGAGGTGACACATACAGGTCGCTACAGAAAGTCGATTATCACTGGCAGTTAAATCGTCTTTCCAACAACGCCGTACAAATCACAACAATTTAAAATCTAGCTGTTAAAATTATTTTTCACCTATCGGTCCCTGGTAAATCTTTCAGCATGCCATTATAGTTTTGACTACTTTTGTCCGAAATAACCCGACGAGTCCATCCGGACAGCTTTTACTATAGCCGCAAGAATGGTCCCAGCAGATTTTTAGGCGATACGCATGTGCGTAACTTCATACGCAAGTGCGTAACAATCGCTATTTTCACCAAAAAAAACGGGACGTTATTGATAACACCCGAAAGAACACATACACGGAATGCTGGCCGATTCAACAGACGACAAAATAGAAAACGAGTGACTTATTATTTCAATACAATGTGACATGCTAGAGACATCGCGATTCAATGCAATTACACGGATCGCCATCGCCCTGTCATGTACAATATCAATACAGTAACAATATATATAACTTCACGTACCTTTTATAATAATGAATAGCATCTCTATATCGAACCTTTCATCGGTATGTTTAAAATGTCCCCTAACAAGAATGGGAAATTCCATCCTTTATATATTGAAAAACGCACAAGATTTCCGAGATATTCAAGAAGAATAAGGAAAACGTGCAAGCGTTGATAAATATAGATACAATGAATTCCATCTCAGACAAACCGACCTTTTATTGGGACTATCAAAAGAAAGAGTACCGTATCATGGTTCGAATAGGTGCCCAGGTGCATACCTAAACCACTGCGTATTTGTGCGTATACGCGACCATAGCTGATTCTGTTATTCCAGCCATTCTGTATCGTAACAAAGGCCCTTCCTTTTGGGAGAAAAAGGAATGACTTTTTCTTAGGATACACGATGCAGAAAAGAAGGAATAATACAGAATAAATATATAATACTACATATATACACGTGCGACTTAAATGGCGGACTACCTGGAAAGATAGTCTGCCCCCACATTGTCTTGTCCTCGGATTGCCACAATCATAGACCTATCTTGTTGAAGTGTTTAATGCTCAACACATAAAATTGGGGTTGTACCCCTTTAACTTATCCACATATGGGGTTGTATCCCCTTAACTTTTTTATAAAGTTTTATGTCTTGTGACATTTAATATATAAGGCTTAATAGCCAATAACTTTTGCAAAGATCCATAGGTTACATATTCTTATGCCAAGTATACCTATTAATAACTTCCTCCATAATACAATCTTTGCTCAAATAAATTAACGTGACTCGTCACGTTGAAGCCAACCTCTGTTACAAAATTTTATTATCGTGACTTGCTCACGTCAACCGTCTACCGTCATACGTCATGACTTAAATAATTCCGTGACTCCTCACGTCAAAAGTACACCTATGTGACTATTACTATGCTATCATAGTTAAAATATAGGTCAACAATCCGAGACAATTGGGTCATTACACTGTCGCACACCTTTAACACTAATGCTGACTACTGCTGTCAGTCACTGTCATATTGCGCCAATAATATGGTATTGGGCAACGTCTACCACTACCATATGAACGTCGTCGTTCTGTCTGGCTGTCAGTCCGTCTTGTACGGCTAACTACTGCCTCCTTAGAGGATATGTTTCTCTGGGGTACACTACAACAATGAGTCCTTGCGACCTTTATATTGTGAGTTGTCCTTTGACAAATGGCACAAGATCTACAAAATTGAGTTACCTCCCTACAAACACCGGGCCAATAAAATTCATCTAAGACCTTAGATATAGTTTCCTTTCTGCCTCTATGATTTAACACTCTTAGTGATTCATGGGCTAAAATCATAACGCTATGCGTTAAACTAGAAGGAACTACTAATTGAAGTGAAACATTTGCATTTTTCTTAAAATGTCTATAAATTAAACCATTCCTACGAATGAACTTAGTTTCACCACTAGAGAAACTGCGACTCTTAGTCACACTACCAGACTCTACCCTTCTTCTAATATCTGCTAACTTAGCATCTGACGCTTGCATCATACATAATTCTTGCCTGTTCTGCCTGATAAACTTATCTGCGACCTTGACCTTTTTATTCTTTCTCCTACCTTTCCTTGACTGCTTATTTTTAACTACCCCTGATGAAAAATGGGTCATATCGGGAAATTTGGACCCCTCAATATTTCCAATGACTAAGTCATGTGCTTGGTCATCAATGCACAATGCATCTGTAGTCCCTCTAAAAAATGGACAATCAATATTAATACGGGCCATAGGACATCTCTGATTATAATTGTTAATAAGAGTCACACCAGACTGCTTATTTAACATCTGACCATCAGAAACTAAACTTCCCCTAACGACTACCCCCGTACAACCTGTGTCTCTCAAGACCCTAACCTCTTTACCATTTACGGTACCAACCGCTGTCGGCAACCTTGACCGTGGGAAATGACAAGTGCCCTTACTATCCTTACGGGGTAAACCTTCTGATGAAGAACTTGGAAAACTAAACTTATCCTGGCCTTTTCCTACATCCGAATTAATTTTACAAAAATTGACCTGATGGTCTGTCCTGTAATTATTGTCATTATGACTATTATAATGATTGTCACGTTGGTCAACTCGACCACGGTTCCTATCCTGACTCCTATTTGAGTTATCTCCCCTATAAGTATACTGGGAATCAAATTCTGCACTAGATGCAACCTTCTTATTATCAGCGTTATTCCAACATTTATAAGTAGGATGGGGCTTGCCACAAATATTACATTTCACAACGGGCCTTTGATCTTGATTGGGCTCTACCTTAGGCTGGGCTTGGTCTACCCGCTTACTATCTTGCTTCCCCTTAGTAATACACAAGGGAACACCCCCTTTGGCATCGGCGAACAAATCCGCCTCATGGGCTAACTCATCAATGGCTTTAAATGGCTTGGGCTTAAGATACAAATAGAGTTCATGACTGCAACAGTCAAGGAACTGGTCTCGGGCCAAAAAATCACAAACGGCCTCGTAGGTCTTTTCGACCTTAGCCAAACCCAACCATTTATCAAGGTAGCTCGCTAGCCTACCGCTAAATTGTCTGAAAGTTTCGGCTTTCTCGGGCCTACAATCCCTAAATTTCTTACGAAAAGATCGTTCGGTGAGGTCGAAATTAGTAAGCAGAGCCTCCTTAATCTGACCATAATCCGACTGGTCATCTCTGGAAAGCCTAACGAAGACTTCCAAAGCGCGTCCCTTTAATAAGGCACTTAAGTATGATGCCCACATGGACGGGTCCCATTTATTTAACAAGCATAACTTTCGAACCTAGTTAAATAGCTATCCATCTTATCCGTATGTTCGTCAAAGTATGGAAGCTTGGGACTCCTAGGATTTGAACTTTTCTCTTTGGGCCCCCAGGGATGCGAAGTGGTCTCGGCCTCGATTTTTTTGAGTTCCACTTCGGCCTCAATTTTTTTTAGCGCAATTTCCTTTTCCATTTCCATTTCCTTATCCTTGCGCGCGGCCTCCATTTTCATTTTTTCTAATTCCCGATCTTTCTCTTTTTGCTCCCTATCTTTATCTTTTTGCTCCCTTTCTTTATCTTTTTGCTCGGCCTCCCTTTTCTCTTTTTCATATTCCCTTTGGGCCAACCTTTCCTCCCTTTCTAAATCTTGTTGCCTCTTAAGATAATCCCTTAGTTCTTGCCCTTCATATCCTAATTCCCGTGCTAATGAAATATGTTTATCCATTTTAGCCTATTGTTGGGAATGGTATAAGTCAACTATACTGTTGAAAATAAATAAGGGTTCGCTTTGTCCCTTTTAGATAGGTATGGGCTAACCAACGTTCGCGCTGGTAAACTAATAATTTAACTAGGGATTTAAATGACGTTACATATGAGTAACGTAAAGTACAAGGTATAAGAGATCACCACGGAAAGGTGCCTAGGATATATATCAACCTTAAATAGGCCTTCACTAAACGCATTTGACTAAAAAACGTCATTCATTTTCTCGCATTTACGTCAAGAAATGTATACCTACGCGATATTAATATAAACGCATTACAGTCAAGTCAACAGTCACTTGTCATAGCAAGACATAATAATTGACTAAAATAATCTTTCTATGGACTTCTTCTAATAATAGAAATCAGTTGAGTGGCGTCACACACTATGACGTCACTGAGGTGATTTAAATTATTAGTACCCCCAAACGATATGAAATTTTCCACATCAGTATCCTTAATTAATAGGAATACAGGGCATAAGTCAATACACAATGATATGGGTAAAGTAAAGGTGGACAAGTCTAATAATAAAACTCTGACAAATTTTCCTTGGGTTTTATACCCTAATGGCAATCCACAGAACAAGAAAGTATGGGTCCCCTCAGAATGTTATGTGATGACTTATTTACATGTGTCGCACTTCATCACAGGGGAACGCATGCAATCAGTACTGTGTGTTGAAACTCACCACCTTTCTTGTAAAGAAAAACTACTAGTGTGCGCCCGTAGCAACGTCACAGCAGAGAAATTTGCCAATAAAACCTCAAAAATCCCACTCTTCTGACACCATTGTTACGACATAATGCCGGTCAGGAAGGAAGAGGGGAAATCTTATTGGAAAATTCCTTTTTGCGATGACGATGCTACCAGGGAAAAATAATGCACACAACTAGCAAAAACTTTTCAGTACTTTATGTACTAAGAAAACATCAACAACACATTAATATACAATGACACCACCTACGCTGTTATTTCTGGCTAATTGACCATCCTATACTAGAGCAAGTTGCCACTCCAAGATCGTTTCAATTAGAACCAATCTTGGACTGTCCTGTTCTAGATGTACGTCAACTAGTCAGAAATAAGAGACGTAAAGAATATGATTAACATATATGTTAAGTTCTCATAAAAAAAAACAATTGGATCCTTTAATATTTTAGTTCTCGTATTGACGAGAAATCTCGAGATTATACGCGTCTCGCGAACACTATGTCTTCTAAGCTGCACGTGTGTCTACTTCAGACCATCGGCGCTGAGGTGATCGAACCTGTACTTTGGTCGTCAATGGATTAACGTAATCGTGTTATCTGTTACGCGTACTGCTGATCGTCACTCAAGACGTCAGTATTAATATATGTCCTCCTGATCATATCCCCGCGTTGGGGCGTCAGATTTTTCATATAACCATTCGAGCCGGTTGGCTTCCCATTTTGGTTGTACTACGTTGTAACGATTGGGGCTTTGATCCACGCTGGTCGTGGCCTAAGGGGGACAACTATTATGTGCCCTCAGGTACTAATCAACGGCTCACCAACTTTCAGCCTCCAACGTAGGAGGGGACACAAGAGATGATTCTGCAAAAAACAATCTATATTTAGAATCTCAGAATCACTCTTTTGCGTCGATAATGGGGTTGTTCGTTCGAAGTTCACAAAAATAGAAATAATTTCAGTGGTCTTACTCTTTTAAATTACAGCCTAACCCTATAAGCGCGCGATTAGCCCACACCCGTGGGTGTATGGCTAACGGCTCCCATGCGGTTAGGATGGATCGGCTCTTCTAAATACCCACACTTAAACTTATATAATAGAGAAGTATTTTTTAGTGACTGGCCTATGTCAGCGCTAAACAATACCTCTTATGCCAAACGAACAAACCCATACGTAACAAACTCTTCTATACACTGTCGTAACGTCACCCTGGTTGAGACGCTATCGCAGCGGAAACATCAAGATCCTGTGGCCCTTTTTCCCTTCAAGGTCACGTTATCTAGATAGTTTCGAGGTTTACACATACTGATACCAATTCTCTTAAAATTCCAGGAAAAAGGTTGAACAGTGTGGTGCCGACGTAACGTTTGGACGTTTACGTCGGACATCACCCTGCCCACGCACTAATTTCGTACATGTATAACGTATCAGTTGTAAACAACTAATTATGACCTCTCGGCAAAACATATACATCAATATTGAGAGATTACATTCTGCTGTTTTATGTGTGTAAAACCGTACAATGCTTTCTTACATTTATTTTGGTGTAACACAAAATGCTTTACATTTACTTTGGTGTAACGAAAATATCTTACATTTACTTTGGTGTAACAAAAAATATCTTACATTTACTTTGGTGTAACATTACACCTACCTAATCTCTAAACATACATGTCAGCTATCACCTTATTTATGTAAGTGTGTTGTAGTGTATGCACCTAACCCTTATTCTTATATGCGTCAGATATAACTCGAGGTGACACATACAGGTCGCTACAGAAAGTCGATTATCACTGGCAGTTAAATCGTCTTTCCAACAACGCCGTACAAATCACAACAATTTAAAATCTAGCTGTTAAAATTATTTTTCACCTATCGGTCCCTCGTAAATCTTTCAGCATGCCATTATAGTTTTGACTACTTTTGTCCGAAATAACCCGACGAGTCCATCCGGACAGCTTTTACTATAGCCGCAAGAATGGTCCCAGCCGATTTTTAGGCGATACGCATGTGCGTAACTTCATACGCAAGTGCGTAACAATCGCTATTTTCACCAAAAAAAACGGGACGTTATTGATAACACCCGAAAGAACACATACACGGAATGCTGGCCGATTCAACAGACGACAAAATAGAAAACGAGTGACTTATTATTTCAATACAATGTGACATGCTAGAGACATCGCGATTCAATGCAATTACACGGATCGCCATCGCCCTGTCATGTACAATATCAATACAGTAACAATATATATAACTTCACGTACCTTTTATAATAATGAATAGCATCTCTATATCGAACCTTTCATCGGTATGTTTAAAATGTCCCCTAACAAGAATGGGAAATTCCATCCTTTATATATTGAAAAACGCACAAGATTTCCGAGATATTCAAGAAGAATAAGGAAAACGTGCAAGCGTTGATAAATATAGATACAATGAATTCCATCTCAGACAAACCGACCTTTTATTGGGACTATCAAAAGAAAGAGTACCGTATCATGGTTCGAATAGGTGCCCAGGTGCATACCTAAACCACTGCGTATTTGTGCGTATACGCGACCATAGCTGATTCTGTTATTCCAGCCATTCTGTATCGTAACACTTGATTATTTCAAAGACTTTTCATGAACAAAATGCATTCTTGAACTGTTCTTGACGCTTTCAAAGACTTTTCTTGAACATGATGTTTACTTGAACTTTGTTTAAATTTGTTCTTGATTATTTCAAAGACTTTTCTTGAACATAATGTGTTCTTGAACTGCTCTTACATTTGTACTGGAACTGTATTTACATTTGTTCTTGATTTTTATGAGAGACTTTTTCATAAACATAATGTGTATTTGAACTCTTCCTTAATTTGTTCTAGATTATTTCAAAGACTTTACTTGAAAGCAATATGTCGAACTTAATTTATGGCACCTAAGTTGCAATATCTAAACTCGAATATTTATACCCCCCTCCCCCCACCCCCCCCCCCCCCCCCAACCCTGCAAACTTTGTGGAGGGGCTTTTGAACATATGCATGCAGGTTTTTAGTTTTAAAAAAATCATTTTTGACAAATGAAAGCTATGAGAACTTAGACCATTTTTCCCTTATATCGCTTTTGTATATGCATCAATAGGTCGATCAACTCCTACCACAGCTTTTGATGGAGCAAGGAGCTCTAGCGATAAGGCGTATATTTTCCCTAGTTGACGTGATAACAAAACCTAAATTTTCAAATTGCCCTAATGTTTTTAAAATTGGTCTATTTCGGTAGTAAAACATGTATAGAAAGTATCAAAATAGGTTTCAAAGCGATTCATCATTTGCAAAGCCGTGAAAACTTGCACCTTCTACTCCCAACCCCCATTTTACGTCTTTAGACTGGGTACCGTTTAGACGAGAGTTTTAGTAAATCCTTTGCAGGTTTTCAAAAAGTAAAAGTGCTAAAATATTAAGGATATAAGTGCCCTTCATTTCCAAAACTCTGCGGTATTCCTTCTGCGCATGCGTACGAAATATACTTTAAATTGTGACGTTTGTCATTGAAAATATGAAACTGGCGTCTCTCAGTTTGTTTTTAGATGCTTTCCCCCCTAGACCCAAGATGCCCTTTGGACAATTAAATGTCGCTATACAAATATATAACATATGTAAAAGGCGTCTTGGGTCTAGGGGGGGAAAGAGGTTGTATAAGCAAAAGAAGACATCACATATCTGACAAATATAGACCACTTTGCAAGATTGTCGTTTTTATTGTACATCAACTGTATAAATAGTTTTACTGTACATAGCGTGATAGGACGACTGTTTACCCTTGTTTAACGGTCTGGTTCCCATATATGTTACTGAATAACAAGTACAGTTGATGATCGAAATAAATTATCATTCAATAAGAAGTAGAGTTATTACATGCATTAAAGAAACACCGTTTTAAATATACAAATTCGGGGGCAATGGTGCATCGACGGCTCGTCTATATATATTTGTTGAATGTGCCTAGTTTCTCAAGTCGTTATTTCAACAAAATAAAACGAACGTCTCGTTTAGGGAGATTGCTCGCCTTATCGCTAGAAATTCTTTGATACTTTGCCTATACAATGTAGACACATTTAGCAGATGCATTTGATACTTTGCCTATACAATGTAGAAACATTAAACATATGCATGAAGGACTTTAATTCTAAAAAAAATCGACAAAATGACAGCTATGAGAATTTAGACACTTTTCCCCTTATATCCCTTTTTTTTTTTTCATAGATATTGCCTTCATAGGCGGATCAACTCCTACCACAGCTTTTGAAGGAGCAATATACAAAGTAGACACATTAAACATATACATGAAGGAGTTTAGTAAAAGAAAATATAATTTTTGACAAAATGACATCTATGAAAACTTAGACAATTATACCCTTATATGCATACATAGTGCCTTTACGGGCCAATCATCTACCACAGGTTTTGATGGAGCAATTTGATTCTTTGCTTATACAATGTAGACACATTGAACATATACATGAAGGAGTTTTGTTCAAAAACATGAATTTTTGATGGATTGACAGCTATGAGAACTTGGACAATTTTTCCCTAATATTGATTTTGTATATATACTCAACTACAAAAGAAACCAATCAGTCGCTTCTCCGGGCAATTATGGAAAACAGAATGAAGAAATGAAAATAGATTAATACCATATTCCTTAACAATCAGTTCTGCATCAATTCATTGAATAACAGTTTTACTTAAATCCGTTCATGCCATACGCCAGTGTATAGACCTGAGGCTATTTTCAAAAATTACAAGTTTTTCACTGGAGAATGAATATCTAGATCTCGTCCTATTCAGTTCACTTAAATTAAATTCTTCAAAAACGGACATGACTCCCTCCTGCGGCAATAAATGCATCATAACGAGGTCAAATTGAAAGCACGTAACGTCGCATAACATTCTTGGGAATCCAGGCCCATTCTTAATGGAGAGCAACCTGAAGCTGTCGAAGATTCCGAGATTGCACTGAACGATCCCGGATGCGTCGTCAGAGCTCATCCCACAGCTGCACTATCGGATTCAGATCCGGGCTTACTAAACTATCGCTGTTTGTTTCGGCTTCTAGGCACACTGAATGGCCTCGTCTCCGGATTTTGGACTAAGTGACTGATTTAGACGAGAACTCGAGTGAAAACCAATAGTCTGAAACTTGTCATTTTTAGAAATGACCCCTAGAAATGACCCCTTGTCTATTCCTTGGCGTACAGCATGAACAATTAGAGTAAAACTGTTACATTATTCAATAGTTTGAAGCATAATTGATTGTTAAAGCCATATGGTATAGAATTTATTTTCATTTCTTAATTATTTTTCTATCATTGCCCAAAAACGTAACTGATGGGTTTCTTTTGTAGTTGAGTATACATAGATAGTGCCTTCATGGGCTGATCAACTCCTACCGCAGCTTTTGATTGAACTAATTTGATACTATATCTTCACAATGGTGACACATTGAACATATGCATGACAGTCTTTGGTCCCAAAAAAATGATTTTGACAAAATGGCCCCTCATCCAAGCTTTAGTGTAGGATGAAGGGCATTATTGAATTAAAGCCGGAGGCTGAGCATGTATACAAAGCATATCGTTCCGATCCGTTCAAAACGTCCGCTTTTTAAAAAAAATCTAATACTTGTTCTATTTACGACATCACGTGACCACGAGACCTGATAACGGCATAACTGCCAACAAGTCATAATTTGAAGAATTAAAAGTTTTGTTGTCATACAAAAACCCAGATAGGGTGGGTTATTCTCATATACTATCAATTTAACCAACATGGGTGGGTGTATACATGCTCAGCCTCCGGCTTTAATTCAATAATGCCCTTCATCCTACACTAAAGCTTGGATGAGGGGCCATTATTTCCCTTAAAGCCTCCGGCTTCACATGTATACAAAGCATCTTGAAAGCCAACAAAACTTTCAAAATACACCTGTAATCAATAACCACTTCATAATGAGTCATATACCTCATTAGAAAATTGCAACAGTATCTAATCTCAGATACTTGTCATTATTTTCTAAATACTGCATCAACGTATGAAACTTGCTCTTTTGTGACAGACTGTCTATAATAAAACTTTCTGAAATTCTTCTCAGAAGCCCAATCAGCAGTATCTAATATTTTCTTCAATGAACACCCTCTATTAACCGCAGCTGAAGCAGAAGCTGACCTATAAGAGTGTGCTTTGAATTTATCTGAATCAATTCCAGATAAATTCAAAACCAACTTCAACCATCTAGCCACAGTGCTAGTGGTGACTTTATCATATGTTACATATGAAACCAAAACATTTCTGGCACGTCTCAATTTCTTAGTCACTTTAAGATAATGTAATAACGTGTGCATAGCACACAAACTCTCATCTCTAAAATGTTCAATTTTCAAACAGTACGAGTGACCAACACGAGTGGTTTTTAACACATTAGGAAATGAAAAAATAACACAGTTCTCTGAAATCACCATATGATCTAAATCCATTGACACTAGAGACTGAGCTCTTGATGCAGTAGCCAATGCAATTAGAGCAGTCACTTTAAGAGTTAATAACTTGAGAGTCACATTACTCAATGGAAACAAAGATGATAAGTATTTTAGTACACAAGATACATCCCATGTGAACAAATAACGGGGTTTAGGTCTTCTATTAATATATACACCTTTCATGAACCTACTAATAAGCTGACAGTCTTTACACCACAGGTTCCCAAAAAATGGCAATGTTTGCAACAACATAGCTTTATGAGAGTTCAAAACAGAATATGACTTACCAGTCTGGTACAGATAATTTAAGTACTGAATGACAGTAATCTCAGTCGTTTGAAAGGGATTTCCATACCGTATATAGTTCCACACATACCACTTGTCCCAGGCGTACTTGTACTGCTTTCTGGTACCTTGTGCCCATGAGTCGAGTATAATCTGCACAGTTCCTGTTGAAAGTCCTCTACCTTGCAACGTCTGCCCGATACTGTAACAGCGGCGATCCGAAGTGACCGATGAAGTGGATGTACATCCCCGTTGTGTGCTAACGTTAGCAAATCCTTGTGCCTTGGTAACCTAACAGGAAAAGAACAGATATTATCCAACAACAGCGGATACCAAGACTGACTTTTCCACACTGGAAAAACCAGGATTGCCTTTTCTACCTGATCATCAACAATTTTATTGATAACTTTACTCAGCAAGGAAAATGGTGGAAAAATATATGGTGTATAATTCTGCCATGACATAGACAAGGCATCATAATGAATAGCTCCAGGTTCTGGAAACCAAGAACAAAAAACTTCTAACTGCCTATTTAGTCTAGATGCAAACAGATCTATATCTGGCTGAAAAAACTGACTACACAGGCGCTGAAATATGTCTTTTTTCACCATCCACTCAGTGGAATCTGAAAAGTTCCTAGAGTAAAAATCGGCAGAATTTAGGATTCCAGGCAAATGTACTGCTGATATAAATATTTCTTTATCCAGACACCAAGACCATATATCTTTGGCTAAAGTGTCCATAGATTTTGAAGTCATTCCACCCATACAATTTAGATAACTAACCGCAGACACATTATCACACTGAATTTCTATGTGCACATTATTTTTGTTCCAATACAGAGCTTGTAATGCATAAAATACAGCTAGCAGCTCAAGAAAATTTATAGAATGTTTGGACTCCTGGATAGTCCATCTACCATTTGCATGCATGTCTGAATTCAAATCTATGGAACCCCAACCTTGTAAACTTGCATCAGTTCTACACCTTAATTGCACTTTCTCAGGTCTGACTCTCTTACCATTTTTGATTGCAACATTGTGCTTCCACCAATTCAATTCTTTTGTACTATTGTCTGACAGAATGACCATATTGTCAAAATCATGATTTTCACCTAACCCAACAATTTTATCTCTCTCCAAGCTTCTGTAATACATTGGAGCTTCTAAGACTGCATGAAATGCATTTATGATTAACCCTATGAAAGAGGCTACTTCTCTGACCACAACCAAACCTGTATTAAGAAGAGATTGTGCCTTTGTTTTTATCTTTTGAACTTTCTCTTCTGTAAGAAATATTTTAAACTGTACAGAATCAAGGATAAATCCAAAAAATATAATTCTCTGAGTGGGAACCAGCACTGACTTTTTATAATTTACTGTATAACCCAAGGACTCTAAAGAATGTAACATCATTTTTGTATTGCTTTGACAAACAGCCATTTCTTTGTCCATATTCAATGAATCATCAATATAATAAAAACACCTAATTTTTTGTTCTCTAAACCTAGCATACACTGGTTTTAATAACTTTGTAAATAAAAATGGCGCCGATTTAATTCCAAAACAAACGCAGACAAATTTATACAAGACACCATTCCAAGAAAATTTCAAATATTTTTGCGAATCTTTTTGGACGGGCACTGCGAAATAAGCATCTTGGAGGTCAATTGAGGTCATGTAATCTCCTTTTTGTAACAAATCTAAAACAGTACTAAAGGTTTCCTGTTTAAAATGATCATATTGAATAAATTCATTCAAATATTTCAGATTAATGACGGGTCGAAATTTCCCGTTAGGCTTTGGCACAATAAAAATTGTGGAAATAAATTCTCCAGATTCAGATTCACAAGGTACAATAGCTCCCTTTCTGAGCAATTCTTGTACCTCCTGATCAACAATTGACCACTCTTCCTTATTAAATGGAATTTCATTTGGTATTTTATCTTGAAATGGCTGTTCATTAAACACAATGCGATACCCTGTAATAGTTTCCAAAACCCAAGGGTCATCAGTGATTTTCAACCACTCTTGAACATGATATTTTAATTTCCCTACTGAACTTACCTCAGTCCTTACATTTGATCGTTTGGGGCTGTCGCAGTTGCTGTAGGTGCCTTTTTTGTCACCCTAGGTCTGCTCATACCACGAAACTGCCCCCTTTGTGGATATGGCTGAAATCTATGCTGTTGAGGACCATATCCACCATGACCATAACCACCATAGCTTGAACTGCCGGCACCCTGATTGGCACGGTCCCCATATGCAAAATAGCCTCTACGTTGAGGAAACCTGCTGCCTCTACCTCTTACTCCTTTAAAACCATACTGGTCTTTACCAAGGTAAGATACTGAATCACAATTCTTTATATCTTTGGATACATCATCCCCAAAAAGTTTGGTTGTCACAGGTGTAGAAATATTACATAACCCAAAGTATTTTTTCTTTAAGTTGGGTCTAATCAAATAACGTCTCTTTACTGACATGTTAAATTGAATTTGTCCCATCAAAGTTAACGCATCAGCAATCAACGTTCTAGCCTCAGCGTTACCTTGAAGTTGAGGTCTCAATACCTCGGCCAGTTTTATAATTGGAATCATTCCTGTGGCAACCAAATTTTGTATATCTACTAACCCCCTATCTTGAGATTGAGCACGCTTATCCAATACCTTCCAAATCTCATTGTTTACTAAGGGGGGAGAAGCCAGTTCACAGTTCACTGGTATTTTATATTTGTTCACTAACGAGTCAGTGTCACACTGGGAGGAACATGCCACATTAATCAATTTTGCCAAAGAATCAGAAATAGCCTTCCCTTTTTCTGGGACTCTCATTCTGGGAAGTTCCCAATCTACAATCTCACCTTCTTCCGGCTCGAATAAGGCCTGGGTCAAATTATCAGCAATGTTATTATGTTCAGTATGTGGCACTTCATTATCAGATATATCATTTCTGTCTACTTCCACATGCAAATTTGGTAAATTTTCTAATGAATGACCAAACACAGCATCAATATCAGAGTCATTAGCATATTGCTCAGCTTGAACAGATTGAATGCCGAGAACCTCTCTCAATTTAGTAATGTCTGTCTCCGACAGCTTTGTTAAATCTATACTAGTATGCATACTACTGACACCAGCAGAACTTGAAGACTGAACATTCTCTTTGTTTGTCACAGTTTTCTTTTTGGGAGGTTGTTTCTTGCCCTTTGACTTACCACCTTTCTCTTTTGCTTTTCTCACAGCTGACCGTATCTTTCTTTTCGGAGCAGTACTGGCCACCGGCTCCTTATCGGAGTCCGAAAGAGAGCTGAAACCGGAGAAAGAACCTTCCTCCGCCCCCTCATCTAAAGAGAGGACATCGTCACTCTCTGAGCTCATAATTACTACTTACTAAATATATAATATATAAGATAAATAAAGAAATAACCAAAGACTTCGTCCCTGGTGGAGCTCGCAAAAAAATATTTACTTGTAACAATGTTTTTCTCGGACGGTAGTCTTCTCTACTCGAACGCGGAACGAAATATGACTTGTTGGCAGTTATGCCGTTATCAGGTCTCGTGGTCACGTGATGTCGTAAATAGAACAAGTATTAGATTTTTTTTAAAAAGCGGACGTTTTGAACGGATCGGAACGATATGCTTTGTATACATGTGAAGCCGGAGGCTTTAAGGGAAATAATGGCAGCTATGAAAACGTAGACAATTTTCCGATAGAAGCTTAAATATATAGAACTTTCCGAACTGACCCAGGATACAGATGGGAAAGTGACAGCTTCACAATTAGACTTCACGAACGAGAGCCATGTTGCAGACTTCCACTCTCGCAATAAACTTATAATTCTGACCTTCTTTAACAAGGTTATCTGTACATGTATCATGAACTTTGCAGAACTTTTTCTAAGATTTGTTACTGATACTATGACTTGATATCTAAATTCCATCTCAGAATTAAATCTCTTTTGCCCGAGTCTGAGTAATCTGCGAGTTGCGAGTTGCAAGTTGCAAGTTGCGAGTTGCAAATTACACATTTAATGCTTGCAAGTTGCAATATACACTTAAGATATCTAGCTTCAAAACAGAAATGGAAAACAAACTCTTTAATGTTAAATAACTTAGGATCTTATTGAAATGGGAGCATGCAAGGTGAAAGGTAAATTAAGTTCAATGCCCAGCAATCATTAACATCTGTGCTTATGAGAGATACTTCTGCCCAGATGTCCCATGGAAGTTTGTGTCAGAAATTAATGATCATTAAGCTTTCTAAAATGGGGGTTAGTAACGGTTAGTGTTAAACACTGACCCTGCTGGACTCACATAATACTGACATTAACGTTTTGCCTACTAATGGCGACTTTTGCTGTCTGCTTATAACCTTTGCAAACAGTCTGGGCCCAGCTTAGCACCGTCAGAACATTGATCCTGATCTGGATCCTAATCGTTTGACACTCAGATAATATTCTTTTTAGATTTGTTTAAAGTTATTTTGAAAAAAAGTCAGCAGACGACACCAAAAGCATGAAAAATGTTATCCTGCATGCGAAGAGTTAAAGCAGCGTCATAACCTAACAGACCAGTAAAATGCCTATTAGACACCCATTGTGCAAATTAAAAAAAATGGCAATCTGGATCTAAGATGCCAGCATCTGAAAGCCTTATATATTCTTGTAGATAGGCCCACAGCCACAGTATTAGGGATGCAACGATACAGTTGCCTCACGATACGATATGTATCACGATATTTGCCTCACGATACGATACATATCGCGATACATTTTTGACAACTTTAAAACCAACATAGATCTATGAAATTAGGAGAAGTAAATACTCAAATATTAACCTTTGTCATGCTGGATGTTTTTATGTACTACACTCTTCCCCAGTTTTTATCAATTCTTTTAAAATATTTCAATTATTAGAATGTATTTACAAGCAGAGCTGAAATCTGTGTAGATTAAGTTCAGCTGGATTCTCAAAAGCCAGCTGATCTTGTTATACATTGTTTCAAAACAGGATATATCAAGTGTTTAGCATGGAAAAGGGTTAACTGATTAAAGCAAGACAATTAAAAGGGAAAATGGTAACATTCCTTTTGGACAAAAACATATATTTTTAAAATTCATATCTAATATATAACACCAAGTGCTGTATCGTTAGGGTATCGTGAGATGACCTCACGATACGAGTATCGTCAGAAAACGTATCACGATACGATACGATTTCAGTGAATCGTTGCCGCTCTACTAAGTATAGCATTTAGCGTACAGTCCAGCACAGTCCAACTGCTGTGTCTTATCGTCTGCAAACAATCTAAAGGAGCTGTACAATAAGATAAATCCTGTAACTAAAAAGCAATCTAAGTGTTGAAAATGATTGAAAGTATATGTTGTGATATAGACTGGCTCAAGTCCTTAAAACAATTTTTCATCAATGTGTCATATCATATACTTGTAGCCAGTCTTACTCTGGCTCTGTTTTAAAAACAGAGCCATCAGAGTAAGACTGGTTAAAGTATATGATATGACACATTGATGAAAAATAGTTTTAAGGACTGGAGCCAGTCTAGTTGTGATATAATGTTAGCTTTTGCAACTCGCAACTCGCAACTTGCAACTCGCAACTTGCAACTCGCAACTCGCACTTTACCTTGTCCCCTTTTGCCCCAGGCACTTTCAAAACCAGAGTTTCATGCGCACTTAACTGACCTTTTATCTCAGCAGCTAGTGCTATTCTGCTTATGACCTTTGCATACAGGTTGGACGCGGATCAGGCTTGATCAATGTTGAGTCTAATGTGCATGCAAATTGTTAGACATTCTGAAAACATTGTGTTTGAAAAAATCAGCACACAACAAGACTGCATGTAGAATTATGCCTTAGGCAAAGAGTAAGACTACATGTTTGCAGGTGCATTATAGATCACATGCATGATGTCTGAATATAGGGGTGTTTAGACGGTTTATTTGTCCTGTCATGTATGATTTGTCTGTTTATACGGCATGACAATTTCATGTGTGATTTCTTTAAACAATGAGGAAAACTGGCTTGTCACCTTTTGGTATCTCATCATGCTCTACATCGTTTCATTGTTATAGCTAAGCAAATGTGCTAAAACTCATTCCTCCAAGTCATGACTTTTGTCATCTGATATCTCATCTGCTTATGTTATTAGGTATTCTTTATGGGGAATAATATGAAACCAGATCATACTGCGCCCTGGGATCGGAAAAAATAACATTTGTATCACTTGTGTTTTTAATGGCTTTAAGTATATTTTTACATTGTGGCTATGTATGTTGTCTAATGCAAATGATTGTAGCATTTCTTGGTTATTGTGTATTCTATAACCTTTGCTTTTATTAAATAGTAGTTACCTGCATATTTCATGAGCTTTTCAGCATGAGCTGGATATGTGTCTTGGGCATTTTGCCAAGACACCGATCCAGTCTCTTTTATAAAAACTCTCGTCGCAGCTTCTTTCTGTTTCTCAATTGCCAACCAAGTGCAGGCTTTTGCAAGTGATTCCATCACTGCCATCTTGAGTGTAATGTGTCTGGTATCTTCCGTTTCTGCCTGTAATTGTTTGACTAGCTGAAACAGAATAAAATTTTATTTTCTAATAATTCCAACTCAATGTTTTTATCATTTTTTCGGCGATTTTGATTGGTCCGTTGGTAAAATTAAATGGTTTTTACACTTCAATAAAAACCCGTGCGTATGAATATTTGATATCTGCCTTGATTTCACAGCGCTAATAATGAACTGTACATAAAACTTCGAACACGAGTGACAAGTAGGGTACCCTATTGTTGTGTCAGAGATAAAACATTCACCAGTTTAAAATATAGTTAAACATGTTGAAAGCTCATTTGAAAACCCTTACACCGTATGAGGTTGCATCTTCAAAGCAACAGGAGGAACTCTAAGAAATGAATCCGATGACTTGGTTATGTGACGTCACTTAACACAAACAGTCACGTCATCGAAGATAATCTGCATCAAAACAATGCATACATCAACAACAAAATGTTTCAATACAGTTTGACAGCGTCAAAGCGATCTTTTTAGGTTACCGATTAGGGCCAACTAGGCCTAATGTGGGGATTTTAGGCAGGGACTTGTGAAGGTAAACTTGTGCTTTATAAACCTGTCATTCCGTTGAAGGGCCTTAATCTTAATGCTCTTCAATGAGTCCAGCAAGCTAAAGAAAACAATTCCAAACTAAATGGAGTTGTTTTTGACCTCATACTCATATACTTGCTCCAAATAGAGTGCAATTTTAATCATTATCTAGCATAACAAAGTTTTGAACTGACATAATTTTCAAGTTGGCTGCCCCATCTTTCATAAGCAGCTGTTACGAACTATTTTCCTTCAGTGGGCTTTTAAATTTGAAATGTTGTCAACAACCCTTTACAAATGTGCTGTTTTGTTCTAAAGTTGGAATTATAAGGAATGAAATTTAATTTTTTGGTTTTTATTGATGTGTAAACTCCGGCGAATCACTGACAAATTTAACATAAAGCCCTTTGGGCTTTATTCAATTTGTGAGTGATTCGCCGGAGTTTACACATCAATAAAAACAAAAAAATAAAATTTCATTCCTATACTGAAATCTTAAAACTTTCTTAGCAAAAATGCATGCTGCGAACTGTTGCAAATGTTTCAGTCCTAAATCAAACAGAGAAAACATGCCCAAATATGACCAGTTGCTCAAATAACTGCAATTATTCTATAAATGAACAAGAGGGCTGGTTGCCCTGGAATTTTAATAAAAGTAAAGTAAGTAAGGGTGCAAAGATCAGGAATCGATACAATCAAGTACCACACCTGACCCAGGATACCAAGTTAAGAGTTGTTGCCTTTGATTTATGCTGAAAATGTGTTTCCATGCTCTATCTTGGGCATTTTTAGCAGATTCTCTTCAAACTTTTTATTGAAGTTGATATTGGGCAGGACTGGTTCGGATTGAAGATAGGTAGATTTTGTCAAATGTTTATTTATAAATGTTGAAAATTGGTTTCTGTGCCTCATGGGCATTTTTTGGCCAATCTTCTTCAAGCTTTGTATACAATTTGATATTGGGGAGGAGTGGTTTGGGATTATAGATGGTTAAATTTTGTCAAATAATTATGCACAGAGTTATTGCCCTTTATTTATGTTGAAAAATGTTTTTGGTGCTCTATCTTGAGCATTATTGTTTTTAGAAAAAGGCTGTATAGAACCTAATTTTAAATTGGAAACTTGAGCTGCGACATGTGATTTCCAACAATGAGCTATGTGCAACCAGCAAAGGCTCAGACCAGCCTGCGTATACGTGCAGTCTGATCAGAGCATTTGCTAGTCGCTTGAATATTAAATGAATATTAAGCTACTGACTGAACAACATTTGGAGTTTCTAAGCTTAAAATGAGGCTGCACAGGATGGTCTGAGTCTACACTTGTCAAAATGCCACATTGTTGGAAATCACATGTCACGGCTCACTTATTTTAACAGCTGTTTTAAATATTGTACATGAAATGCCACAGATAATGTTCTGGTTGAAGAAAAATTGCCTTGTTTGCTTAGATTCGTGCTCGCAGTGGTTTGTTGCTTAACATATCACTGGCTGGTTGTCAGTCGTTAAAGTGAACTAAAAATTGTGTTTATGAAACACTGTGCATATGCTTGTCCATAAGAATGATCTCACCAGGTAATCTACTCACCATCCTGTATCAACTGACCAAATCTGAGGCTACTATCTGTACATAATGGTTTTCAAGATTTATCATTGTTTCAAGTTTTCTATGTGCAAACTTGCAAAGGGCAATAACCGGTAAAATGCAAAAGGCAATTTCTCGAAAAAATTAAAATATATCCTTTTCTTAAATTTTCACCAGGTAATCTACTCATTATCCTCTATCAGCTGTTCGAGTTTGAAGCTCCTAGGTGTAGTAATTTTTGAGATATCAAGCTTTCTATGTCAAAATTTTCAAAGGGCAATAACTCAAAAAAATGAAATAACTTTTTTCTAATTTTCACCAGATAATCTGCTTATTACCCTCTATCTGCAATCTAAGTTTGAAGCTCCTAGCTGTTATACTTTTTGAGATATATTGATTACAAACTTTCATTACAACCAGAGGGACTGATGGAAAGCATAAAGCAATATGCCCCTTCAACTGTTTCAAAGTTGGGGGCATAATAAATCATGAGTGTGAAGTGCGAGAGATTTATCTACTTATGACTGACTGAGAGACAATGAGATATTAAGCAACAAATCACTGACAGTGTGAATCTCTTTTGACTCTTAATTCATTATATATAAATAGATTAAAATATGAATGAAGCCTTCAGAATCTGTTACAATTCTGCCATCTTGATCAGAGTGTTAGAAATTCCCGTAACCCTTGTTTGGATTGAAACACGTATTCTAACACACCTTGCCTATATAGCCAATGGATTAACTCAGTTTTTTATTGGTTGATAAATCACTGCACGGACAGGGCACAGACCGATGTGACATCATTCGGTCGCCAGTTTGAATTTTCATGATGTCATCTTTCACATACAACATTGTTACGTTGACAATAGATGGCATAACGTCATTTTTACAACTGCTTGACGTTCAAAATGAATGTAAAAATATGCATTCCAGTCTAAATAAGAGTTTCGGGAAATTCTGACAGTCTGTTCATGATGGCGGAACTGTTATCGACTACGAGGACTTCGTTCATATTTTTAATCTTTTTGTGTGTTAGAATCGAAATAGATTCATGCTAGCAGTGATATGTTGCTTTAGATATCATTGTCTGTAGGTAAGTCGTAAGTGGATAAATCATTCGCGATGCGCGCTCATGATTTATTCACTTTAACGACTGACCTCCAGCCAGTGATATCACAGGGGGTTAAGTCAGTTACAGTGCGGGGTGATTCTTTATGACAGTTGTCAATGATGCTTTATGAAAAGGGTTACAGGTTCTTTACTTTGGGTCAATGATTCTTTACAAGTTTCTATGCTCATGCCAAACGCGGGGTGAAAATGGTAATATTCGACAGTTTTAGAGTCAAATTTTGTTAATAGACATATAAGCAGCATGTTTCATGATAGTCTATGCATTTATCATACAGTTTAGCTGTCCAACAATTCACCAGTTACACTAGAGATGCTAAGTTGCAACAAATGCCATATGTGCATATTTCATGGTTTTATCGAGCCAAAAACGCTTGGAAACGAACCATTATATTATAAATTTGGTATCTGAAGCTTAAATTTTTCCTTTGATATACGTTTTAGCCTATTTCAACATTTTTCGAAGTTAATGGTTCTTTATGAAAGGTTACAAATGCTTTATGAGCCTAAAATTCGGGTAACAGGTTCTTTTAGAAAGTTATAACATATTCTTTATGAAAGAAGTTACAAGTTCTTTATGAGACAAATGCAATTTCGTCCTGATATACAGCCGTAATGTATTTTTTGCCCCAATAAATGGGCCGCTGGTATGTGCGACCAACAAAGGCTCAGACCAGCCTGCACATATGCGCAGTCTGATCTGAGCCTTTGCTAGTCGCTTAACTATTATATGACTGTTAAGCTATTGACCGATTAGCATTTGTAGTTTCTAAGCTTAAAAGGAGGCAGCACAGGCTCGTCTGAGTCTATTCGTGCCAAAATGCCACATTGCTGGAAGTTTCTTGTCCCGGCTCAAAAGTCTTTGTTGGTTTGTGTTGCCGTTCAGAAAAAGTTGAATTTTGACCTATTGACCCTATCCTCAGGGTCGTGGTGGTGGGGGGGGGGGGGGGGGGGGGGGGGGGGGGGGTAGGAGAGGAGGGGATACGAGAGGGGTAAGTCAACAATTTTTCCGTCATATTACGGCATCCCACACTTTACTGGGCAAGCTTAGCTAAGGAGGTAATGCCCTATTCCACACAGACCACGAATCCCCAGAATCATATAGAATCGATAAATGTTAGGATTCGTGGAGAATTGTATTTTTTTTCGACCCATACGTGATGTTCTACGATTCAGTGGAAATACTGCAATAAGTTAAAGAATCGACCACGAATTAGTTGAGAATATTCCGAATGCAGCACGAATTGGGCACGAATTAACAGAAATCCGCGGCGATTCGTGATGATTCGCGAGATTTTCCCTCACGACAGTTATAAAAAAAGGTCCATCCATGCTTAGGGGGCATCAGTTCCAAAATGAATGATCCTCGTATGTCAGCTGTAATATTTGTCAATTCGTGGGATTCGGGCCCTGTGTTAAATAGGGGTATAAAACAGTACTTTTTGCACATACTTTCACTTGAAACTGACAAGAACCCTTATTGAATCAGCGGAAGTTGGTGAATGAACGTATATTCGTTTTCATGACCAATCTCCAGGTAATAGTGGACTTTAGGAGGGTCGCAATGAACTTACGAACCCTAGATGAACCACTGGGCTTGCCTCCGACTGTGCTACAGGACCCAATAAAAAATTATACTCTCATACGAATATTACCGATAGCATGAAGGTGTACCACTAGACTGATATCCGTCATAGATGCTAATATTTCCCTTATGAATCCATACCAACCGCTACCATTCCAAGGGAGTGATGTGGCTCAGTGATAGAGTGCTTGACTCGGAACCGAGTGGTTGCGGATTCGAGCCTCACCAGCGTCACTGCGTTGTGTCCTTGAGCAAGACACATTCATCATTGCTTAATACTGGTTCAACCCAATAAGACCCGTCCTGGCATAGCTGAAAGATTGTTGACTGGGACATAAAGAATCCACTCAGCCACCATCTCACAAGTTCAAGGTAACAACTTCAACTCAGATGTCTGTCCATAGATCATACATGCTTCGTGTCCCCTAGCTCTGTATCTCATTACAGTTTAAGATATCCTCATGAAACAGATATCAAGTCAACAGCTAAGGTCATTGCGGGACGGTCAGTTCACCTAACCACACTTTTTCCTGGGCAGGCTTGAACAAGCGGTTAACCAGTAATTCGTGCACATACTTTCGCTTGTAACTGACAACAACCCTTCTTGAATGAATCAGCGGAAGGGAGGAGAATGGCCGTAGAAATCATTTCATGATCAATCTCCACGAAAGTATTGGACCGGACCAGGATCGAACTCGCGACCCCTGGATCTGCAGTCAGACACGCATCTGTAGCCAGACACGTTACCGACTGCGCTACGCGGCCCGGCCCAAGATACAGTATATTTCAAAAAAAAATATCTATTAAAAGGTGCACAACACGTGTACTGATCAGCCTGTGCTTCTGACCAGTTTGATACACTAAAACATATATCAAACAAGAATGTGTACATGAGACAAGGATGCCCCTGCTGATGCAAAATTTGTATATCTTTCAGAAGCCAAAAAATGACTTTTTAGATGAACAAAGGGCAATAACTCTTGAAGGCATGATGTGATACTGACCATCATGAGACATTATGTTACTAATCAATGTGACCCAAGTTTCATAAAATTCTGATAAAAAATACTGGACTTATAGACTAGACACCATAAAGAATGATGCATATTCATAACCCATTCAAGCCGAAAGGA
Organism: Loripinus fragilis; assembly: GCA_964019695.1. Taxonomy (NCBI): domain Eukaryota; kingdom Metazoa; phylum Mollusca; class Bivalvia; order Lucinida; family Lucinidae; genus Loripinus; species Loripinus fragilis. The sequence goes on from CAXHUL010000390.1 coordinate 2,142,206, forward strand.
ATTTCCCACTGTTTTCAATCGGACAAGTCCATTCATTTTAAGGGTTGTTGGGTTGTATTTTTTAATTTTATTCAAATTTCAATAGAAAATTCTGAAAGCAAACAGTGGAGACCCTGATCAGAGGCCGCGTTCTGCAGCGTCTGATCGGGGTCTGTGCTGTTTGCCTATGTCCCACAATAAGGACGCTAGGCTTATATGGGTTAACAAAGGACCATAATTCCTGAAGACATAGAGCATTGAACTGGTACTAAACAATGTGGCCAATTTTCGTAAAATTCTGATCAAAAAGAGCGGACATCATTGGTGTGACGTGCGGACAGATGCACGGACGGACAGACGTATGTACGGACAGACAGACAGAGGTAATACTTAATGTCCAGGCCATTGTCATGGTGGGCGCATAATGAAAGGAAACACACACAGTACAACTTATCAATTTTCTGAAGGATCACAAGTGATTGGACAATTTCGCTTACATAGCAGTAACTTCTTTTCAAACATGTCAAAACTGTATTCAAGAAAATCTGTAAGTTATTAGATGAAGTCCATTTTTTAAGTTATACAAGCATAAGCTTTATAGAAATGTTTGGTCTACCTTAAGCATACTATAAAAACTATTATTCTAGACTAGTAATTTATTACCCGAACAGAAGAATATGTTTTTGGCAGACAGATATACATTGAGGAACCAATGAAGCTTGGCTTTTATTGGTCAAAACTTTAGATATGCCGTAAGCGTAGCCTATGCCGTAAGCGTAGCCTTAAAGGCTTATGCACCAGTCATTTGTATCCACCCCCCCCACCCCCACACCTACGGGGATAGCGGTGGGCTATGGTGCAGTGCAAGTACTTTTTGATTGTCCCCGCAGTACCGGGGAACTGCGGGGGTTTTAACATTGGGACACTTACCCCTGTGAGATTTTCTGTAGTGTAGGGCGGGGCTAAGAGTAGGGTTGTTGCCATCAGCTTGTCCCCACAGGACTCTGAAAAGGGAAAAGTCACTATCCCCGCCCATCCCCGTAGGTGAGGGAGCAGTGGATACAAATGACTGGTGCATTAAGGGAGCAGTGGATACAAATAACTGGTGCATTAAGTGAGGATTATCGCCCGTATAGGCTTTATCACACCGGGTAGGCTCTGCAGTCAGACACGCATCGGTAACGTGTCTGGCTACAGATGCGTGTCTGACTGCAGATCCAGGGGTCACGAGTTCGATCCCGACCCGGTACCATACTTTCGTGGAGATTGATCATGAAATAATTTCTACGGTCATTCTCCTCCTTCCGCTGATTTATTCAAGAAGGGTTGTTGTCAGTTACAAGCGAAAGTATGTGCACAAATTACTGGTTAACCGCTTGCTCAAGCCTGCCCAGGAAAAAGTCTGGTTAAGTGAACTGACCGTCCCGCAATGACCATAGCTGTTGACATGGGACGTAAAGCAACAAAAACAAACAAACAAACAAACACCGGGTAGGCGGCAATCGAAAACGTTAATACTATCGACAGACGTAGATCAAAAATCGATTGCCGCCTACCCGGTATGTTTCTCATATTGCACCAGCTTTGTGCATTGTTAGATGTTGCACGGAATACAATAACTAATACTACCGACTGAAAGCTCTGTTTTCGTCTTCAAATTATGAGAAAACAACTCCACCGAAGAGAACTATAACTGCAACTGCAGGTACCCAGGACGAGAAATCTGGCTTCTGGGTTCACAAGTAGTCTGCCTTTTATAGGTTGATTGTTAGATTCTAATGATTGGATATATCAATAGGCGAGGTAAGTTTGTGAATGTTGAAAAAAAAACTCATTTGTATTTCTTTTGGGACGGGTACTCAAAAGAACCGTCTAAATGAGACGTTTCTTTTGAGAATCCAAACATGTAAATCGTTGTTGTCTGCATGTCTCTTTTTGTTAATCAAGAGTAGAATATCAAGTAAGATAAAAGTTATTATGGACAATGTTTGCCTTAATCTTCCATGCCTGTGTGGGGCGCAGTGGCTCAATAGAAGGGTTGCTATTTTGAGACTCAGAGACGTCAGAGTCAGTGTTTTACCCGATCCTTTAGTACTGGATCCACCAAGGTAGACCCATCCCGACAAGACTGAAAGATTGTTGACTCGGACGTAAAGAACCAAGACAAGCAAACGAAAAACCAAATGCTGCTATTTTGACCTGTCAGGCTCAACTCACTAATTCATGTTAAGTGCCCGCCTATTGGGACATTCAAAATACGCTGAGCCACCCCGTCCCCATCAATCCACCACATGCTCCTATTGGGAGTTTCAAAAAAGACATATTGATGTCTCGGATACAGTACGGGATACAGTACTGGATACTGAAAGCAGGGTTTGGATGTTAACGATGCATGGGAGGATCCAGAAAATTCTGTCTTGGGGGTTGGGTGTCCTGAGATCTTTATTTTAGTTTTTTTTTTCATTTCACAGAGGGCAGTGCGGACCTGACCTCCTTTTCGAAGCAATTGGGCCCACGGGTCCTACTTCTTCCCGAGGTTGTCAATAACAGTATTTCTAAGGAAACATATAACAACTTTTGATCTTCCAGCTGGGGTGCAAACCCTCTGTCCCCCACCCTTGGGACACACGACACATGCGATGCTTAGCTAACAATCTGGACTCTGTAGCTCGGTCAGTTGCCTATCTGCTTAATATGCAAGCAGACAAGAGATTGCACCCAGCATATTTTTCACGGAGAATTGTTTCTTCTCCTGATGTTTCAAGAGGACCAAGTTGCCAGTAACTTGTATAAGAATGAGCAAAAGTAATGGTAAACTGCCCTACAGTAGGCTTGCATAGGAACATTGTAGTTATGATAAACACAGCTGTTTACCATAGACAGCCAATCAAATCAAATAACAATTAAATGAAACGAATTCAGAGATTATGTCTCGGCATCACTGATATGATATTGAAATAAATATTAACCTTAATCGTAATGATAGGGCGTGATTTGCTTGACTTGGGGGAAATTTGGATGGGATTGGGCCCTTTTAGTCTCTCCCTGTCTCTTGGAGGAGTCCCATCATGACAGAAATATTGTTGACTGGGACTTTAAGTCTTAACTCAATCAATAAACAAGCCAGGGCTGTAGTAATAGGTCTAATTGCCCTGATATTTGATCCTAAAACCATTAACATATTTGCCAATTCTTTCATAAAGCATCCGAACCCTTTCATAAAGAACCAGTTATCCATCATTGGAACTGGTAAAGAACCTGTAACCAAAATGTGTTAATGATTCTTTATGACCAGTTTTTAGCTTGTCACAATTAATCATTTAAAATAAACTCTTTATAGTTTTACATGAGGAGACAATTGATTTTTCAAAGACATTTAGATTGAACTTGAAGTTGTATGCTAAATATCTTTGATGGAGTATGTACTTTGATAAAAATACTGAATTTATTATGGGTTTTATCATTATCTTAATTAAACCGCCAATTAAACCGCCAATTAATCCCCGACACATAAACCGTCATCGCAAAGACTGAAAGAGTAAAACCTTTAGCTTTTCAAATAAATGAATTAACAGAAATAAAATACTTTCGGGCTTCGAAAATCTTAAGTTTAATGCCGTTTCCCATCACCTACCTTATACTGATTAAGGAAATCATAAAGCACCCGTAACCCTTTCATAAAGCATCATTGACAACTGTCATAAAGAATCACCCCGCACTGTGACTGAGTTAACCCCCTGTGGATATATTAAGCAACAAATCACTGCTAGCGTGAATCTATTTCTTAATTTTTACTTATGCCAGCCCATGCCCAGTCCATGCAGTGATTTATCAACCAATAAATCACTGAATTTAAACATCGGCTATAGAACCAAAATTTTCCTTTAAATACTGGATCCAACAATTTTATGTTTGTCTAGTTAGCTTTCTAACAAAAAGCCTGTAGTGAAAATATTAACAAACTTTTTATGATGTATTTCAGAGTTCTGTTTTTAAGAAATCCCTGTCTTGTAAGCTAAGGCAAAATACTTCAGTTGTTATAGCGAACAAGTCTTATATCTACTGCTGACAATTCATTTTTCTAAATTTATACATCCACAAATAAGTGAGTATGATTAGAAAATGCCAAAATCTCAGATCAAAGGCTGACTCAATGAAAAATTTAGTGTGCATTGCTGACCTTTCACCAAATAGTTATATAGCTTGTATCTCAGGCTGGTAATTATCAGGCTCATTTCGCTTGATTGATTTAAGAAAAAGAGAAGGCATTGAAATAAGTCCCTTAAGCATAGCTTACCTTTTGGTTTATAGATTTTGCTAACCAAAATTTAGTCTCCCAATCATCTGCTATTTGGGAGAACATCTCAAAGTTTCTTTGGCTGTATCTTGCCACACTTAATAACGTGCTGATACTGTCTTTGATTTCCTGTTAAAAATGAAAGATTATAGTCAATTTATTGAACAGCAACTTATCAAATTTGAAGGTCAGAAGCTTGTTTGAGTCTGTACCCTAAGTATACTTTTTGAAATCCATTTATAATAGCTTTTTTTTTTTAAATCTGGCAGCCATTTTGTTATGGGGAGCAGAATCACTTTTAGAACTATAGGTACCAGGCCTATTGAGCAACATTTGTGTGAAATTATTTTCAATTTATGCCAAAAATTCAGATATTCTTTATTCATTTCTCAACTTTTACCTATGTTGGCCATTTTGTGGTTTTAGCAATACAGCACCATTCAAATGTCTTTACGTCTGGTTAACATCTAGTTAACTAGGAGCCCCTTAATAACTAGGAGCCCCTTATACAATATATATATATAGGAAATTAATACAATCAAGTACCACACCTAACCCAGGACACCACATGATAAAGTAGCAAAAACACAAGAAAACATCATATACAAATGAGCCAAGAGGTTAGACCCTTCCCAGCAGGTGACCACAATGCTGCAATGAACAGACAAGAAACCATGACAAACAAAAGATAAATAAAAAAAAGGATTCACAAAAGAAGCACCGCCTTGGAAGGGTCAGTAAAAACATTGTTTCTAGAGGGCTTAAACTTAGTGAAATCACCAAGTTTATAAAAATTTTCGTGCTCACCTCGAATGAGCACGCAAATCCAACTTCTCATTAAACTAAAATACCGACAAAGGAAGAAATTTCTTGCTTTGAATATCTCCGATGTTGTATTTATCATGATGATTTTCTGACAAATATCAATTTGCCAGCAATTGTTGGCATTTTAACATTTATGAGCAGGATAAATTTCTTGCTCAGCCGAGTTGAGCTGTGATGGAGAAAGTTATATGACCTCAGTCTTGAGAGTATGATAGCAGGGAAAGTATTTATTTTTACATTTTCAAACATGTTCATGAGCAGCTTCACTGACACTGAAATTTATCAAGAATGTAAATGTTAAAATTACATCAATTAAGAATTCACTAAAGTTAACTTCCTATTTGACATATCTCACCAGTGTAGTTGACTATAAGTTAACCAGGTATTTTATGAAGTTGACATGTAACTCACTCTAGGGTAAAAGGAATGGACAGATTATATGATTTTTTGGCTGTTTGTCAGGGTATCTCTTTAAAGAAAAAGTTTATGATGGTTATTCAAAAAAGTGAGTTCAACCAAATACATACCACAGACCAACCTAGGACACTGAGGAAAATATACAGATCAAGAACAGCCACAAGACAGCAGGAAAACAGTGAAAGTGAAGTATCAAGCTCTCTCTTCTTCAGTGAGATGCTAGTAAAACTAAAAAGGACTATACATACAAGGACAATACATGAAAAAACCCACAAACATACCAAATAGTAAGGCTCTATTGCCTTGTGGTTAATTATCACGTTTTCCCTATAGAAGCCTATGTAAAACCTGTGTCCCACAGGGTGCGTCTATTTTTATACCCAATGGCATCATTTGAACAATATTGGTAGAGGTACACTAGATGATAACACATACCAAATATCAAGGTTCTAGGCCTTGCAGTTTCAGAAAAAAAGATTTTTTCATGGATTTTCTATACATAAGCCTATAGATGGAAAATAAGTGCCCCATGTACGGGCCCGTTTTTTGCCCAAGGGGCATAATTAGAAAGAACTTGGAAGAGGTCGACTAGATGATGCTACATATCAAGGCTCTAGGTCCTATGGTTTCAGACAAGATTTTAAAAGGTTTTATTTCGAAAATCAATTTCTAGCCTGTGTGACCTAGATACACAACAGACAACAGAAATCCAAATATCACAATAACTCATAATGAGCCATTGGTTCAGGTGAGCTAAAATGAATCAACAAGACAGAATGGACATACAATAATGAACAGCAGCCAAAGCTACTTGGAGTGATGGGGATGGGGGTTGGGGGTAGTTAGGGTGGCTCTGAAGCCACTTGGCAGTTTCACAATAAAGTGCACATTAGGAAGCTGTCTTTGTTATAGTGGTTGTTCTATGTGCATAATTTACAGCCAAAATACTTTAGTTTCACCAACAAGTCATTACTTGACCCTTCAAAATGGTATATGACATACTTATATATGTTCAATTGCCACAAGAAGCCAAAATGATGCCAAATAAAACCCATTTTTCCACGTTAAGCTGTAACATTGAAAAAACACTAATTTTCACAAGGTTATTTCAAATATTTATAAGCATCATTTTATAAATTTTTAAAATCATAACGATAGCATGTTTCAGTATCTTTTAGATGCTTTATACCGCTTGCCATTCGGAAAGAAAAAAAGAGATTTACGCCAAATTGTATGAATGGCATGCTCTGTTATAAGTTTTACATTTTGTCCAACAGCTTTTATAGAATACATTCTAGATGTACAAAAATAGCATTGAATATTACTTAATTAACATTTGTTAGTACCTGCATGTGATATTGAAGAATAATAACAACAATTCAGACAAGTATTATATCTGTTATGGTTTCTTAAACTGTTCATATTGGAGCCCGAAATTTCTACGAAAATTTGTGTAGTGTCCGCAACGCATACAAATGCTTGTCTGGTTCTACTATTTCTTAGCTGATGATGTTTTCACTTTTCCTATGGAGACTGCTTATTGTCCTTTATAACTGGCGAAAAATATTGGACACTTCTGCTTTTGACTTAGAAAACAGGAGCAGAAAATGTCTGATGTAGTGTCCGCAACATTCTGAAGTGTCCGCATTAATACTCCTTTTAGATTAATGAAAATCTATTATTAGCGGTTAAGTTAGGTATTAGCATGTATTAACCAGTAAGTTATTCTAACTGCTTTCTTGTAAGATGATTATTTATCTAAGTATCTTAGCATCAAGCTTTAAATACCTTTTATAGAGATATAACTTAGTGCACTGATAAAATATGTGTTGGAGATGAGGTGATTTTACATTTAAGATATATTAATGTTCCTTGTTTGGCATTAAACCTTACATAGCAAAACAAAGAAATGTAAATATGCCTTTTTGCATTTTGTTTATTCATTGGTAGGCTATTATTGATACAAAAACCGTTGCGGACACTACAAATTTTGCACTAGTTGAAGATTTTTCTCTAGTTTGACAAACATATTCTAGAGCTGAGGTAACAATGGTAAAACTAAGGTTCCAAAGAGTCAGGGTATCTAAGGGCTTAGTATTGCCTGTAAATTGGTATCAACTCCTTTTCATGAATTTGATATACACCATGACCTTCCTGAATGAAGAATACATCCCCTGTCCCCACCTCAGGAGTCTACCGTAAGTGTAAGTGCCTCTTATTTGCTTACATATTGATCTAATTTTCTATCCTTTTAATTTGAGCATTGTGACCTCTTTCTGTAAAAGATGAACTTTAATCCTGGCTCAAATGAAGGAAATAATGGACCATTTAAGGGGTTTCGGTGCTTCAGTTGATTCAATCTGGTATGCAACATGACCACATTCTGTGATGTGGGAGAGGGCTCAAAGCAAGCATTTTTAGTAAGCAGTTGTGTTGGACATCAAAGTCAGTGGACTGAAGAGTAACATTTAGCCAAATAAAGCACAATTATATCCCTTACACACACCACTGGTCTCATTGATTAAGCCAACTGTGAAAAGTTATCTTATTAAAAAATTTAAGAAGTAGATATTATACAATTATTGACTTCACTGAGGTAGACATAAGGATTTATCTACCCTAAAAAGTGATAATTCACCGAGGCCGCTACGCCGAGGTGAATATCACCTTTAAGGGTAGATAAATCCTCATGTCTACCGAAATTGAAGTCAATAACTTTTGTTATATGACTTTTCAGAATGAAAATTTTCTACTTTCACTTTTGTTGTTGAAGTCAACCTTCAACCTAAGGACTTTCTAGCAAGTTTTATCAACTGTTATTAAAATATTTTAATGTAGGATTTTGCAATTTGAAATATATATATATTAATTCTCTGTATGTGAAATGTAAAATTTAATCATAAAACTTTTTTTACATTTTGTTTATTCAAACAAAGATAAATGAACAAACAAAACATAACAAAACAGTTGTTGAAATTCATGAAAGTCTTTAGTTTACCTGTTGGGATGTGAAACAGCAAATCATGTCAATTTCATGCAGCACATGCTAGTTTTATACTCATCATGCTATTTTTAGCTCTCTAGAGGGTGATATTGCAGAAGTGTCAAAAATATTAACTTCTGAAAACTAGTTTGAGCTGGATTTCATCCTATATCACCTTCTGAGCCAGTTTAGACCAGTTTTCAGGTAGACATAGAGATTTATGAAAACAAATTGGGCCAATCAGGAGACAGGATTCTCTCCAGTCATATGACAAAACAATTTTATGTTCTAAAAAATTTAAGAAGCCAATGATCATTGAGCTACAATAGACAGGTGACTGGTCAAAACAGATTCAGAAAAGGGTTTAGATTGAGCAGTGAGTTGTCTCTACGGTGCAAGTTTATCATAATCATCCATTAATTAGCAACTTAAATTCCAATCCCTTGATACCGATATATATATTTTTTACTATCTTTGATTTGTCATACAGAAGGTTTCCATATTACTTTCAATGTTTTACTCTTCAAAATGCAAACTATCAACATATTAATTATAAAGAAAGAGCATTACTTTATGACAAACATGAACTTCAACACAAGGCTTTAGAAAGGCAATATGTGTGAATAATAAAATCTGAAACTAAAAATCCTCAGTTAGGTCTTCTTTATAGTGCCAGGCACTTTGCCATGCACCATTGATCAGCACTTTTAGTATAAACATTTTAAAATGATTTGGGGATGATGCCCTTAGTCTTTGTAAACCAGCAAAACAATTCTAACCAATTCTCAAATATGAATCTTACTGTAGTGTCCGCAACAGAACTGACAAATGACCTTTAGCATAAAACAGAATCGTTTTCGAGATCCGATCAACACACTTTTCTTCATTGCAAGTCCTTTTGTCTGATAAAGTTATTAACTGAGGTTTTTCATTGAACTTCATTCATTTGTAAAACCTTATTTAACAACCAGCTGTTTATGCTATTTTGACAAATTTCAGCACATTTTTATTATATGCATACTTTAAATCACATTTCTATTGAAATTCAGTTCAGTATTCTATTCAGTATTAAGGAAGATATGTACATAAACGCATTTCATTGCTAAATTATAAAGTTTGATAAATACATATAATGGATTTGACTTTATTGTAGTGTCCGCAACGAAAAAGGTGCAAATTTAAAAGCTCAAATATGATGATTTTAACGCAACGTGTCTACAAGAAATAAGTTTCAGTTCATATAGTGTTACTATGTTTTCAATATATGATAAAAAAAATGACTGTCTCCATGTATATTACTCAGTTTTAAAGCAGTGTCAAAGTATGAGAATAGTTAAAGCTTTGTGAAAATTGAAGCAAAGTAAGTAAGAGTGCAAAGATCAGGAATCGATACAATCAAGTACCACACCCAAACCAGGATACCAATGGGAAAGTGACAAACTCACAGTAAGACACCACAAACGAGAGCCAAGAGGTCAGCCCTTTCCCAGCAGGTGACCACAAAGCACAATTAAACAGACGCGCACAAACACATAGCAAACACAAGACAGAACAAAAACATAAAAGATCCACAAAAGAAGTACCGCCTTGGAACGGTCAGTAAAATATTTTACTGGAGGGCTTCAATATATGATAAAAAAAATGACTGTCTCCATGTATATTACTCAGTTTTAAAGCAGTGTCAAAGTATGAGAATAGTTAAAGCTTTGTGAAAATTGAAGCAAAGTAAGTAAGAGTGCAAAGATCAGGAATCGAATCCAATTTTCATCTTGTTAACCTGCAATAATCCAGATATAACCATGGATATTTAGAGTGGACAACAATATGTATCCTAATCAGATGACTTGCCTAGATTTGCAGTCGAACTCACCACTGACTATGTTACAGAGCCTGGTGAAGTATTGCAGAATTTGAGGTGTTCTTACCTGAAAAGTTAAAGGGATTGCCTTCTGCTTGCTGTTGTGTTTGCTTGATATCCTTAGTGCCTCTTCTGTTGTCAGGTGATGGTAGACATGGCAAGTCATTTCCCTTTTAAAAAAAAATACAGAGAGGATCTTACACGAGTGCTTATGTTTTATTAAATTTACTAAATGAGCTGGGGAAAAGAGATAAAATGCGAGGCTTGCCGAGCAATTTATCTATTACGCAACAAGTTTAATAAATTCAATAATACAAGAGCACAATGTTAGATTCTATTTATCATATGAAATTAAGATTACTTTGAAGTCTCATTTCTGACGTGAAAATGTTATAATTTTGTCATTATGTATGCAACGTTGTTATGGACGTCATAACGTTTCCCGAAAATCAGTAAACCACTAGTGGTTTATTGATTTTATTGCATGGCGTTATTTCACTCCCAGACGCGACGTCATATGATAAATGTATATACATATATCCAAGAAGCAGAATTTATTAAACTTATGATCCTTACAGGATATTGTGAGTTACTGTTCAATGTATGCTTGACGTGGATAAATTGTTTTGATTACAGTGTGGATATGTATGCATGATAATGAAAAATCATAAGTTGACTAGGGTTTGGTTTTACATGATTATTGTAAAGATAGTTTAAAGACAGGCAGAAATTTTTTAATATCAAAGCTAAAAACTGCTTTGCCTAGTTTTTTATAAAGCATACGCTGATATGCTTTGGGAAGGACTTTCAAAAAATTACTAAACTATATGGCATTGACCATTGGCTTCTTTTGAAAATATTTAAGACAATGATTTAAGAAAGCTATGATGTGCTGTTGCTATGCTCACGAGGCATTTGTACTTGTTTCTTTCAGGTTAAACCAGTTATTGCTTGGGGGTAGTTTCATACCCGTCAGTGTTCACATATGTTTTGGATGTACAAAAGGACCAGCTCATTGAGACGGTTCTTTTGAGTACCATTTGTGAAATGGAAAAAAAACGGACTCAAGAGTATCAAGTATCAGTTTTGGCGGGATCAGCGGTGGGCAGACGGCTCTCCAAATTGTTATCGACTCGTCGCATTGGGGTTTGTGACCAGGTCACTCTCAAATCAGCCATATCAGCTAAGAGTACTAGCAAAATATTGCAAATTTTCATATGGCAACTTAGTCATTGAAAAATAATAATTTTATGACTGGAATTGGTAATTATCATAATTTTTCAGTAATTTTTCCACGTCGTACATGCAATTTTTCAAGCATAACCTGTCTTAGAAGTTTCCGACTAAGTGAGAACCAAACGAGTCTGTTCAGCTACAGAGACTCGCTGGAAACTTGAAATTTTCCATGTTGCAGGTGTACTAAGCAAGCGAGCGAATATGAAAGCCACATGCAACAAAACCAGGAAGGTTTTTCTGTCATATACTGTGGGTTTGAAAGCAGCAAAACCCCAATCGAGATTTTGCGCATGCACATGCTCATCAGAACCTTCGTTGCTCGCAGATGCGGTAATTATAAATTTCACAAACAAATCGTATTGTATGGTAAACTCTGCGACATAATGTGCTTTAATCATTTAATATACACGCAAAATGTTTGAAGATCTTCAAAGGAATGTCAAGCAAGCCGTCTTCCGTTTTTTTCTTCTTCTTCTGAATCAATTATGGGTATTCCTTAGAGTCGCCTCGCAATATATGTTCTAATGGAGAAATAAAATTGTACTTTAGATTTGATACTTCTTATTTGATTCTTTACGCCCCATTCAACAATTTTTCAGCTACAGGACGGATCTTCCTGTGTAAAAACAGTTCTTAGCATGGATAGATGTGTCTTGCTCAAGCACACAACACAGTGACAGCGGTGAGGCTCCAACCGGCGGCACCTCGGCCTCAAGTCAAGCACTCTAACACTGAGCAACTGCGCTCCCTAAAAAGCGCATGCTCTAATAAAGCCAGGATAGTCCATTGTATATATGTAGGAAATCTTTGATTAGTTTTTTGTGATAGACATGAACGTTAGTGATAGCGCATGAGATTCCCGCAAGTTTCACTTATGTGCGAAGGACTCTTTTAACGCTCATACTGACATATGGTAATAAAAAATCTACACTTGTGACATTCAAGGTGGAGGGTCTGGTCATCAGCTTATTTTATGGGAAGGGGGTGGAGTTGCTTGTCGATGGGGTATGTTCCAGTACTGTAAATTCGGAAATTTTTGCCAGGGTTGTATTTTCGCGAAACTTCACAATGATGATGTTTTGTCAATAGAAAGAATATGTGCAAGTTCGGGGCAGTAGTCTATATAACGTATTTTTAAGAATAGGCCATTGTTCATGGATATAACGTTCCATTACATACTCATTGCAGTGGAATTAGGATGTACATTAAATATCAAAACATTAAGTGTCTAAAATATATTTTTTTATTGCAAGTGACACCTGCTCGAATTTTGAAATAATTTAATCACCCCACATCACTACCATCACCACACACGCGAGCCTGTTAATCATTGTACATAATGAGCATTCGTATTACTTCTTTTTGTGATTTTCGTCACTTTTATAGTGAAAAGAAAATTGGAGCTCGTTGTTTTTTCGTTGCCATGAGATCATTGTCATCGTCTTTGTAGCAATAAATTGAAAATATCTTCATAGAATATAATTGTTTAGCAGGCAAACCTACCAACATATGGTCAATTATTTATACAGTCCCATGTTCACATATTGTAATGAAGCTACATTATGTAGGTAACTACTATATTTTACCAGCAGGATAGTAAAATCAGCACTGACTAGTCATTATAGATCTTGCATATCTCTTGTATACCTCAGCAGGGACATTTCCAGATATTGCAAATAAAATCCAGCATAATTAGTGGGGTACGTAAGAGTATTGGCATAATTGAAAACCTTAGCATTTAGTGTAGATTAATAATTGAATGTACACTTCAGGGCTCGAAAAATCCACTCGTCAGCTCGTAATTACGAGTGCCTCAGGCTGCAGGGCAAGTGGTATTTTGGATGATTTCCAATGTTAATTAATATTTTATCCATATATGTCAATAATTATTGTGATGCAGGGCAAGTGCCCATTTTGAGATATTTCAAGGTCTGCACTTATGGGTTCACACCTACAACTTTCTGCCATTTTTTTTTCGTAACTTATATGTTAGATTTATGAAACCAATACGTTGTTTCTGGTGCCTGTGTGCAAAACTGACGGACCAATGCGAGATTTTTCCATAATTTGGTGCAAAGGATTAACTAGATATGGTAGGTCATACTATGCCATATGGGCCTCTACGCGAAATAACCTGTCATCTGGGTTTGCGAACAACAAGGCGCAGAACAGCCTGTAGACTTGCTACTAGCAAAATTTTAACTTTCTAGCTAGTCTCTGTAGCTGAGGAGACTGGTTTGAGTCTCGCTTTGTTGGAAACCCTGAATAGAGGTTTTGTAGCGTCTAGGCCAACATATTAATGAAACAAAACAAAACAAAGCACAAAAACGCTCATTTAATGTTGCGCCAACAAATTGTAATATTTAAGCTTGTTTCTCCTTTGATAAGTTCCTCGTCAATGGAACCCTTGGGAGGTAGGGGGTGGTAGCTACCTATATATGACATAGTACGGATGTGCATTCCGAACAGCTCGCTTTTTCTGATCTTGGTATATGAATGGCTCAAATTTTCTGACACCCATGTATATGCATGTAATTTTCGTATGTATTATTTGTTTGTTTGTTTTGTTGCTTTACGTCTCAAGTCAACAGCTATGGTCATGGCGGGACAGTCAGTTCACCTAACCACACTTTTTTCCTGGTCTAGCTTGAACAAGCAGTTAACCAGTACTTCGTGCACATACTTTCGCTTGTAACTGACAACAATCCTTCTTGAATGATTCAGCGGAAGGGAGGAGAATGACGGTAAAAAATATTTCATAATCAATTTCCACGAAAGTATGGGATCAGGCCGGGATCGAACTCGCAACCAGGGTAATATAGAAAAAAATGGCGGAAAGTTGTAGTTGCAGTCAGACTCGCATCTGTTGCCAGACACATTACTGACTGCGCTACGCAGCCCTGTAAAAAGGTATATTAATTCAAAGGGCAGTACATGTATATGAATATGTCATCTTTCTTTGAAATCAAGTATATGAAAGGGCTGTTTTTTTCAAAGGCCAGGTATATGTTTGGGGTTGGTTTCGAAATACTGGCTCATACACCCATACCAAAATGAACCCCCCCCCCCCCCACCACCACCTGAGTCCCCACCCACCCAAACTCCTAGAGATCGAACCACTTGTTTTTGAAAGTGTTTTAGTGTAACACTTTTGTTTACGTATATGAGAGCTTCTTTAATGAGCTTAATCGATTTGCCATCCTCTGAAATCAATCATAACATATACATGCCTGCCCTCCGACAGCTATGCAACTTAACTCCGAACAGAACGCTACCCATAAACATGACACCATCGTCATTAATTTGCAAATAAATTAGTGTTGTACACGTCTGTTTGAATTATATTGGACTGATACATTCGAAAGAGAGGTTAAACATTGCAGTGGTAGCTATGAATCAAGAAAAAATAAAATATTACATATAGATATTAACTGATAAATTCTAAATATTAGTTCAAATCACCGCATTTCCGAATTCAAATGCAATTTAAACTCAAACAGATTCAGTTCAAAAGCATGTACTGCTTTCAGAGTTCTTATCATTTAATACACTATCGGCTTATATGTTGATTTTATTCCTTAAAGTGGTTCTATATGATATAAAACCGTCTCAAAACAGACCATGTGCAACCCAAAACTCCTTTGTTTACCTCCGATAGCAAACACCCTCCGAGATCTGGACATGCGGTTTACCTGAGTGATAAATCAAGTCTATGAAATAAAAACAAAACTTTGAGATTGCTAATGCCAGATTTTTTAATATACAATTTAATCTAAAATCTTATTCCTATTTCAGGGGAATCACCAAAATATATCATTCAGTATCTTATCACGGCTTAGGAAAAGAAACAAATTTTCAAAATAAAGAAGCTGGATGGCGATTACAACTATTTAAACTTAATATTAAGGATATGGGTTTTTTAAGAAAATTTGTAAAATGCTGAAAACTTCCTTGTGAGAATATGAAAATCGAGCGTGGTTACATAATTATCATTTTTATTTCATAAATTGACAGTCCATACATAAAACAAGCTGTAGCCCTTAAGTCTTAATGAAACTGCTGATCCATCAAAATTCATAAGTGGATTTGAGAGGTGATATGCTTTTTATACCTTTTAAACAGTCATTCTCGGGTGAGTGACCCAGGGCCCGAGGGCCCTCTTGTTACCAAATGGTATTCAGGATGATTGACACCAAATAGTATTCAGGGTGATCGACATGAAATAGTATTCAGTATTCAGGGTGAAAATTATTGAGTATTCAGGGGGAGGGGGTTGGTTTTCAGTCAACCAACCTTCCTATATACACTGAGCTGCTTGAGCCTGCTTCTATCCTTAGTTAGAGGTCATCATGGGTATGTTTATAGCTCACATGTGTAACCCGTTCAAAGGAAATCTCATCCCTAGCTACTGGCTGAATTTTAACCAAACTAAGCAGGAATGATCCTCATATGGCCTTCTGCCATGTTTGTTCAAATGGTTCTAGTCTGTTGCATATTTAGGTCACACAGGCTAAAAATAGATTTTTGAGATGAAAACTTTAAAAAAATCTCCTTGTTTGAAACCGCAAGGCCCAGACCCTTGATATTTGGTATGACATCATAGCATCATCTAGTGGGACTTCTACCAAGTTTATTAAAATTATGGCACTGGGGCCAAAAATGGGCCGGCCCCGGCGGTCACAAAGGCTTATAAAGGGAAAACATGAAAAAAATCTTCTCGCCAGAAACCACATGGCCGAGAGCCTTGATATTTGATATGTAACATTATCTGAACCTCTACCAAGTTTGTTCAAATTATGGCCCCGGGACAAAAATTGGGCCTGCCCCGGTGGATCACATGTTCACAGCCACCAATCCAACTCCTGCATCGTAAAATACAATGATAATAAATTCATAAGAGGGACTTCCTACTGTGCAGAAGCTGGACTCGATTCGTGTAAGTAACAGCGTGTTTGACTCTACACTAATCAAGAATAAGGGCCTATCACATAATGAACAAGTAAAACAAGGGGCAGTCATATACATTTTGTTCAAAAAAGAGGGCCAATCTGAATAGAGGACCGACCGGGTCGCACAAGGGATGATCTGTAATACATCTCCCCCATCCCCACAGAAGGAAACCCTATCTCGATCTTGTAATGTAATAAGAGCATTATTTGAGTTGAGGTGAGACATTTCAATCAATGCCTTTCTGTTTTTGAACGTTGTTATGCAGTATTATTAAAGCCAAGAGCGATACTTTTAGGATACATGGCCGAACAGTGCCTAAAACTGTGTGATCAACTTGATTCATCTTCAAATAAACAACATTGACAGGTGACACATATTTATTGTTATATTATATTATTATTTATAATTAATTATAACAAAGTTTTAGAAAAGAATAAAGAAATTATAAAAAGTTGATAAACGATTTTGTGAGGTATGTTTATGCTGAAAATTTACAACACTACCTGAAAATACACACACTTTATACACGTCAACACTAATTTCAAAGCACAGCACATACTCCCAACAGATCGGCTGCAGTTATTTGATCTTAAGTAAGTCATTGACCCATCGAATAGTCCTTCTCATGAATTTATTAACATTGCATATTATGATGCAGGAGCTGAATTGGTGGCCGTGATGTTTTACATAGGCTTAAAAAGGAAATCTGCTTGTCTGAAACCGCAAGGCCAGTGAGTAGAACCTTGATATTTGGTATGTAGAATCATCGAGCGGACTTCTACCAAGTTTGCTCATAGTATGCCCCTGTAACCAAAATGGGCCCACCCTGGGCCTGGGGTCACATGTTTTACATGCGCAGATCCAGAAAGTTTTGTCAGAGGGGGTCCAACACTGACATTTTATTTTTTTAGTTGAAGGGATGGAGAAAGGATCGAAATGCCACTAAAAGTCGGATATCATCAGCCCACCAGCAAAATGCCGTTTCGCAAATATTTAGTTACAGGTTAAAGTCAACAGGGTAACAGGTAGAGATGACCGTCTAATGGATTTACTGGCCATCTTAACTTCTAGTTCTTTTGATTAATGTTGATGCCTTTACATAATCATGTCAAGAAATACATACTGCATCCCGGAAAACACATTTTAACAGTCATTTAGTCAGTGTTATTTTTGGTAGGAATACAATTTCTCAATTGCATTGCTGAAAGAGGAAACAATGGGGGAATGCAGAAAGGTACATCGTAAATCATTCTGTGACAGTATTTGTGAATTTTCTTTCACGGTTGAGCGTCTCTTGTCACTTTATAATCATATGCAATCTTAAAAATAGACTATTTAGTTGCATTGGTTGTGCTCTGAAAACGCATAGTAAGCATAATCATGTGACAGTTATTTCATCAAGAACTCTGACAGCCCCTTTTATCAGTGGAGTGGAACCATTTGTAAAATTTTGAGAGAGTGCATCATGAGGAACAATTCTGTGAAATTAATTTGAAATTGGGTCAGTTGTTCAGGAGATGTAGTTTAAAAGATTTCTTATCTGGAGCTCTGGCAGCCCCCTGTTTGGTCGAGCAGAACCATTTATGCAATTTTGAGAGAGGGCATCATGGGGACCATTCATGTGAAGTTATATGGAATTTGGACCAGTGGCTCAGAAGGAGATGTCGTTAAAAGACATTTCTTATCTAGAGCTCTGGCAGCCTCTTTGTTCAGCAGACAGGAACCATCTGTGCAATTTTAATAGAAGGCATCATGAGAAACAATTCTGTGAAATCATTTTGCTTTTGGACCAGTGGTTGAGAAGGAAATGCCACTTAAAGGTATTTCTTATCTGGAGCTCTGGCAGCCTTTTTGTTCAGCGGAGTGTAACCATTTGTGCAATTTTGGTAGAGGGTATTATGAGGAACAATTCTGTGTAATTATTTTGAGTTTGGGTCAGTAGTTCAGGAGGAGATGTAGTTTAACAAAAGATTTCTTATCTGGAGCTCTGCCCACCCTCCTGTTACCATTTATGCAATTTTGAAAGAGGTCATCATGGGAAACATTCATGTGAAGTTATATAAATTTGGACCAGTGGTTCAGGAGGAGATGTCATTTAAAGACATTTCTTATCTTCTTATCTAGAGCTCTGGCAGCCCCTTTGTTGAGTGGACTGCAACCATTTGTGCAATTTTGGTAGAAGTTATCATGAGGAACAATCCTGTGAAACTATTTTGAATTTGGACCAGTGGTTCAGTAGGAAATGCCGTTTAAAGGTATTTCTTATCTGGAGCTCTGGCCAACCCTTTTTTTTCTAGTTTTGCCATTACATAATACCTTTTAACAGGTAAAGTATTACTTTAAACTTTGAACTACTCCTTTAATACATCTATATAACCTTCTTGTCGGTTCTGGATTGATCTTGATGTTTGAAACGCTTCTTGTCAGTAGTGCGGTAATAAAGCTGACGCTGCTGATTTGGCTGAAAAATCTGAATAAATCTGAGTCAAAGCACTACTTTTGCAATTCTAGGATACAAAATAATTCCACCATTTATACTTCAAAATATAGTCAAAAGCTTCTCCTGGATGTATGACTGCTCTTAACTTTCTCTTGACGGTAGTTAATAATATGCGACCAGCTGTCTAACTTTCTCTTGACGGTAGTTAATAATATGCGACCAGCTGTCTAACTTTCTTTTGACGGTAGTTAATAATATGCGACCAGCTGTCTAACTTTCTCTTGACGGTAGTTAATAATATGCGACCAGCTGTCTAACTTTCTCTTGACGGTAGTTAATAATATGCGACCAGCTGTCTAACTTTCTCTTGACGGTAGTTAATAATATGGGACCAGCTGTCTAACTTCCTCTTGATGGTAGTTAATAATATGAGACCAGCTGTCACTGATGAGTCCGTTCGTTATTCGGTATATATCTGCTTCAAAGTTCTAGTTTTGCAAATTTTTGATATTTAAGAACCTATAAAACAAGTTTTCAAACTACAAACTAGTGAATTAATATATAAAATGCCTCTTGTCGGCACTTGGCAGCTCTTGTCACTTCTTGTCGGTAATTAGGGCGACCCAATTAAAGATATAAAACATGTCTAAAGGAATTTTCATTCTGTCACCTGGATCATGCCTTGGTGGTTCGACTTGGGGGTGCTGGGGGCCAAAATCTTGAGAATGGGAAATTGAGATGGCGCCCCATCGACTGCGCTATCTAGTTTAGGTTGATTTCGGACAACTTTCAGCTAAAATTGTCGAAAATAGCTAAAAAGGGTACCTTGGTCTCTTGCTGATGTTCATAAAGACCTATAAACTTACAATAAATATAACAATACAGTCTTAAAGGTAATATATTGAACCATTGCTTTTTGAAGAAAAATCACAGATATGCAGAGAAATAATAGAGATACAGTTTATTCCCCAATAAAGAATCACTAAGGATTCTATTCTTGATAATTTGTGTTTGTAAATGCCAACTGATTTGAAACAATACACATGAAATACATCCATCATACCTCTTATAATCCATGTAAGTTTAATATTAAAAAGCTTTTGATATACAGAATAGTGGCAGATTATAACCCTTATACAGTGTCTCCAGTATAGAACCACATTCCCCAGTAAAGGATCACCTGACAATAGTCCAGTCACAAGGTGAACATGGTTTAAGTATCACATAAAAAGATAGTGACCTAAAGTTTCACCCCTAAAGAACACATTCAAGTAGTTTAGGTTATTCTTATAGAGTTTGGTTCAAATTTTATAATTGCTTATATAATCAGCTACAATATTCGTATATATTTATAAGTTCTGACACCAGAAGTATATTTATGTTCAAGGTTCAATACAATCTGCTTTATTTGCTTTCAGGAAGTTGCAAACTTTTATTTGATGAGTAAACTGTATGTTAGGATGCATACTTTCATTCTCTGTCACCACTTACTCAGTTTAAGTCATCAGAAGACACATCCCAAAATAAGTGATTCTTTACTGGCAACTGTACAATGTCCAATATAATGCTGTCATCTGTAAAATTTCCTTGCAAATGGAAGTCAATTTTTTTTATAAATTATGGAGTTCTGAAATCATAGGGCATGTCCATGACAAAGGTTTGGAACCACCTTGTTTCTTTTCAACTGAATGATTATCAATGTTTTGAATTTTCAGCCAGCCAGAGTTAATACCTAAACTGTGTCAAATACCTCTTTCCCAGCTTGTGACACCATAGCTGCTTGTGTGCTATTTTCATTGCCGCAGCAGTGTGTATATATTGGCTGACATTCTATTACTAGCTAAAAATTATACCATACAATAATTGATAGTGGTCCTAATGATGCCTAGTTTTGACTTCAGACATTTATGTTTTTCTGTGAATGATGAAACCTTAATAGGCTGATCTTCATATAAAATCATAAAAAAAACATATTAATTTTGGTTTTACTGTAGTATTTTTCTGGGACCATGATTACCCTAAGTCAATTTATGGGAATTCCAACATATTTGACATGGTTCCATTTGGCTCAAGGAGCCCATCTGGTATATTTCCAGATTTTAATTATCCTTATGTATTGATGAAGCCATGTACACAATTTAAATCCCCTATGGCGAGCCTTTACCACAAAGAAAACCCCGTGAGAACTGGTTCATGGACTGAAGTGACCCCCCTAATTGACTAACCTCTAATATTTTGAAATGTGAATATATCAGGGGTGTGAAAGAGCTTTGTTTGACAGATTTATGGTTAAACAAATAATTTTAGTCATTGAATGTTGTATGGGATATGTTAAAGCAGTGTATTTGATAGGGGTTCCCCAATGGGGTACCAAATCTATAAAAATGGAATAGTCATGTTTTTAAAGTGCAGTTCTGTTTGGCTCAAAAGATACATTGCAATTTTTTTCTATCATATGATCCTAATGCCTTTTTTGCTTATCAGAATAAAATTTAAGGTAGGATTAGATAACTAATTAGTCCTTAATTATGACTTTTAATCAGACATCAGTTATTTGGAGTATTGACAAAAAGCAGCATACTGCTCTGACTCAGACATACAGGCTTCCCTCTGAATAATTTTTTAAGCATGCTTTTTTGTGGTCTGTTGATTTCTTTCAAAAAATTTCTGGAATACCATCAGAGTGATAAACAGTTTGGATCCAGATCAGGCCCGAAGTCAGGTTTGATCACGGACCAAACTGTTTGCAAAGGCTATCAGCAGACGACACTAGTAGGCATAGAGTTAACCCTTCTCATTTTTGGTACCGGTAAACAAGTAATTTGGCAAACTGTTTGAAGACCCAGATCAAATGCCATATGATAATCAGGATCTGCACTGTTTGCTTAGATAAAAACAATCTTCAGGGACATAAATACATGATTTTACAGTAAGTTTGACATGTGACCCTTAAAATATAAATGGCGAGGAAAATTTCGGTGTCCGAACACGCTTTCTCTAGTGTCATTTGCAGGGATGACACTAGATAAGTGCATCGTCTTTCGGATCGGGACGTTAACTGGATGTCCCCTGTGCAGGGAGAGTCACCCCTTGTGCAGGAAAAAGAACCCTACGGTAATTTCGATATGGTTACTTGTAGGCTTTATCCTGCAATCCGGAGTGTACAAAGTACACCTGCCGATAATATTCAAAAGAGGGTCTGGCAGTATATAGAGAAAGAAAGAAAGAAAGACTATTCCGTTTTTCATGCATCAATATATATGGGATAATTCATTGGAATGAAAATGCATGCTTTGGGATTCTTTTACTATTTATAATGAAATTGGGTGAACTCAATTATACTCCAATATTTCACTCTTATCAAAGCTGCTATTTATGTTGGGGGCGCTAGGATTTGTATTTTGCGGGAGAAGGTATCTCATTACATTTTAGCACTTATAACTGGTTGACTGTATCAGTGTATGGTTATTTAAACAATTTATATGGGAATCTTTTTTTTTCAATTGCCAAGATCACTTCCTAAGTTTTTAACTAGACTGCCTTTCTTTCCAGTACTTGTTTTGACAATCTTACTTGTATGAAAACCTGCTAATTGGGGTATTGTCAAAGTGATGTGTTAATATTGCCTCAGGTAATTAGTGACCATTGATTAACACCCTGTAAAATATTGTAACAGCAGGTGTCTTCCTTGCTACTTCAGGCTTGAAACTGAAAAAAACTGTAACTTCCTTAGTTTTTGTCAGATTGTCATGATTTTTTTACCAAAATGTAGGGCATTTTATGTACTTTTAGAAAAGGGCTTGGCGCTGGAAAAAAGGGCATGGCACTAGAGGAAAAGGGCATGGCGTGACGCCATGCTAAAACTGGCTAGGGGAAACACTAAAACTTCAACATAGGTCAGTTTTAAAGCTCAGCCACAAGCCAGTTAATGGTTCACCCATTTTTACTCTATTGTGTTTTCAATATTACCTCTATCTTTCTTGTTTCTTTTACTGTCAACCATTATTTTTCAACCTCGATATTTCTTATAAAACTTGCAAAAGTATTTTCCTGTGATTACTTTCGGTTTCATAATTGAGATATATATACAAGAAAGAGCACTCATCCTGGAAAACATTGCTTAAAGCTGCAACTGCAAGATTGAGGATCGAAAAATTGACGTGCAGCCACGTCTGTCTGTCAGACAGTCTGTCTACCTGTCTGTCTATCTATTTATCTACCCATCCGTAAATCCATCAATCCCGAGGAACCAGAACCAGATAAAATCCAGGTCACTGGTAAGACTGAAGACGGGGCCCCAGGGGTTTTGGGGATCTGGGGAGAATGGCTATTTATTTTCAGGGAGCTGGGGAGCACTGGTAATTATTTTCAGGGATTTGCGGAGCAAGCTCATAGTTTTGGGGATTAAGGGAGCCCTGCAAAAATGTAAAAAAAATCTCACCTTAAAAGAAATGCCTTCATTTCGTTTGATTTTTTTTTAAAAAAAAATCTTCGGCTTCTGGGGGAAATGGGCGGAGAGCTTTGTTATTATTTAAATATATGTGCGTATTTTAAGCTTAAAACATCATTATTTTCAATTTTACCAGAGGAATGTTCCGTGTTTTTCGTCAATCCGTTTGTTCAAAATAAGGATTATCAATATTAAGTAAGTCATCTAAATATCTGGAGGTAGAGTTAAAAGCTTCAATAATATCAGCTTGATTATTGTCTGACAGAGATAACATAAAGTCTCTCTCATAACAAAACAAAAACAAATCTGCAACAAGAGGAGCACAATTAGTACCCATTGGGATACCGGCAATTTGTCTATATAATTTAGAGCCAAATCTTATAAATATATTGTCCAAAAGATAATGGAGCGCATCACACATTTTCTGACATGACCACAATTTATATCGTTTAGGTTGTTCAGAAGTAAAAAAGGCATTTTTATCATTACAAGCCAAATAAAGTGAGCCCTCTCTGTTAAATGTTTGTTCAATTAATTCTGTTAGTTTATCTTTTATTAGATTATGAGGCAATGTAGTATAGAGAGTAGAGAAATCATATGTAGACAAACCAGATGCTAGAAAACCTCTAGACTTCAATTTATTTAGAATTTCACCTGAATTTTTAATAGACCAAAATAAATTTTTACCATTTCTTTCATAAACTGTTGTGCAATATTTAATGACATGGTTTTTAATCGCAGTGAGGCAAGAAGTCAAAAGAATAGACAACTCAGTAGTTGTACATGCACTAGAATTAGCAATAAAACGTGACTTATAGGGCCGTTTATGAAGTTTAGGTAACCAGTATAACGTAGGAAGCTTGCTATGGTCCTCATCAACAAACAACCCAAACTTAGCTGCCATATGGTATCGATGCCTATCAATGCTAGACGTCTGATCATGCCTGTTATGCTCATATGTTTTGGCAGTGCTAAGTTCTTGCTTTAGGGTGTTAATATAGTATCTTTTTCAAACAACCACATCATTGTTAGCAGCCTTATCTGCGGGGGCCAAAACAAACTTCCTATGGAATTCCTGGATCCCTTTCTTCAAGTGTCTAAAAGTGAATTTAGGTTAAGGTGGTAGAAGATCTAAATTGTTGCAATAAAATGAAATTCTACCATCAATAATTTTGAAAATATTAAGTTTCCAACTATTTAAGGCATTAGACTCAACATGCTCTCGTTTACACCAGCGATTACAAAATTCTTGTAAGGCTCCTGCAATTTCCTCACGACATGATTTGAAGTCTATTTGCACAGGAAACCTATATTTAGGTCCCTTACATATAATAGACCGAATTCTTGAATCAGTTATGATTTTTAAATCCCCTGTGACTATATGACCAGCAGGTTGATAGCAATACTTAGAGTCTATGCAATCTCAGGAGTCAGGAATAGAATTTTCGATATCAAGTTCTTATACTAATTTGTTATAGTCAAAAACAGTAATACGAATCGGTTATTATACTTATAACAAATGATAGGGGATTCCTTATTTTCAAAATAGGTAGGAATGGAAGAGATAACAGATTTATCTTTAAATATACTGGGTAAGTTAATGAATTCAATCCCCTTGTTGATAAATTGAATTTTAATAAAATGTCTAATATGATTAATTTCTGAATCTATATATGGCCAAAGAGCATGTTGAGTGTAACAGCGGGTAAGAATTGCTGCATCATAAAGTCGATGAGCTCTATCATAGAATTTATTAGCCTCAATATCCAAATTACGAAGTGAAGATATAGAAAGAGTTACTAAACGTGAAAGGGCCATATGTCGGCCGGAATGTTTTAAGATGATACTTAATTCTGAAAGAGTTAAAACATGTTTATTTTTGCGTTTTAAATTTCCATTTTTGCGTTTACCATGAGATTGGTTATTACGTTTACGGATATCTAAAAGAGAAAAAATATCAAAATCAGGTAATCCAGAAATGTTGCCCTCATGGTAAATATTATCATTAAAACCAAGTGGATGTGGTGTCTGTAACAATTTTATCCACTTTAATTCTAATTCATGCCTAAGAATATTTCTATATCTTTTAGTGGAATTATCACCATATATTATCTTTTCAACAGGCTGAATTGAAATACTGCTAGTAGAGTGATTAGTTTGTTTGAAATGCCTATAAAGAAAATTATCAACTTTGCAAGGCTTTTTTGTTCGACGATAGTGCTCAGAAAATCTAGTTTTTAGAAATCTACAAGTTTGGCCAACATATTGCATGCCACAATTTTTCTCTTCTCAAGATAAAACATAAATAACATCAGTTGATTTTCAATCAAGATCAGAATTAGTAATTTCAGAAAACTGTCTTCCATTAACGTTAGATTTAATAGTTGATTTACAACATAAATATTTGCAACAGCTACACCTCTTGGCATTGCACTTAGAAATAGAGGGATACACTACACTTCTTCTATACTTACTCCTAGAGTTCCTGAGTACAGGTGACTTAAGAGGTGATAGACGAACTTTTAAGTGGTTTCTAAAAAGGGAAGAGTCAGAAACTCCATGTAAATTAATTTTAGTCGCCGAATGAAGTTTCAGAGGTGAAACGTAAACAGATGGTAACATAGAATTATATCTATTGGTGGACTGGGGAACCTGTATGGAAGAAGCAGAATGTAACCGAAGAGGAGAAAGTAAAATTTTGACTGTTTTCAGGCTATTCATAATTGAGTTTTTAAGTTTATACCATACATTGAAAAGCAGCATTCATATCGGTTATTAATAGTAATATCCAGCTGCTGCATTTGAGAAATAGCTAAAGCTCCCAATATATAACTAAGTCTAATACAAGTACAAAGAAACACAGAGAAAGCAATAGTTATTAACGAGATACGAATGCTGGTCTACACTGCTCCTTAAATGAGGTATTTAAGTGATACCAATAGGGAAGTTAATGCAATGAATGATTGTCAAGTGTAAATCCTGACTATAGTAATAATAACGACATTAAATGCAAGTACTGGGAAACTTTTAACAGTAACCACGCAGCACAAACACAAGAGTCGTGACATCAAAAATAGTAAGTGAGTATGATCAGGAAATACCACAATCACAAACTGCAGACAACCCCGTGGCACCGCGAGGAAGAGCCGCTCAACCATCACAAGACACCAGGAAGACAAATTAAGCAAAGCAATCAGCTCTCTCTTCCCCATCAAGATGATTGCAATACTAGAATGGACATAAAGTAACGTACAACAAAACATAGAACAATTACAGACTCCCACAATGGGAGTAACAATAAACAAAAAGTCAACAACAACAACAGAACCACCGCCTTAGAACGGACAGCAGCCTAAGCCACCGGGGGGCTTATTGCATTTTACTGGTACCAAATCTTCGCCCTAGATTCTGCTGTTGTTGAAGTACAAGAAATGTTCAGCTCGCATGGAGGCCATCTAACTAATGCAATGTATCATCATGGAAAACACTCTAATCAAATTAACACTCCATGATGAAACAAAGAAAAGGGCTCATGACTCACAGATAGTCAGAGCTAAAGAAAACCTCAAGTTGAGCCACGGTGGGTCCAGCTACAGATAAGCATCAGGCACCAACCCACCGATTAAAGCTCTACGTCAGAGCCGTCATAGAGTCTGAGGCCTGACCCACTGTCGTGCAATTAAAGAGGAAACCATAGCTATAAACCGTGATTGGGTTTAAAACTAGGCATGCAGACTGTCGCATGATATCCAAATTATAACCAACCCTTATATAACGTTTTACTATCTTTTTGAATTGATCACTAAATTTAGGTTTTCCAACAATTCGTTTGAATTTATAGACTAAATCACCATAAAATATAGGTTCTGATATGCCTTGTTGCAGAAGAGTTTTTAACCCAATGTTGTATTTAACAATTAACTCTGAGTGTCTGTAGTAGAATTTAGAAAATGCTTTTCGAATTTTATGATATCTATAACCTTGTTTTAATAATTTAGCAGTTAAAAATAAGTTTCTGTTGTTGAAGTCATTAACATTAGAGCACACTCTAGCAAAATGAATAAGCTGAGAAATATATACACCATAGGAAGGAGAGCGAGGAACATCTCCATCAAGAAATGGGAAATTTACTATTTCAAAATTAAAATCATCCCGTTTATCATAAATTTTAGAAGAAACTATGCCATTTGTTATTGACAAGTTCAAGTCCAAAAACGGAGCTTCAGTATCAGAAGAATTCGCCTTATTTAACTGAAGTTCAGTGGGATATATCTGACCTACCATTTGTTCAAAATAAGGATTACCAATATTAAGTAAGTCATCTAAATATCTGGAGGTAGAGTTAAAAGCTTCAATAATATCAGCTTGATTATTGTCTGACAGAGATAACATAAAGTCTCTCTCATAACAAAACAAAAACCCTTAGTAGCTCATGGCCTATTACTTGTTTCATGATAGCTCATATTTAAAGATAAACATTAAGTGGCGGGGGACATAAACTATCTGAATTTGCTTGTTGGCAAGGTATTTCACACACCGTTTACCCAGATACCTCCAACACTGGTATGTTTTACTAACCTGGGTGTAAAAGCAAGAAAGACAGCAAGGATCAGGAATCGATGCAATGAAGTACCTCACCTGTCCAATACTTTTATCGAAGGCGGGAAAAATGTAAGTATCTGTTTTCTCTTATCTTGATGATATTGGCCAGGGTTTTTTTAACCATTATAGGAAAATATCTATTAAGATTATATGAACAATTGGCGTATTGCTTATTGTTTTCTCAAAATCTTGTTTCATAAAATCGTCAGATCAGAGAATTGGAGTCCTTATTTCAATGCACAAAAATGAAAAAAAACCTGTTTATTAATCTGTAAATTTTTTACAAAACGCAAAAATATAGTGATGCTGCGATTTTTCAGATCATTTTGGATCGATAAGTGTGCCCTTTACAAATACAAATTCTATTTTTAATTGGGCACTATCCTTTGATATGGTACAACATATCACAGGTTAAATTCCTAAGCAATTACAACAGTGACCTATATTAGAGTGACTGGACACTTCATTTTTCAGCCATATAGGTATGTCGTGGCATGTGTCACGTGACTAACGCCTGGTGCGCCTTTTATCGTACACACTCAAAATGGCTATGCAGCTTGAGAGACCGCTACATTTATAGGTACTTTAAAGAGCGTACTTCGTCGTAAATATCGCTTATTGGTAAATATTGTTAATAACAATCGAAAAATATATATGAACTATTGCTAAAAGCTATGTTTCTGCAATGTAAAAACTAATCCGATTGAGTTATGAGCGTGTAATTATCGGCCGATTTTAAGAAAGTTGCGGAAATTGGCAAAAATGGCTGCAAAAATACCTCTTTCACTCTGACGAATAAAGCTTCAAACATGGCTATATCTGTGTCTCGATTTATCAATATTCATAAACTAAGATGCCCAATGATTCATAATTATTGTTATTATATAGTTTTGGTGTTTATAAAAGTGTTAAAAGTTTAGGTAAACAATAGAGAAATTACGCTGTGTATTCAAAAACGGCGGTAAAAGCCAATCGTGTAGATAAATGATATCGAGTTTCCCTCATTTACCTGTGTAAGATACACGACAGTGTTATTTTAGTTGAGTATTGGTATTTTATTGGAGTTTCTAGTCACTCTTATATAGGTCACTGATTACAATAAACAAGGGTATATGGTAAAACAAACCACGGGTTATAAAATGTAAATTTTCCTATTTTTCAAAGAAAGCTTTCATAGATGTAAGGTAAATGCTCTGTAAGACCGATTTAACGTTTGGTGACTAACCCAACGTTGTTATTAAGACTCTTTCGCTGTACAAACACCATGATAATAATGATAATAATGATAATAATCGAAGTCAGGGAAAGTCTTATAAAAAATGATAGCCTGAGCTTTATACCAAGAGGTCAATGATCTCGTACTTCGCATATTCCATAATCCACACCGCTCTATTTCTGATTATATGAACAATGTGGGGAACACTAATGAAACTAAGGAGCCACACGGTAAGGAAAACAACAATATAGTGTGTACTCCCACTCCCAGTGAAGACTCAAATCAGCTTGAGTCCCCACCAAATGGGACCAGAGCCTTTGTTGTCTACATGAAAATGTTTTAAGTCCTTGTTCATGCAACGAGTCGAAAACGATGGTTTTGGCCATATTGAAGGGTGGATGCCCAGCGCTGATCTGAGTCATAGGTATGCACAAATGGTGTATTGCATGTTTTGTTATGGTGCGTCATTTAGTTTTCATGTCATAACACTTTTAAAATCTGGAGTAACGTGACTTAATGTTTTAATGAATATATAAAAAAGTAGATGGTATTGAGGCTACATTGGTGACTAATTATCACACTGGTAAGTGTAAAAACACTGGAGGTTACTACAAGGAACTGGTGCTGGCGTAATTCCGCACTGGAGCTGGCGTAAAATCTATACCTGTTGATTTTATTATTTCTTTATAAGCTTGCGTTCATGTTATTTGTGATGACACCAGACGCACAGACTGTCGGTAATATTGCAGTCGCTTGGCTCTTGTTGATTTAATTCATGGTTTGGCCAGCAAATCTGACACGACCATAACATTTTTTTCTAGTGTGACTGCATGTAATGAGGGAAATCTGCATGTCTAGGCGCAGCGGATATCATAGTCCAATGAAATAGCATCCAAAAGTTTACAACTACTTATTTTTTCTTAGTAAACTAGCAAAAGTTTTATTGAGGATTTTTATTACAACGCATTGGGAGCATATTTTGACGCAGAGATTCAACGCACTGATGGTTGCACAGATGTGCCATGGTGCAGACTCACCACAGCATTTGCTGTTCACAAACAGTACACAAATCGCCATAGGAACCAACACATTATATTTTGTTACTGTGGCGAGGCTCAGGCGAGCCAGTGCAAATGTGCAGACTCGCCAGGGCCTACGCTGCCAGCACATGAGATTTTGATACTTATTGCATTGTCCAGTAACTACACCTGCACAAATGTGCAGATTCACCAGTCTTCGCTTTGGGGTGAATGGAACAAAAATCGCCATCTGAGGCAGCACACGAGATTTTGGTACAGTGACGATGGCGAAGGTATACCTTGAAAATATTAAATTGATCCTGGCCTTTATGATTAACATAATTTCACAGCCGATTGAGTTTCTAAATATATCTTCCGCGTTCGTCGTACAACTAATACGGAAATGCGCGTGGTAATAGATATATATACCGCTATAATGCTCAATTGGCTATCAGCTGCCTGCGTGGCTCAGTGGGTAGAACACGGGAATATTGCACACATATATTTTTAAGCACTGCGTTGTTAGTTCGAATCCCGTACGCGACATTTATTATTTTAACCATTTAAAAGACTATTGTTTTTATTTTTATTAATTTTTCTCCTTATGTAATATCGTTTCTCTATTTTAATTAATTTGATCTCTTTGGTGACTACAACATTCTCTCGTCGGATCCGTAACATTGTTCTTCAACTATCGCCTGTCATCTCTTCAGTTTTTAAAATATGAGCTACGACATGAGTTTTCCAACAATGTGGCATTTTGACACGAATAGGCACAGGTGAGCCTGTCCACCCTCCTTATAAGAATTGAAACTAAATGCTGTTCAGTCAGTAGTTAATGATCCATAGAATATTCAAGTGACTAGCTAAGGCTCTGATCAGACTGTGCATATGCGCATGCTGGGCTGAGCCTTTGCTTGTGGCACATACCACATTGTTGGAAATCTCATGTCGTGGCTCATATATGGACCTCCTTGCTGCTCTTTAAAGAAATGCTTCGACCTGCTATAGCTGATTTATTTTGCTTTGGAGCCAAGAGCAAGGGTGTAGACCTATATTCGCAAACTAAATTCTAACTCCAAGCATCAAGAAGTTGTCAGTCATTACATTTTCAAAGAAAGCGTGAGCTTATATGTTTTGTGTTTATGTGCATTTCTTTGACATGAAAACAAAGAAAAATGAAATAAAAAAGTTGGGTTGACCAGGATTCGAACCTACAATTTACGTATCTCGAGCTATTCTGACGAACCACACGACTACCATGGAAAGAACAACTTCATTGAGTTATCAAAGGATCTCATTGCAATTGTACCAAGACGTTTATTTCCGTAATTGCTCGAAACATACCGATTGCAAACGATCCATCACGAAAAACTATATATTCAGTGTTAATACCGTAATAATTTATTCATGCATAAAGGTCAGGATCAGGTTAATTTTAAACCTGATCCTGATATTTCTTTTAAGGAAACCAAGAGTTTGGTATGCCTTTTTTGTGGTGATGTCAATATGTTTGGACCATGAGAGGTCGTCCCCAATGGTGACCCCTAAGTACTTTGCTGCTGGGACACTTTCCAGCTCTACATTATGTAGAATGTACTTGGTGTTGAGGGGTTTTGCCTTTTTTGTGATTTGAAGGACCTGACATTTAGAGGGGTTAAATTGCATATCCCACATATTTTTCCATAGTTCGAGACTTGCTAGGTCTGTTTGTAGGACCTCGCTTTCTGTGGTTGAGCTGATTGCGATGTATAAGGCAGTGTCATCTGCAAAAAGTCTTACTCTGGATTTGACCTGCTCAGGCAGGTCATTAATGTATGCAAGGAAGAGAATTGGGCCGAGAACAGAGCCCTGTGGGACGCCAGAGGAGACAAAAAGTCCTTTTTCCATTTTAGAGTGTCTCCTCTGATGCCATAATGTTGAAGTTTTAGGAGGAGTTTTTCATGGGCAACTTTATCAAAAGCTTTACTAAAGTTCAAAAGAATAAGATCAGTCTGTTTGCCCATCTGCATATTTTTGGCTAGTTCATCGATTAACATTATAAGTTGTGCCTCACAGGATCTCTTTTCTCGGAAGCCACGCTGCATTTTGTAAAATATGTCCAGTTCAGTGAAGTGGTTAACCAGGCTAGAAGCAACAATATGCTCCAGAATTTTGCACAGGACACAAGTCAGTGAGATTGGCCTGTAGTTGGATGGGTCAGATTTTTCGCCTTTTTGTAAATTGGGGAACCATTTGCTTCTTTTCAAATGTCTGGTATTTTTCCAGTATCTATTGATCTCTGGAAAATAAGCTGCAGGATGGGTGCTAATTCCTTATGTAATGTTTGAAGGACAGTGGGTTTGAATTTGTCAGGTCCTGCAGCCTTGTGTGGGCTCAAGCCTTTAAGCAGCTTGTCAATGCCTTCAGTAGCTATGCTTATGTCAGGCATTTTTGGATGGGGGCTGGGCTGGAATGGTAGGTTGGCACCAGAGTCATTCAAATCTTGCAATGACTTCTGGGCAAGGGACTTTCAACTTATGGGGGTTTTGGGGCTAAACACTGACTGAAACTGGTCATTTAAGGCATTTCCTATTCCGTTAAATGAGTTTGACCATCCTTCTTTAAGGGAGCAATGCCATTTGAGTCATGTTTGGAGTGCTTGAGCAGGGAGTAAAGCTTTTTGGTTTTGACCTTAGGGGCTTCCACTACATCTTGGTCAGGAATTTCGTTGTTTATGTCTAAGATGTCCCCGAAGTATTTTTCATAGGCTTTTTCTGAAACCCGCCTGACTAACTGCTTATAATTGAGGAATTTACTTTGGTCATAAGGTCTGCCGGACCTAGACCAGCGTTTATAGAGTTTGTCGCATTTTCTCATTAGGCTGGGGATTTCTTGATTTATCCAGGGGAATCCATCCAGAGTGCCTGATTGCCTAGTTGGGATGAATTTGTCTATACCTTGCTCAAGTTTGGTAGCAAACCTATCCCACATACTTTGTACACTGGTGGTGGCAAGGTCAGACTGTGTGAGTTCAGAGTGGAGATCCCTCATGGACTGTTTGAGCTGGTCCCAGTCGGCCTTCTTATATAATTAAATAGTACAAGGGACCTGCTTTCATATTTCAGGCTTTGCATTGACTTTAGCTAATACAATATCATGGTCAAAGAGACCAGGGATGATTGATACACTTTCCACGAGGGTAGGGTTTGTTGTGAAAAATAAGTCCAGAATATTTTGACCCCGAGTTGGCGAGGTCAAGGTTTGCTCAAGCAGGCAGTCGTTCAGTGCCTCAATGCACTCCCTGTAAAAAGTTGGATGGCCACAGTCTGGCAACGGCTTGAGATTTTCCCAGTCAATTTTGGGTAGATTAAAGTCCCCAAGCAGCCAGACAGTTGAGTTTGTTTGGTTGACTAGGGTCAAAGATTTGATCAGTTCTTCAAAACTTGCTTGGTCTGATTCATGCGGTTTGTAGTATGCTCCTATTAGAACTGATTTGGATCCAGCAAGGTTCAACTGGACCCAGAGGTTTTCAAAATTTGTATGGTAGACTGATTTTAATTCTATAGTGAATTTGGAGTTCACCAGGATGATGACTCCTCCTCCCTTTTGTACAGACCTGTCGCGCCGGTATACTGTGTAGCCGAGTTCAGGCGGGAAGTATTCATTATCATGAATTTCTGCTGTGTGCCAGGTTTCAGTGCCGACAATGATGTCCGGTTTATCTGTGCTGATAAAGGTATAAAACTGGGACGTTTTCTCCCTAATTGACTGGAAATTTATAAGAGCTATTTTTACAGAGCTGGTAGTTTTAGATGAATCTTTTGTGGATCTTTTATCTTTTTGTTCTGTCTTGTGTTTGCTATGTTTTGTGCGCGTCTGTTTATATGTGCTTTGTGGTCACCTGCTGGGAAAGGGCTGACCTCTTGGCTCTCGTTTGTGGTGTCTTCTGTGAGTTTGTCACTTTCCCATTGGTATCCTGGGTCAGGTGTGGTACTTGATTGTATCGATTCCTGATCTTAGCACCATTACTTACTTTTGACAGGCTTCTTCTTTGCATGCGTGGATGTTTGTGTCGGAGTGAAGATGCAGTCTTGACTTGTGTCAAGGGTGCTAAAGCGGTTGGTTGTTGTGAATGAATTTAGATCCTGAGTAATGCTATTAGAGTAATTTGCACTGTCACATTTTGTACAGTGTCATGAGCAGCTTGAGTAAGACAAGTATTCATACTAAAGATCACAGACTCTCTGACAAGGTGCATGATACCACATATTACAGGTTTCACATTGGAGACCTTTGTGGTCATAAGTGACAGGGGATTACAATTTCCACAAGGGAACAGGGTGTCAGTTGTTTGACTCGTGGGGTACTATGACGAGGCTCAGGCGAGCCTGTGTAAATTTGCTGACTTGTCAGAGTCTTCGCTGTCAGCGCATGAGATCTTGATACTTATTGCATTGTCCAGTAACTACACCTGCACAAATGTGCAGACTCACCAGAGTCTTCGCCCCTGGGTGAACAGAACAAAAATTGCCATCTGTGGCAGCACACAAGATTTTGGTACAGTGACGAAGAACAGACTTAGGGGCCGACTTGACTTCAGGCCGAATTGACCCGCTACCGAGCCGACACATGGATGGATCAGAGACTTGGACCCCGCCGCCAGAAAAATAACCCACACAAAGCTTTAGATTTCCTTGTGAATACTGGTACGGACCCCCTGGAAAATCACAAAGCTACCCAGCAAGTATTCCGGCACTGGCAAGCCATTGGCACAGGTCGAAAGTTCAAAATTATGATGCATCATGTTTTATCTTGGCAAATGACGGTTTAATGCTATTTTGTGCAAGCAGAAGTGAGATACATTCCCTCATGGACAAATACATTCCCTCTAAAATGCTCCGGGGTGACAAGATCCAGAAACCGTGGGTTAACAAGCAGGTCAAGAGCCTTAGAAGAAAACAGAAGTTGCTGTTTAAACGACAACGGAGGACAAGGGCAGCAAAGGATATTCGGCACTACAAGGAAACGAAAGCTAAACTACAAAAGGCAGAGAGACAGTCCTATTGGAAATACCTTGACAACTTGATTGAAGTCGGAGACCCGGGCCAAGAGCATCAACCGAAACAGAAAAGACTCTTTAGCTTTGTGAAGTCATTACGAAGAGACAACAGCGGAATTGCTCCCCTGAAAGAACATGGACGCCTCCATGATGACCCAAAGGACAAGGCGGATATTCTTAACCGGCAATACGAGTCTACATGGACCAAAGAAGATAAGGATGACATCCCAAACCCGGCTGGCAAGTCATTCCCGCCCATGAAAGATATCCATGTTACAGAGGAAGGAGTTCTCAAGCTGCTTTTGAAGCTAAACCCCGCCAAAGCTTGTGGTCCAGACTCCATTCCAGCAAGAATACTCAAGGAATTGGCACACGAGATTGCACCTTACCTAGTATCAATTTTCCAGAGGAGCCTTGACACAGGAAAAGTACCAAAGGACTGGAGGATGGCCAATGTAACTGCCATATTCAAGAAAGGAGAGAAGTACAAACCAAGCAACTATCGGCCTGTCTCCCTGACTTGTATATGTTGCAAGATTCAAGAGCATATCATCACCAGTAACGTCCTCAAGCACCTAGATGAGCATAACATCCTAACAGACTGCCAGCATGGATTCAGGGCAAGAAGGAGCTGCGAGACTCAACTCCTAACACTAGCAGATGAATTAGTGTCTGGCCTAGACAAGAAGCACCAGCATGATTTGATAGTTTTGGACTTTTCCAAAGCATTCGACCGCGTGCCACACCAACGCCTGCTTAGGAAACTTGACCATTACGGGGTAAGAGGGAACACCTTTGACTGGATAAGGGCTTTTCTGACACACAGGACTCAACAGGTTACAGTCGAAGGAGCCACGTCAGACAGCGTTGAGGTCCTAAGTGGAGTGCCCCAAGGAACGGTTTTGGGACCACTACTATTCTTGGTCTTTATAAATGACCTGCCAGACTGTGTCCAATCCAAGATTAGGCTCTTCGCAGATGACTGCATCCTGTACAGACGCATCAAGAACAAAAACGACTGTACCATCCTACAAGATGACTTAAATAGCTTGGCTGAATGGGAAAAGAAATGGGGTATGGCATTCCACCCAGAGAAGTGCAGCGCAATTAGAGTGTCAAGATCAAGGAACCCAATCTCCTCCAATTACTCATTGAAAGGCCATACTTTGGAAATGGAAGACTCCACAAGATACCTTGGTGTAGAGTTGCAGTCTAATATGTCATGGAACAAACATATGGACCAGACCGTCAAAAAAGCCAACAGCACCCTAGGATTCTTATGACGCAACCTAAGAGTCAGCAACGAGGAAACAAAATCGGCAGCCTACTTCTCTATGGTTAGGCCAATCCTAGAGTACAGCTCAACAATCTGGAGTCCCTACACCAAGGACTACATTCATAAGATAGAGATGGTCCAACGCAGAGCTGCCAGGTATGTCACAAACCGTTACAGGAATACCAGCAGTGTGACATCTATGATCGAACATCTCGAATGGGAGTCTCTTGAAGCTAGGCGTGCCAAACATCAACTAACCATGCTATTTAAGATCATACATGACCTAGTGGACATACCAGCCAATGAATACTTGACACAAGCATCAAACAGAACAAGATCTCAACACTCTTTGAAGTTTAGACAGATCCCTACTTCCAGTGATTACTACAAATTTAGCTTCTTCCCTCGCTCTGTTTGTCACTGGAACTCTCTACCAGCCAATGTGGCTGACGCTCCCAGTTTGGTATCTTTCAAACGGGAGCTCTCCTCTGTATCCATTTAGACTTTTAGGGCCGGTCATGTAAGTAGCTCTAATGAGGTCCTTAAGCTGTGCTGGCGGGGACTTCGTGTGCCCTGGTGCCCCCACTGGGAGCCAGATTGGTTAGGGACTGAAGAGTGAAATGCAATGACCAAATCTATACTTTCTTTCTGACTTTCTATCATCTATGTTTCTATCTTTCCTATCATGCTCTCTTTTTTCTTATGCAGCAAACCCCCGCGCTGTAATAGTCAAGTGTGACGGCTGCGCGTACGATGTAGATGTAGATGTAGATGTAGAAGGCTCTGGCGAGTCTACACATTTGCACAGGCTTACCTTAGCCTTCGTCACTGTACCAAATTCTCGTGTGCTGCCTCAGATGGCGATTTTTGTTCTATTCAGACCGGGGTGAAGACTCTGGTGAGTCAGCACATTTGTGCAGGTGTAGTTACTGGACAATGCAATAATAGGTATCGCCTGAGCCTCTTCAAAGTACCGAAATATCATATGCTGGCTCGAATGGCTCCGGGTCTGCGCTTGCAGCTGGATCCATATTGTCG
Organism: Loripinus fragilis; assembly: GCA_964019695.1. Classification (NCBI taxonomy): domain Eukaryota; kingdom Metazoa; phylum Mollusca; class Bivalvia; order Lucinida; family Lucinidae; genus Loripinus; species Loripinus fragilis. The sequence goes on from CAXHUL010000390.1 coordinate 2,179,833, forward strand.
GGCTTCGTTTGACTCCAAATCGTTTGCAAAGGTAGACGTCACCGACGGACAAAGAGATGAATCACGTGCGCTTCCAGTCTTGTTACACAAGACCGGTGCGTCATATTGTCATATTGTTGTTGTTGTTGTTGTATCAGGGATCCAGCCAACTCCCATAGCCTGAGAGGTCATAATTAGTTCCGGTGCTGGAAACCACTGTGAGAAATCACGTGATGACTCTGTATATAAACCGATGACAACTGACGGAGACTTCCTGCTAAGATTTCTCTCTAAGCAATAAGAATCTACTCCTTATTTTCAAACTAAATAAAAAAATATGGCGTCTTTATTATCATATGGATATAGTTCTACAGCATTCGAGTCGTCAGGTAAGCCATCGTTTTACGCCTTATTCGTGTATAGAAATGTGAAATTGCAGTTGCTGCTATAGTTTCCAAACTTTCCAGAATATTGCAGATTTCTTGTTGGCGGGAGGAGAGTGTATCTTTTGGTTGCATGCCCACAGGATAATTAAGGTATTCTAGTCTGACCCAGTAAGAATTCCAAAATGAAATTATATTGGCCCACCTTAACATTGACAGACCACCTTAACATTGACAGACTTTAGCCCCAGTTGGTCACTGGCATTTTACTACCAACATTTTGGCCCATGTCAATTTCGGCCCATAACCAAATCGGCCTATACAATTTCGGCCCACAGGTATAATAATGTATAATCGGTATGTTTGTCTATTATTTTTATAATTATATCGACTTAACCAGGTAGAGGAAAGATTTTTATTTATAGATATACTATAAATTCGGTCCGTGTATTCACCGGATCGGGCCTAATTACCGGATCCGACAGGATCGGACCGGATCGGACCCAAAGATTGGCTATTTAGCTCATTTTTAAAACATTTTTTTTTATTATTATTATGTTTGTAAAGTATGTATATGATCATAATAATGATGTCTGGATCATCAAGGTCGGAGACGATAGCTACCATCTGACCGGATCGGGTCCAAAAATGGTCAAATAGCGCTTTGATATAAGTATCTTATATTTGTAAAGTATTTATATGATCAAATTAATGACGTCTGTACCCAAAATGGCTTGTTTTAATTTGACGAAAATTGGTTTCTTTATACTAAACAAAGGATAGACCTGCGCATGTCATTTTATGTGAAACACAATAGGTGTGAATTGATAGCCTGTTGAGTATGTTTTTTTTGTGTTTTTTTTGCCGTTTTTATCAGTATTAATATATTCAAATGCATACATATTGCACTAAATACATTATTCTTTTATATACATCATTCTTGTAAAGAAAAAAATTCAGTTACGCAAAGGAATATGCCAATTTCGGGTCCGATCCTGTCAGATCCGGTGATTAGGCCCGATCCGGTGAATACACGGACCCCTATAAATTTATAGCACATCTATTAATGCATAGAAAAATCGTTCTATAAATTTATAGATATCACAGAAAGATCGTCCCTAAATTGGTTTTAAATGAAAACCGCATTCCGATTGTGCGTTCACAAATACGTATAGGGTTAAAGATACACTGTTGCGCTGTTGATTCTGGCACAGGATGTGTAAAATGCGAATTAGGCTGCATGCCAAAAAGCATGTAATCCCTAGTTTTCCTGTTTGACGGTGTTTTATTTATTGAAATAGCTAATAAAAAGCTGAAATTTGTTGATACTCTGGGACAGAGCCTTTCTCAAACTCGTTTATGCGCCATCTTTAAATCGTAGACTGGTTTACAATTAATTAGATACTGCGGCTGACCTCAAATAAGTACGGTCTTCCAGAAAAGAGTTTTTTCTCCTGCCAAAATAACTGTTAAAGTAATATGGTTGTGTAAAATGACATATGCCCCTTTTGGAGTCGGACATGAGTGGTCAAATTAAATATGAGCATCTAACTGCTTTTAAATGAGAACTATTAAAACTTAAAACAACCCAGAATTATGCCAGTCAATTTATCTGGAGCCCACTTCAAGATTACTGGGATCGTGTTGCACGTAGCCATATATTAATTTTTCCTGTTCAGTGCGATAGTTGCACGGGCTAAGTAACACTATTTCAGAGCTTATTGATTATTTAACAGCAAGCTAGACAGTTAAGTCACAGTATTGTCCATGCTCGCATGTGCAACCTCAGACTGTACTTGATCTTATCCTTTAACATTCTGAAAGGGCTTTTGACAAAATGATTGTGCCGACAACTTACTTTTACATTAGAACTTCTTCAGCTCAAAAACATTTTTGACCATGAAATATGTTCAAGATAGGGTAGTTTGAGCCACAGAGAGTTAATAATTGCCCCAGATCCGGATGCTTTATAAGGATAATATTTTTGACCTCGTAGTTTTACTATGGTCAGTATTTTCATTTTTGCGACGACGAATCATATTAACCACTGGACCAGTCTAGATCCAGCCTCATCACGTGATCAAGCAAATTCAAAATGGAGGACCTAAGTGTGGAAGCTGATTAAAACTTAAAAAAGTAATAAAATGTCCACAAGTTTGGGCAAAATCAAGGGCTTGTAGCCTGCATTGATGGTGACAATTATAGTGTTTCCAGGTTATAAGTGACCCCCGTTTTTCTTTTTTTAAACTGCTTTAAATTGAACTTAGAAGAACGGCACTTAGCATGTGGATTGAAATGCACACCGCGTAACTAAAACTTATTTTTGGGAGACGCCCTTATTTATAACTGAAGCCCCAGTCCCCTGTACAAAAGAATAACTTAGTTGTTTTTCCCTGTGAATATACCCATGTGTACCCCAATAGATACACGTGGTATATTTGCATGGCTACGATGATATGTACTAGCCTACAGGACTCTCTATATCCGATGATTCAACGAAAATATATTCCGCAATCCTCACTTGTCATCATTTGTACACACACACACGCACGTACACACGCAATTGTAAAAGTCTATAGGGGTCCTAGACCGTGCCGTATTGAAAGCAGGCAAATATAAGGCTTAAGCATGAAACATGCATGGACATGTAGCACCTTCTATTTAAATCATTGACTCTTTTTGCCTACGAGGTAATTTGTAATGATTTTGTCGTCTGCTGAAATTTTTTTCAAAATCAGTTTGTTTCTTGTTGTTGTTGTTTTTCTAAAATGATCTTTCAGGAATATCAGTAGAGTGTCAAGCAGGTTGGATCTAGATCATGCCCGACGTTCTGTCGGGCCTGATCTGGATCCAAATTGTTTGCAAAGGTTATCAGCAGACGACACTAGTAAGTAAAGGGTTTATGACGACAATTCAAGTTTAGAGAGTTGACGAGATATAGCGAAGTAGGGATATATATTAAACTCAAAGAGCATCAAATATTTGCCTGCTAAAGCTATTTCGCTGATAAACTTTGTCAACAGCCGAAGGCAAGTTCAGGTTAAAATGTTGGGCATTATCTGGATCCATACTGTTTGATAATCTACTTGTATTCCTGAAAGACATATTTTAGGAAACAATGATCTCAAAAGAAAATTCAGCCATCATTTAAGGTTCAGACATACTGTTACTTGAATCGTTTTTTAAACACAGGCCACTTCGATGCATCGCCTTTAGATGTACAGTGAAGTTTATTAGTCAGTATAAGCAGTTATCATAGCTTAATGCACGAAGATTGGACCAGTTAAGCAATTTTAGCATGAAGTTGCGATTGTTTTTATCAGTTTAAACACGTGTTTTGGGTACTCAACAGAACCATATCATCGAGACAGTTGTTTTGAGTACACACAACATATTTTTGGTTGGGAAATCGGAAAAAAAATAATTCTCTGTTACACACTCTTATCTGTGGGACTGACGGATTACCTCCACTGACCTGTATAAGCCATGTTTTATTTATATCGCTAGGTTCACTTGGGGACTAATTCAAAGAAGAGCAGCAAAAACACACCAAAATTCCATCTGATCCCAGCCTATACAAAAAATCATATTTATGTGAAAAAAATAAATTCAATTACGCGGTATATATCTAAATTAATTTCTCCAATTAATTTTTCAATTAAAATTACCATTAAAGAATAATTAGCAAATAACGGGGGTCACTTAAGTCCTGGAATCACATTAATGTAGATTGTGTTTTCTCAAAAAGTAGGCATTTCAAATAAAATTATTATGTACATTATGAATTCTTACCTTATCGATGTTCATTCTTCCAAATATCGCGTTGCGGTTTTCGACATGCACGATTTTCTCGCAATTTTACCTGTTGATTCTATAAATATATAGAACGATTTTTCTATGCATTTATAGATGAACTATAAATTTATAGTATATCTATAAATAAAAATCTTTCCTCTACCTGTTAACTGTAATTATCCAGTCCAAACACAATAATTAATAAGAATGGTCCATTTTAATTGATTAGGAGTTTGTATGTATGAGAAGAGTTCATCACATAGGCAGCCAAGGCACAGACAAGCCTGTGCACTCTAGCCAGAGCATTTCCTGCTCGCATATGTCTTAATCCAATTATTCAGTTTAACTCACTGAACAAGTTGTATTTGCTAATGGAAAATATACAGGTGATTTATGATTATTTCTTCTATTAAAGATACCAGTCTATGCGTTTTTCTAGTCTTTACTAGTCTGTAAAGTCAATCTATTTTCAGTTTTTTTCTCTCAATATTACTCTAATAATAAATTTTAAATATTTTTAATAATATAAAATCTACTTTACAGAAATCCAGGTTGACAAAATTTATGGGCCGAAATTGACATGGGCCAACTTTGTTATGGGCCTAAATGACCCTGAACCCGCCAGTTATACATTCAAGATTTTTGGCGCCTGTAGAGCCATAGCTAAAGTTTATTCCCCGATAGAGAATCCTCTCCAATAAAGAATCACTTGTGTAATAGTGTTTACCCCAGGAACAAAAAAGGGCACGGTAACTTTATAAAAAGGGCATTTCAAGCGCGCTCTGAATGATCAAAAAGGGCACTTTATGCGCGCGCTGAGGGATCAAAAAGGGCACATTTACTGTCTTCCTTCCCCTCCTCCCCACCCACACACACCAAAGAGATTTTTATATTCCCTGTTTATTTATTGTCTTTGCTCCCCTCCCAGTCCAACATTCCTTCCTTTGCTCCTTCGAATGGATGTCCCTTTTAAAACCTGTTCCCCAGCCTAAAAAGATCTTATGTTCCCTGTTCACTTATATGGTCTTTGTTCCTCTCAAAATCTAGCATTATTTTGTTCTCTCATATCTAAAAAATGTCCCTTTTCCCCCAAAACGCTTGGGAGGAAATATGTCAAAGGGAAATAAATGTTACTGTAATAGCCTATTAGTATGTTCAAGGGAGGTAAGTTGATAAAAAAAATGAAGATAATTAATACATGCAGAAATATGATTTCTTTTTTCAACACAATTAAAATGAAATTTACTTAAAAGGTATTAACATATCATTTTTATTACATATCAAGCAATAAAGCATTTAGTTAACAAAAAATCACCAACTGAAAGGCACATTAAGAAGTACCACAAACGTTTGATAACCCTAAGAAGTATATACCGTCATTGTGTATTCAGTATGATAACGATGTCAACTTGACCTTGTCAAGTGCATGTACACTGGCCTGTTTGTAAACAGGTGCAGATTTCTTATGTTATCAGGCCACATATTGTTCAAAACACTCAAGAATCTTGGACTGCAGCTAGAGTTACAAAGGAAAATGGACTTTCACACCGAGAAAAGGGACCGTTCTTATAAAGAAAAAAGGCTACGATTGGTCAGAAAAAGGCATGGCGCACAGGAAAAGGGCATGGCGCTCCAAGAAAAGGGCATTGCGCAGGGCCATGCTAAAAGGGCCTAGGGGAAACACTATGTAAACTTTCCCATATATTTCTTCCACTTGATGAAGCAAAGCCTTACCTTTTGTATTGTTACTCAGAGGGGCATCACACAACTCACAGTATTGCAGGCCCCAGACCTATAGTGATGTCCTGAAGTATTCTTTTTTCCCTGAGGACTATTCCCCATTGGAATAGTTTAGCCCCAACTGTGGTCGCAGCTGAAACCACAGAGGAGTTCTGGACACTCACCAGAAGTTTTTTTTATTTTATTTCTAAATTCAAATTTCACTCACATCTGATAATGATCAGATTCTGATTGACAGAGTATCAGTAGAAAGACAGTTAGAAAGAGTAATCATTATGGATTGCAGAACATAATTAGTTTCTTCTGAATTCCTTAAAATTACCTCTTAAGTTGGTTAAAATGTGTTGTAGTATATTGTCAGTAAAGCAATTTTAAACCTGGTTCTCAAAGCAAAATTTTAAAAAAAGAAGATAATTGTTCAGTTGAAAGGAATCAAGGTGGTTCCAAAACCATGTCATGGACATGCCCTATGATATCAGACTTACATATAAAAAAATTGACTTCCAGCTGCCAGGAAATTTAACAGATGACAGTGTTATCTTGGACACTGTACAGTTGCCAGTACAGAATCACTTATTTTTGGATGTGTCTTATGATGACCTTTACTGAGTTGATGGTGACAGAGAATGAAAGTAATGCATCTAACATAGAGTTTACTCATCAAATAAAAGTTTGCTTCTACCTGAAAGCAAATAAAGCAGATTGTATTGAACCTTGAACAAAAATATACTTCTGGTGTCAGAACTTATAAATATATACGAATATTGTAGCTTATAATGAGCAGTGAGCACTTATAAAATTTGAACCAAAATTTTGTGTTAAAACTGTAGTAGAATGACCTAAACTACTTGAATACGTTTTTAGGGGTGAAACTTTAGATCACTAAATTTTTAATGTGATGCTCAATCCATTTTTAGCTCACCTGAGCCAAAGGCTCCGAGGTGAGCTATTAGTATACCAGTGACTCCGGCGTCCGTCGTCCGTCGTCCGTCCGTCCGTCGTCCGTCCGTCGTCCGCCCGTCCGTCAACATTTTCAAACATCTTCTCCTCTGAAACCACTGGGCTAATTGAACTCAAATTTCATATGGAGACTCCTTAGGATGGGGGAACGAAAGTTTGCTCAAATGGTTTTGGTCACATGACCAAGATGGCCGCCATGCCCATATATGGTAAAAATCCTTTAAAAATCTTCTTCTCCAGAACCAGAAGGTCGATGAACTTGGGATTTGGTATGTAGCATCGGGGATGTGGGGCCTACCAAGTTTGTTCAAATAGTGATCCTAGGTTGACCTTGACCTACTTAACGTCAAGGTCAAATTTGCTTCCTAATGCATTTAAATGGGAATTTTTTTGAAAAGTTGATTTTTTGAATACTGTTAATTCTAAAGTGATTATTCTTACTTGATATGTTAAAAATAATGAGACAATGGCTATAAATAAGTTTCAAAGGTGATGGTTGACCTTTGCCCTTTCAGCCAAGGTCGCTCATATTGTGGTCACATTAATATATTAAAACATAGTTTTCTCACAAACCATTGGCCCAATTGAGCTCAAATTTCATGTGAAGACTCCTTATGATAAGTCAGCCAAAATTCATACACAATATTTTGGTCACAGGACCAAGATGGCCACCACGCCCATATATGGTAAAAACCTTTTAAAAATCTTCTTCTCCAGAACCATAAGGCCAGTGACCTTGAGACTTAGTATGTAGTGTTGGGGATGTGGGGCCTACCAAGTTTGTTCAAATGATGATCCTAGAGTGACCTTGACCTACTTAACGTCAAGGTCAAGTTTGCTTCCTAATGCATTTGAATGGGAAATGTTTTTGAAAAGTTGATTTTTTGAATACTGTGGAAGCCAAAGTCATTATTCTCACTTGATATGTTCAATCTAGTGTCTATAAATAAGTTTCAAAGGTCAAGGTTGATCTTTGACCTTTCAGCCAAGGTTGCTTATATTGGAGTCCCATCAACATATTAAAACATAATTTTCTCTGACAATTCTAGGCCAATTGAAACCAAATTTCATACGACAACTCCTTATGATTGGTTAGCCAAAACTTATACAAATTGTTATGGTCAAATGACTAACATGGCCACCATGCCCATATATGGTAAAAACTCTTTAAATCTCTTCTTCTCTGGAACCAAAAGGCCATTGGCTTTGAGACTTGGTATGTAGGATCTGAGATGTGGGCCCTACCAGTTTAGCACAAATGATGAATCTAGGTTGACCTTGACCTACTTTATGGCAAGGTCAAATTTGATTCCTAATGCATTTTTATGGAGGAAATCTTAAAAAGTTCATTTTCTTTAACTTAGCCGAATTCATAGAAGTTAAACCTATTTATTATTTATGGTTTATTAAGTACCAAATGTCAAGCTGACCTGTGACCTTTTATCCAAGGTCACTCAATTGGACTGCCACATACCTATCTAAACATTTTTTTCTCAGAAATCACTGGGCTGTTTGATGGATTATTCATTAGATTGTTTAGATCACTTGACCAAAATGTATATGGTAAGAATAAAATTTGTTCAGTTATAAGCTGTAGTTGACCTTGACCTATTTTAACATTATTAAGGAGATCAGGTGAGCGCCTCAGGACCTTCAGGTCCTCTAGTTACCTTGGGGCTGGACTATTTTCAGGTGATTCTTTACTGGGGAATATGGTTCTTTACTGGAGACAGTGTATAAGGGTTATAAGTTGCCACTACTCTGTTAATCAAAGCTTTTTAATATTAAACTTCCATGGGCTGTAAGAGGTATAATGGATGTATTTATATGTGTATTGTTACAAATCAGTTGGCAGTTACAAACACAAATTGTCAAGAACAGAATCTTAAGCGTTTCTTTATTGGGGAATAAACTGTCAAATTGTGATACATCTTGTGAAGAATCAGTGGATTCTGGAACCTCCATGGCAGCGCTACAATGAGTTTAAACTTGTCAGGTGAATCGTGTTGGATTGTGGGTGTGGCCTAAATCAGATCCAGAGTCCGGTTATTCGCAGACGACACACCCATGTATCTTGCTCTTGATAAGCAAGCTGACTCAGAGATCCTACAGAAAGACCTAGAAATCCTAGAAAACTGGGAAAAGCTCTGGGACATGAGCTTTAATCCCTCCAAATGCCAGGTCATTCATGTGACCCGGCGCAAAACACCCCTACAAACAAAATATCATCTCCATGGCTGTGTACTTGAAAGTGTCCCATCTGCAAAATACTTAGGGGTCACTATAACAGAAGACCTCAAATGGTCCGAACACATCAACAGCATCACCAAAAAGGCAAATCAAACACCAGGATTCTCAAAAGCAACATTTGAGTCCATAACAAGGACCTGAAATCGACAGCATACAAAACCCTTGTCCGCCCACAGCTAGAGTATGCCTCTACTGTGTGGTCCCCCCACACAGATCTAGACATAAATAAACTTGAGTCCGTACAACATAGGGCCGCTAGATGGGTAATCCGTGATTACCAATACACATCTAGCGTGTCAACAATGCTTCAGGATCTCAACTTGCGCACCCTCAACCAACGACGCATAGATAGTCGACTGGTCCTCCTATACAAGGTCACATACGACCTAGTGGCCATTCCTGCCTCTGACTACCTGATCCTGAACACCCGCCCCTCTTCAAGAAATCACCCGATAGCGTACCGACAGATCACAACTCTAAAAGACTTCTATAAATACACCTTCTTTCCTCGGACAATAATACATTGGAACGCCCTACCACACCACATACCCAGCCTGCCTACCTTGGCACAGTTCAGTACAGCTGTTTGCCAGGTAGCCCACTCCGCTCCCTAAATACCAGCATCTGTTTTATCTTTTAACTTTACTAGAACTCTCCATCGCACTGTACAAATTCATTTCACCCACTTTTTCTATGCTTTTATTCCATCTAGCACCCTTTAGCTCCTGGTATATACCAGAACACCACCTTACCTCCTCCTCGGAGGTTTAGGTGTACAGGAAGATAGATAGACAAGGCCTAGAGCCTTGATATTTGGTATGTAGCATCATCTTGTGGTCCTCTACCAAGTTTGTTCAAATTATGCCAGGCCCCGCTCCCGGGGTTACATGTTTTACAGGTAAATAGGCTTATAAAATGTAAACATGAAAAATTATTCTTGTCTGAAACCATATGACCTAGAGTCTTGATATTTGGCATGTAGCATCACCTGGTGGACCTCTTCCAAGTTTGTTAAAATTAGGCTCCTGGGACCAAAAATGGCCCCACCCGGGGTCAATGGGTTACATAGCTTTATGTATAGTGAAAACATGGAAAAATCTTCTTGTCTGAAACCATATGGCCCAGAGTCTTGATATTTAGTATGTAGCATCACCTGGTAGACCTCTACCAAGTTTGTTCAAGTTATGCCCCTGGGGCCAAAAATGGCCCCTCCCCGTGGGTCACATGAGGCTTATATAGGGAAAAAATGAAAAAATCTTATTGTCTGAAACCACAAGGCTTAGAGCCTTGATATTTGTTTGATGCATCACCTACTGGACCTCTACCAAGTTTGTTCAAATTATACTCATGCAGCGAAAAATGGCGTGCCCCGGTGGCCACATGTTTTATAAAATTATAAACATATGATTAACTATCTCTGTAACTGGCACAATATCTGGAGTTTGCCAGAACCCTTTTACCAATAGTCTGAAAAATAGGCCAAGATTATTATTGCGTTAACATGAATTCAAAGGAAGCACTTTGGGGTCCCCTAAGACACTTTTATGGGTATACCCTCAAAATGGGGGCTGGTGTGTAAAGGACACTGTCTAATCTTATCAAAAGTACCAAATGGCATTCTGACAGGTTTGACAGACCAAAATATACTTGGGTAACGTATTTTACAAATGTATTGTTCTTTTGAAGAAAATTATACATAAAAACTGTCACTGAAAAAAATGTTCGGGTGGTGCTTAACTTGTGACGCTATGTATATAAACAAATCGGGAAATGTTCTATTATAAGAACAAAAAAGCAGCACCTTTTAAAACTTAAATTTTTTCATATATAGTTTTTAAATCTACTTGTTTGTATAATAATGTGACGAAAAAATGTGATAGACCTGCTATATAAAAAGAATATGCCTAAAAGTATAACTGACTAAACTGTAAGGGTCATTACCAGATACTTCGGACACCTAAAGGTTTCCAGCTTTTTACTGTTTCTTGGTTAATCTGACACTATGGAAAACAATTTGGTCTAATAGACGATATCGGTAAAAAGCTAAACATAGCTATTGTTACTTCTGTTTATACTCTCTGACTTAAGGGCAATTGCCGGTGTAACGGTCAGTTTTTTCCCCAGTCAGTTTTTTCCCCGGGGAAAGAATGGGCCGGCCCATTCTTTCCCCGGGGAAAAAACTGACCGGTCAGTTTTTTCCCCCGGGGAAAGATTTGACTAGTCAGTTTTTTCCCCACCCAGTCAGTTTTTTCCCCCCATGTTATTTTTTCGGAAAAGGCTTGAAAATGATATATGTGTCATTGTGTAGTTAAATCAAATTAAATATCATTCTGAAATAGCTGTATTATAACACTACCACCCTCAACACAGCACAAAAGTGCAGAGGGTGTAGAAGGATTTGATTATAAATGGTTAGCCTATTCAAAAAACAAAATGTGTATGTTCTTAATTCAAAATGGTTATTTGAATGGGTTAAAGGAAAATCGGTCCAGCCTTTCCCCAACCCACTATTTGGAAGAATCAATTCACTAAGAGAAAATACAAAGGTTGGAACACTTTGGAGGGAGATAACCAATAAATTTTTTGGTTTGAAAATTTGTCTATCTCTTTGGAATGAGTCATTCATAAGTCTACAGATACAGTAAAAGAATAACATAAACTGAAAGACTGAAAGATAAATGGAAAGATCAGAACATTTTGGAGGGGTGGGGGGAAGGGGGGGGAGAATGGGCCGGCCCAGTCTTTCCCCACCCCACAATGTAGCAGTACAAAAAAAATGTTTGGTTTGAAAACTTGATTCTCTCTTTGGAATCGGTCATTCATAAGTGTTAAGATACAGTGAAAGAGTAACATAAACCGAAAGACTAACTGATCAATAGAAAGATCAAAAGATTTTGGAGGGGGGGGAAGAATGGGCCGGCCCAGTCTTTCCCCACCCAACAATGTAGAAGTACCAATAATCTTGTTGGATTGAAAACTTGATTCTCACTTTGGTATAGGTCTTTCATAAATGTTAAAATAGAGTGAAAGAGTAACATAAACCAAAAGACGAAACGATCAATAGAAGATGGAAAGATTAAGGAGGGGGGAAAGAATGGGCCGGCCCAGTCTTTCCCCACCCTACAATTACGAATAAACTTGTTGGTTTGAAAACTTGATTCTCTGCTTGGTATAAGTCAAGAGAGTTCAGATACAGCAAAAGAATAACATAATCCAAAAATCTAAAGGATAAATAGAAAGATGCGAACATTTTGGAGGGGGGAAAGAATGGGCCGGCCCAGTTTTTCCCCACCCCACAATGTAGAAGTACCAATTAACTTGTTGGTTTAAAAACTTGATCTCTCTTTGGAATAGGTCATTCAAAATTGTTCAGATACAGTCAAAGAGTAACATAAAACGAAAGACTAAACAATAAATTGAAAGATCCAAGTATTATGGAGGGGGGGGGGGGGGAAGAATGGGCCGGCCCAGTCTTTCCTCACCTGACAATGCAAAAGTACCAATATAATTGTTGTTTAAAAACTAGATTCTCTCTTTTGAGCAGGTCATACATTAGTGTTAAGATGCAATGAAAGAGCAGCATAATTTAAAAGAGTGAAATATAAATATATAGATCAATACATTTTGGAGGAGGGAAAGAATGGGCCGGCCCAGTCTTTCCCACCCAACAATGTAGAAGTACCAATAATCTTGTTGGATTGAAAACTTGATTCTCGCTTTGGAATAGGTCTTTCATTAATATTACGAAACAGTGAAAGAGTAACATAAACCGAAAGACAAAACGATCAATAGAAAGATCCAAAGATTAAGGAGGGGGGAAAGAATGGGCCGGCCCAGTCTTTCCCCACCCTACAATTACGAATAAATTTGTTGGTTTGAAAACTTGATTCTCTGCTTGGTATAAGTTAAGAGAGTTCAGATACAGCAAAAGAATAACATAATCCAAAAGTCAAGAGGATAAATAGAAAGATCCGAACATTTTGGAGGGGGGGAAAGAATTGGCCGGCCCAGTCTTTCCCCACACCACAATATAGAAGTACCAATAATCTTGTTGGATTGAAAACTTGATTCTCACTTTGGTATAGGTCTTTCATCAATGTTAAAATAGAGTGAAAGAGTAACAAAAACCAAAAGAAGAAATGATCAATAGAAGATCGAAAGATTAAGGAGGGGGGAAAGAATGGGCCGGCCCAGTCTTTCCCCACCCAACAATTACGAATAAACTTGTTGGTTTGAAAACTTGATACTCTGCTTGGTATAAGTCAAGAGAGTTCAGATACAGCAAAAGAATAACATAATCCAAAAGTCTAGAGGATAAATAGAAAGATCCCAACATTTTGGAGGGGGGAAAGAATGGGCCGGCCCAGTTTTTCCCCACCCCACAATGTAGAAGTACCAATTAACTTGTTGGTTTAAAAACTTGATCTCTCTTTGGAAAAGGTCATTCAAAATTGTTCAGATACAATCACAGAGTAACATAAACCAAAAGACTAAACGATAAATTGAAAGATCCAATCATTATGGAGGGGGGGGGGGGAGAAGAATGGGCCGGCCCAGTCTTTCCCCACCCCACAAAGTAGAAGTACCAATAAACTTGTAAGATAGAAAACTTAATTCTCACTTTGGAATAGGTCATTCAAAATTGTTTAGATACATTCAAAGAGTTGCATAATCCAAAAGACTGAAGAGATAAATAGAAAGATAGGAAGATTTTGGAGGGGGGAAAGATTGGGCCGGCCCAGTCTTTCCTCACCTGACAATGCAAAAGTACCAATATAATTGTTGTTTGAAAACTAGATTCTCTCTTTTGAACAGGCCATACATTAGTGTTAAGATGCAATGAAAGAGCAGCATAATTTAAAAGACTGAAAGATAAATATATAGATCAATACATTTTGGAGGAGGGAAAGAGTGGGCCGGCCCAGTCTTTCCCACCCAACAATGTAGAAGTACCAATAATCTTGTTGGATTGAAAACTTGATTCTCGCTTTGGAATAGGTCTTTCATAAATATTAAGATACAGTGAAAGAGTAACATAAACCTTAAGACGAAATGATCAATAGAACGATACAAAGATTAAGGAGGTGGGAAAGAATGGGCCGGGCCGGCCCAGTCTTTCCCCATCCTACAATTACCAATAAACTTGTTGGTTTGAAATCTTGATTCTCTGCTTGGTATTAGTTAAGAGAGTTCAGATACAGGACTGACAGATAAATTGAAAGGTTAGAACCCAATGGAGGGGGGAAAGAATGGGCCGGCCCAGTCTTTCCCCACCCCACTATTGAGAAGGAACATGCAGTTAGCTAAATGCTTTCTTAACTTGAATTTCTCCTTAGGACAAGACAATCATGAGTGTTCAGATACAGTACAAGAGTAGGTTAAACCTTAAGACTGAGAGATAAATAGAAAGGTTAGAAAATAATAGAGGGGGAAAAGAATGGGCTGGCCCAGTCTTTACCCACCCCCTATTTAGAAGAATCATTTGGCTGAATGCTTGTAACTTGAATTTCTCCTTGAGATATGTCAATCATGAGTGTTCAGATTAAGTGTAAGAGTAGATTAAACCAAGGACTGACAGATAAATTGAAAGGTTAGAACCCAATGGAGGGGGGGGGGGAAAGAATGGGCCAGCCCAGTCTTTCCCCATCCCCTATTTAGAAGAATCATTTGGCTGAATGATTGTAACTTGAATTTCTCCTTGAGATATGTCAATCATGAGTGTTCAGATTCAGTGTAAGAGTAGTTTAAACCAAGGACTGTCAGATAAATTGAAAGGTTAGAACCCAATGGAGGGGGGGGTGGGAAGAATGGGCCGGCCCAGTCTTTCCCCACCCCAAGATTGAGAAGGAACATGCAGTTAGCAAAATGCTTTCTTACCTTGAATTTCTCTTTAGGACAAGACAATCATGAGTGTTCAGATACAGTGCAAGAGTAGGTTAAACCTTAAGACTGAGAGATAAATAGAAAGGTTAGAAAATAATAGAGGGGGGGAAAGAATGGGCTGGCCCAGTCTTTCCCCACCCCCTATTTAGAAGAATCATTTGGCTGAATGATTGTAACTTGAATTTCTCCTTGAGATATGTCAATCACGAGTGTTCAGATTCAGTGTAAGAGTAGTTTAAACCAAGGACTGACAGATAAATTGAAAGGTTAGAACCCAATGGAGGGGGGGGGGGAAAGAATGGGCCGGCCCAGTCTTTCCCCACCTCACGATTGAGAAGGAACATGCAGTTAGCAAAATGCTTTCTTAACTTGAATTTCTCCTTAGGACAAGACAATCATGAGTGTTCAGATACAGTACAAGAGTAGGTTAAACCTTAAGACTGAGAGATAAATAGAAAGGTTAGAAAATAATAGAGGGGGGAAAGAATGGGCCGGCCCAGTCTTTCCCCACCCCCTATTTAGAAGAATCATTTGGCTGAATGCTTGTAACTTGAATTTCTCCTTGAGATATGTCAATCATGAGTGTTCAGATTCAGTGTAAGAGTAGTTTAAAACAAGGACTGACAGATAAATTGAAAGGTAAGAACACAATGGAGGGGGGAAAGAATGGGCCGGCCCAGTCTTTCCCCACCCCACTATTGAGAAGGAACATGCAGTTAGCTAAATGCTTTCTTAACTTGAATTTCTCCTTAGGACAAGACAATCATGAGTGTTCAGATACAGTGCAAGAGTAGGTTAAGCATTAAGACAGAGATAAATAGAAAGGTTAGAAAATAATAGAGGGGGAAAGAATGGGCCGGCCCAGTCTTTCCCCACCCCCTATTAAGAAGAATCATTTGGCTGAATGCTTGTAACTTGAATTTCTCCTTGAGATATGTCAATCATGAGTGTTCAGATTCAGTGTAAGAGTAGTTTAAACCAAGGACTGACAGATAAATTGAAAGGTTAGAACTCAATGGAGGGGGGGTAAGAATGGGCCGGCCCAGTCTTTCCCCACCCCCTATTTGGAAGAACCCGTTAGCTAAACGGGTTTTAAAGTCGAAGATCTCTTTGACATTTTATTCGAAAGTATTTCGATGCAGTGAAAGAGTACAATAAACCAAAAGACTGATAGTAAAAGTGAATGGTCTGAACCCCTAGAAATCACAACCAAACAGCAATACTTTTGAGTACTTTTGAGACCTATCGCTAATTTAATAGCGGCTTTTTAAATTTATGCAAAGAAATAATAATTCCATTATGATTTTTGAAATTATTAGGGGGGGGGAAACTGACTGGGTGGGGAAAGAATGGGCCGGCCTATTTTTTCCCCGGGGAAAGAATGGGCCGGCCCATTCTTTCCCCGGGGAAAAAACTGACTGGGGGGAAATTCTGGCCTGTTACACCGGTAAGACTTCCCATATTAAAATCTTTTTAAGTCTTTGCATACAGCTTGTTTTATGTATGGACTGTTAATTTATGAAATAAAAAGGATATGTCACCAACTTTCCTCGTCGTGCAGGAATGGTTCGCATGGACAATACCCGAAATTGCCCTTAAAATAAAGTTTGTCTAATACAGGGCTCGAAAATAGTACTCGTCCGCTCGTATTTACGAGTGTCTCAGGCTGCAGGGCAAGTGAATATTTTGATATTTCTACTGAAAATTAAATTTTCCCCATGTATGCCAATAAATTTTGTGATGCAGGGCAAGTGCCTATTTTCAGATATTTCGAGGCCTGTAATATATATATATATATATATAATCGGATTTTTGATTAACGTGCAGGTGCAGGGGCATCATCCACATCAGTGGGCCCCTTTCCAGGTAACTGGCTAGCTGCACGCATAGCAGATCTCACACCTGATCTCCAGGTGCTCCTTTCTTGAGGGTCAACTGTGGTGAGCTTCCACTCACGGCAGTCTTTCTCTGTCAGTCTTTCTCTGTCAGTCTGTAATAGATAGTAAGTTTATTTCATCAACAAACACAGAAAACATCAGATCATTGTCACAGACAGGAAGCGCTCTAGCATGCACCGACCTATTGCCTCTTGTGCGGAGCACACTGGGATTAAATCGCAATTTCCCCTGCCATTTTATTAAATTATTATGCAATCACTGCTTGCTTGACTTATGGCTTTACATCTGAAAACCGTTGACTGATAGAGAAATGCTAAACTTACAAAACTCAAGACTTTTTGTTATTTTTAGCTCACCTGAGCCATTGCTCAAGGTGAGCTATTGTGATCGGTCTTCGTGCGTCGTCCATAAACTTTTTCTTTAAACAACATCTCCTCAGAGCTCATGAACCAATGGTACAAATTTAAAATAACTTCACATGAAAGTTCCCCCTAATGCCCTCTACAGAAATTGCACAAATGGTTCTGCTCCACTAAACAAAAGGACCGCCAGAGCTCTAGATAAGAAATATCTTTAAACGACATCTCCTCTTGAACCACTGGTCCAAATTCAATTTTTTTTTTGTTTTTTTGCCGGGCTGCGTAGCGCAGTCGGTAACATGTCTGGCTACAGATGCGTGTCTGACTGCAGATCCAGGGTTCGCGAGTTTGATCCCGGTCCGGTCCCATACTTTCGTGGAGATTGATCATGAAATAATTTCTACGGTCATTCTCCTCCCTTCCGCTGATTCATTCAAGAAGGGTTGTTGTCAGTTATAAGCGAAAGTATGTGCATGAATTACTGGTAAACCGCTTGTTCAAGCCTGCCCAGGAAAAAGTGTGGTTAGGTGAACTGACCGTCCTGCAATGACCATAGCTGTTGACTTGGGACGTAAAGCAACAAAAAGAAAAAAGAAAGTTTTCAACTACACGGGTGGTAAACCTAGGAACTACCACGAAATTGTGTTAACGTAATTTTGTTCCCAAGCCACATCCGGGACACGTCGTGGTAGTTTCCAGGCCGAAAATTGGATAAAGAAAGGTTGGTGTCACTTTTATTTTTGTTTTATTTTACATCTTAGAACAAACAATGGTGAAATCCGACAATGTGGTTCCGTGTAAGTATGTCTCAGCGTCCCCTCTAGCCCAAAATTTTGTTTGAAAAGTTATTTTCTTTCTTTTGGTACGTGTTTCCCCACTGAGCATCGGACCAACTTTCCCCAAAGTTAGAAGGATTTTAGCCCATATCTGTCAAATTGAATGGAATTTGATATCATTTGACGATGGAAATGATAAAATGACCCTGAATAAACATTCCTGCACAGAAAAAAATCTGAGCATTTACTCGTAAACGATTCATGCCCCGTTCGTCCTGTGTGGTAGTTTCCAGCTCATCGTGGTAGTTAAAATGCTATCGTTGTAGTTTCCAAGACTTTATAGGATACGTTTCTGAAGTGTTACAAAACATTATAGTGGTTGTTTGTTTCGCACGATAACCCTCGAACTCGTCAATTAATTACCACGGTAAACAAATAAACCACATTTCAACACCATGAGGAAGCTGAGCTGAGGACTCAAGATTCAATGTGATGCTTGACAGGTGGAGACCATGCCCTGGACTGCCAAACAACACCTCTGCAAATCTAAAGCAAAAGAAGGTCATCAGTTGAGCCGTGGTGGACCAAGCAACAGACAAAAAAATGATATAAAAAATTGCGTCACTCGCTACGTTGTCCCATGATCAGTCAGCTTTAAGATAAAATGGCAGGCTAAGACTACTGGCCCAAAGTATTGTTAGTACTTGCGCTTCGGAAAAAAGGGAAATATCCTCGGGTTGGGACACTTTTTATATACATGCGAGTGTGACGATGAACGGGCATGTTATTTGATAATTAAAAAGCATGTTTATTCAAAAACAAAAAATGTGAATATCCCTTCTTTTCATTCTTCTCATCATTTCAATAGCCCACTAAAATTAAAATTCAGGCAGTCGTCATTTGTTATCTGACAAAAGGTTATTTGAAAAGGTCTTCGTATGAATAAGAGGAGTATTCAAGGTTCGGCCCGCACACCCTGTCTTTATAAAAATGAAGTAGCCCCTGAATAGTGGAAATCTGCTGATGCGAACTACTACTAAATTCCTACAAAGTCTTGGAAACTACCACGATAGCATTTTAACTACCACGATGAGCTGGAAACTACCACACAGGACGAATGGAGCATGAATCGTTTACGAGTAAATGCTCAGATTTTTTTTCTGTGTAGAAATGTTTATTCAGGGTTTTTTTATCATTTCCATCGTCAAATGATATCAAATTCCATTCAATTTGACAGATATGGGCTAAAATCCTTCGAACTTTGGGGAAAGTTGGTCCGATGCTCAGTGGGGAAACACGTACCAAAAGAAAGAAAATAACTTTTCAAACAAAATTTTGGGCTAGAGGGGACGCTGAGACATACTTACACGGAACCACATTGTCGGATTGCACCATTGTTTGTTCTAAGTTGTAAAATAAAACAAAAATGAAAGTGACACCAACCTTTCTTTATCCAATTTTCGGCCTGGAAACTACCACGACGTGTCCCGGATGTGGCTTGGGAACAAAATAACGTTAACACAATTTCGTGGTAGTTCCTAGGTTTACCACCCGTGAACTATGTCTGACTATTATTATCTAGTCTATTATCATGATTATGCCAGTCTACCAACCTTTCCCCTGAAAAATATCTTGGGCTTCAATAATATAAACAAATCTACTCTGGGTCTTATTGCTTGATCATATTGGCAGTAAATGAAAATTTTAAAGCTAACTTTGATTGGTGAGCTGTGTATGTATATATAATTCTATTCCAGGGTGTGAATAAGTTCCCATTTCCCAATACAACTGCATTAAAATATATTCACACTTTTGTTACTAGGACCAGCATGACTGCATTTGACCATAATTTCAAAAGCCAAGGATAATTGCTCAATTTCTGCCCTAAAGGTGTGAATCACAGTCAAAACAATACTACAGTCAAAACTCTTTATAACGTCACTCGTTATAACAGAATATTCATCATCCGACATAAAATTGCTGGGAACGGATTTGTTTCCATTAAAATTCCCTCTTTATAACAGAATATTCACTTAACGACACCGACAGTAACTTCTGGGAACAGATATACAATTTCTATTGAAAATAAATTCTTTATAACAGAATTGTTATAATGGTTCAGATATCTTTGTGATCAGAACAAGGCCTTTTTGCATGAACAGGTTTCTGTCTCACTTGATAAGTGGGAAGCTTTGTGCATTTTGATGCAATATGAAATTAACCTGATGTATACTTTTGGAATAATAACATTTTAATTCATTTGTATAATATTTTCTTTAACTAAATGATAATTATGTGGAGATCTGGTAATGGTCAGAATTTCTTTATAACAGCAAATTCACTTTAACGTCAAAGACAGCTTGGAACAAACAGTGTCGTTATAAAGAGGGTTGACTGTACTGTTATTTTTCTAAATTTTGGGATACATGTATCCCAACAGTTTTTTGTAATCATCCTAAAATTTACCACAAAGTAATACCATCAAAAGATGCAGACAGAAATGCAGACAGCTTTAATCCTGAACAGACTGTTTCTCTTTAGACCAGCACTGTTAGCACAGAAAAACTGTAATGTAGCAGCTGGTTGTGGGAGTCATGGTAAACTTTCAGAATTATAAAACCTACATAAAACCCATAAAACCCCCAAAACCCACCCTCATGAAACCTGTAAAACCCGCCGGGTTTGGCTTTATGATCTGGTTTTATGCCAACCCTGACTTTTGTGGAGATTGATCATGAAATAATTTCTGCGGTCATTCTCTTCCCTTCTGCTGAATCCTTCAAGAAAGGTTGTTGTCAGTTACAAGTGAAAGAATGTGCACCAAGTGCTGGTTAACCGCTTGTTCAAGCTTGTCCAAGCATGTCCAGGAAAAAGAGTGGTTAGGTGAACAAACCATCCTCTGTTGATTGAGATGTAAAGCAACAAAACAAACAAACAAAAAGCAAAAGAGTTATTCCATGGCTATCCTCATAAGTGGGGAGGGGAGTAGATATTATTTGACTTTTCACTTACTGTAAAGGCGGCCCCTCATGAATGCGTAATTAGGACTGATCAACCTTAGACATAGGTAAAAGCTGAAAATGAGGAGGGATTTTATTCAAAGGTACCTGTACCATCTTGCACCATTACCTCAGTATGGACGCAAAACACATTATTTAGTCCTTAAAACGCCAGCAAAATAACTGCTTCTGAAAATGTCTATTTAACATCAGCATAGAGGCACACATTGTGGATCCAGATCAGACTGCTCCTACAGGAGCAGTCTGATCTGGGTCCACACTGTTTGTATATGAGGCTTCAAATATTTTAGTAGAAGACAAAAAACATACATTTTGTGATTATGCACTTTAAGGGTTAATAAATGTGAGTTCAGTGTGTATACTGTTAGGAATTTCATGAAATGCACGCATGTTTGCGCGGCCCAAAAAGCTTGTTAACTCTTTACCACATTATTAATAAAACCTGATTTCCCTTCCTTAGCAGATGAAATGGCCAAACCACGCCCAGATATGAATATTAAAGTTGCCACCTTTACAGTTAGCGAAAAGTCTAGTAATATAAATGACTGGTGCATTATGTGTTTTGTCATGAGAAAACCTGTGTAGCTACATGCAAACACTAAAGGCACATCTGCACAGTCCGATCAGCTCCTTTTGTTGTATCCAGAATAGAAGGGTTATAATGTTAAACATGCTTCAAAATACAGATATCCAAATTGCTTTGAGGCGTGACTAATCCTATTAATATTAAACTCATCCTAGAAATAGGGGTGTCAAGTGTTTAGTAACATTTTTTATATATTATTTTTAACACAAAAGTCTACAGTCGCACTGGCTCAGTCGGCTAGGTCGTAGGTAAGTGGTCATATATTATTTTTGTTACCAATGAATAGGAGATCAAGCGTTCGAGCCCGGTCGGTGGCATGCATTCTTTATTTAATTTGCACGAAATGAGCGAGGCGTTTTTCACGAAATAGGCGTGATTTTAAATTATTGATAGTTTGCTGCTTTCAAGACTTTGAAAGATCATCAAAGAGGTGATCCAGGAATGTCTTGCCAGTATCACACCGAAACACTGGAGTGGCTGCATTGACCACGTTAAGCAGGTGGAGAAGGTCTACTGGGCATCTGACATTGCTAGGGATGAGATGCTCGAACCCGTTGTCATCACACTGACTGATAGTGATAAAGAAACAGACACGGCAGATGAGTTCGAGGACGACTTGAGTAGTTATACATCTACATGTATTGTTCAGAAATGAAATAAGTTAAATAGAATGATTGAAAATAAAACAAACAAAAAATAAAACAAAAATACAAGAAATACAGCATTCGTCAGTTCAAACACTAAAAATGTCACAATACGAGAAAGCAGCAACATATTAATAAAAAATATGGATTATGCGGGGCTCGAACTCACATCTCAACGTTCTACCTCAAGTATACGCCTTCTGTGTGTAACTAACTGCGCCACTACGGATTGTATTAAAATACCGAAATAACAACAATCTGAACAACTATTTTCAATGTAAACTGGTACCCGTTCCAGATCAACCTTTGCTTTTGAAATGGAACACTCCGATCCAAAGGTCATTGGTCAGAGGTCGTGGTATATCTATAGATGATTGTGCTCTCATTTAAAATAATGAAGTCAAGAGATCAGGTGAGCAGTATTAACCATTACATATTTAGGTTTCATGCACAGTGCTTCATGAAGAAAACAAATTTCTTGTAAAAACTGTTCACAAGCAGTTATATAATAGAATAATCATCTACCCTCGAGCCATTATGAGAACTTTTCTGGGTTGGCAAGTGGGCACAAGCAACTTGCATTATTGTATTGGCCATTCATTCATTGATTATAGGGAACAATAAAGATTATTACATCCCAACTACCAATTTAGGTACAGATTCCCTATTAACTGTTTGCAATTTTGCATCTTCTGCTGATATTTGTAAACTGTGGACCCAAAGTGTAACCAGAGGCTGCTGAGATCCAAACTGTATGACACTCTCGTTAGTGTTCAGGAAAGAATTTTTTTTAAAATGTTATTTTTTTAAAATCAACAGATAAAAAAATTACCCAGCATGAAAAGACTGCCGAGATCTAAACTATATGACACTCTCGATAGTGTTCAGGAAAGAATTTTTTTTAAAAATGTTAATTTTTCTAAAATCAACGGATAAAAAAAAATACCCAGCTTAAAAGAGTTAAAACGCTTGTGAAATGTGAATGTAAAAATGCTGCCTGCTGAAGTCGTCTGCTGCATATGTGGGACGTTCTGTGGGAATTTAGGATGGTCGATTTTAAGTTTTGAATGTATGCACACATAAATGTATGCACACAAAGCATTCCTGAGTTTGAAGTGCAAATTAAGTAATCGCCCCATTTAAGGTCTAAGATAAAAAAAACCTAGCAAGGTTAGAAACCAAAAAATTATATCAGCGGATACATCAATCTTCTGAGAAGACGTTTCAAATTTTAGTTTGCGGATGATACTAATTAAGTTATTTTTGCGACGTCACGAACAAGGCATGTTTTTGGCGTTTTTAACGTTATTGACTGGACCATTAAAACTTCGTATTTTCACAATCTATTCTGATAAGATAACACTTGGCTGTAATGTAAAACTTTGATAGGCTTTTCGGCTTCGTTTTTGAGTAATTTTTCATCAAAGGCAAAAATGAACCTATTTTGAATATGTTCGGAGTCACAATTTCTTGTGATTTAAAGTTGCCCGTGTGTAAAAACTATATGAACTTTGCAGATATGGTTGGCATTTATAAATATCAACAGTTTGGTGCAAAAACTTTAGTAATCAGCCCATACCTTCTAGATTTATCGCGAAAATACGAAGTTTTAATGGGCCCGTCAATAGCGTTAAACAGCGTCAAAAACATGCCTTGTTCGTGACGTCGCAAAGATGACGTAATTAGTATCATCTGCAAACTAAAATTGGAAACGTCTTCTCAGAAGATTGATGTATCCACTGATATAATTTTTGGGTCTCTAACCTTGCCAGGAGGTTTTGTTATCTTAGACCTTAATGCAATTGATTTGGCATTATTTGGGAACTATCTTATTCATGGAATTACCCAAACAAACATGTCTTTCCAGGCACATAATTATTCGCCACTTTGTGACATCGCAGTTTTTAACAGTACAATTCCATTTATTTTTTTTTGCAAAACTTACAATGACAAAGTTTATGGGTGCAATTTTACAAAAGCTTAGAGTGATAAAAAGCAAATAGAAATATACAATAAAATATTAAGATAATTACACTTTAGTTTTTTCCAATAAGAGCACATGTAAATGTTAAAATTATTACGATTCCAATGGACGTTAACATTAACATTATCAGAAAAGGGTATTTGTGTTTAAATGACTACCATACGAAAACAAAAGACAAAAGGAAGCTACACTGAAAATGTCTTTTGCATAAGTCAATTTGCTTTCATTTGGTATTTTTTATCCCCCGACGAAGTCGGAGGGATATAGTTTTGGCGTCATCCGTGCATCCGTCTGTCCGTCCATTCCGTCCGTCCACACTTTTTGTCTGTTCGGGACCATATCTCAGTACCTATTGGTCAGATCTATTTCAATCTTAGTGCAAATGATAAGTACCATGAACTCTCTATATCCTATACGTTTGGTCAAAATCGACCTTTTAACACTTGTTATTGCCCTTGTTTTAGAATAGGCAATCATAAGGCAAAACCTATATAAGCTTTTTTGTGTGATGATCTTCACATTTCATCAAAGCTATTATATTAACAACTTCTCACTATTATACCATGATTGCCAAGTGCCTGTAGATAAGTATGGCAGTGTCAAAGTTTTACCCCACCCCCTTTGACCCCACCTAAGGGGTCAAAGGTCAAATATTTAAATTTTGCAATAACTAAGGCAATTGTTATTATTTTTTACTGAAATTTTGCATGCAGGCAGAGCAGCAATAGATATGAAACATATCAAACGGGATTTCAGTTTGAAGGCCTAGGTCCGAGCCTGTTAGGTGGACTTAGGGGGTGGGGCTGAGGCCAAAATTAAACTCTTTCAGAATATGGTCATGTTGCATATCAAATTAAAGCTGACAACGCTGGCAGCAACATGGTAGCATATATTTTGTCCACAGACACTCCCTCCACCCAGGGGGTGGGGTCAAAAGGTCAAACTATATCTTTTTCTAAAAGTAGTCATGTTGCATATCAAATTAAAGGGAATTGAGCATGGAGCACCATGAAAGCAAATATGCTGTCATTACACACACCAACGACCCCTGGGGTGGGGTCAAAAGATCATTTTTTCTTCTAAAGGTAAGACTTTGAATTTACACACACCCTTGACCTCTGGGGTTGGGTTTAAAGGTCAGATAAGCCGGGAACTAAGCACTAAAACATACTTGACAGGCATTTGTTATGATCTGAATAATACTGAAGGTGAACTTAAAGGGTTAGATAAAATGGGATTTATGTTTTGTGATTTACATGTTGCTCTCAATAACCCTTCGTCGGGGGATATAAATTCGTCAAATTTGTCTTGTTCATGATTGTAGCTTCTATTGTTGAGCCCCTCTCCGGGGGGTCTGTGCTCCCTTGCTCCCTTAAAATAATGCATTGATCTTCCTAAATCCCTGAAAAAAAATCCTCAGCTCCCTGATAGTATTTTGTCTTGTTCCACAAATCCCTAAAATTAATTCGGCTTCTCCCCAAACCCACAAAAATATAAGCCAATGCTCCCTAAAATGGTCTTTTCTCTCCAAAGGATTACATTCAAATACTTAAAATCTATGAAGCTAGACAAGCACATGACTTAATGTTCACTTAATATTTTGTGTCATACATGTAAAGACAGTGCTTAGCCATAGAATACATGACAAATAATTATTTTAATGAAATACATGATATATAGCTCAAAGTATGAGGCCATCCTTAAAATGCTATAGCTGTACCTGGTAGATTTCATTCTTTTTTAAAATTAGGGACAGACCATATGTTTTTCTGGTAGGGGGAGGGGCTGTTTTTTTTTCCCAACAGCTTAAATGTTTTAAAAGTACGCTATAATTAACCAAAAAATCATCAATTTTAAGGATTATAAATCAACAACAACAAATATACTGAAACAATAAAGTTATGTCCGCTTGACGTTTATGTCTGCCAGTTCTTAATGTATGAATGCATTTCATTCAATATTTTACATCACAAACTATTATTATTTAGGAACGTTATTCACCTAAACGAAAATCATTTGATAAGCAATAGAGCTGCTGACAACTCAGAGAACACAAGTACCCTTAAAATCAAAAGTCACAACATCAGTAGCTTGTGTGTCCATCATTTCGAACCGTTCAAGCACATTTGAAACATCACTGAGCAAACTCTCTAGTAAGAGGTTATGCATGTTAGCTGTATGCATTGCTTTTACGACCTCAACCATTAATCTGCAACATACTCTGGCGTCACAAACCGTTGGTCAAGAGTGTGCGTGAAGACACTCAGAAAATTCATTGTTGGTCCAGCATTTTGATAATCAACAGAGTCGGTCAAATTTGAATTTCTTTTTCGCCATCACAAGCATTTTAACATTAATTAAGACCAATCAGCAATAGAAAAATTGATACTGGAAATCCACGTGTGTTTTTTCAGTAAGGGGTGGGGTATACTACACAGATTTAGTGAAGATGTGATGGCCAATATCAGCCATGGTTTTTATTTTTATCTTTTGTGCAATCGTTGTCATACACACACACAACAAATTAAAACAAAAACGGTGTCAAAATGATGTTAGTTTAAGGAGAATCTGAGGTTCTTAAATGGTTATTTGCTTAATTCAAAGGGAGGTAATTTCAGTTAACTTCGTAAATCTACGGTTTTGAATTGCAAAGTCGCTCGTTTAATAAGCAAATTTGGGATTTTTAGATGTTTTTTCATCGTTGGACGTTCCTGGTTGCCATTTAACGTAAAATGCGTTTGGTTTTGGTGATCAACTTGCTGATGATAGTGGAATGAGCTGTTTTCACTTAAGGTTCAATAACTCTTCCAGATAAGAAGAAAAAATCAAATAATTACCAACTTTTGTGTGCCGGGCGTTTGATAAACATTTTGGTTTTTTTTGCTGTGACATCCTAATTGGATCCAAAGATACAGTACCATGAAAATAGGACGTATCTTTTTTGTTTGAGTATATTATTCACCATGATTTTCTCTTCAATATGTAAATAAACAAGTACATTTTATAAGGGGGGTTTGGGATAGAGCGCAAGGGGCAGTATCAAAGAAAGGGAGAATGCCAATTACTTGTATATGTACCACAAATACATATAATGGCAAAAAGAGAAAATTTTATTTCAAATTTATCTAATTTACACAGAGAACGACACCTTGAAGCCCTATATTCAAGTGGTACATGTTTCAAAATTATTTCCGTTGCTGATAAAAGCTATCAACTTTTCGCATAAATCTCAAACCATGTATATCAAGACACGCTAATTTCAATGATATTTTGACAGCCTTACTGGGATGGCGAAATTAGCTCCTCAATTGATCTATCCGGGGATATACTGCATTGTATCCGGTTTTTTTCTAAAAGAGGGCATTCATAGACAGTGTAGACCCACAGAAAAACACTCCAACCCCTTCATCAGCAACAGAAAAAGTTTGGAAATGCCTTCCAATTTCGCTAACAGGAATATCAATACGTCTCATTTTAACCTTTAAAAGCAATAATTTGGACATGATCGCACTCAATTAAGAATTGTCAAAATAAAGCAAAATATTGTTTGCAGTGAAGCAATTTTGTATGCTATATTTACTTTTTTAGAAGTGGTAATGGAGTGAAACCTGAAAAGCTTGAACCCTGATAGCTTGAAGTGTCTGCTTATGTCGCATAAAATACATGACACATTCGATTCAGAGTATAGGGTATATTTCTGAATGTACCATATTTCGCTGATACAAAAGAAAATCCTAGTGAGACGGTTGTTTTATAGAATATGTATTCAAATGCATATTTGATAAATTCAAATGCATATTTGATAAGATTGGAGGAGAGTAATGGTTTAAATAGTATTTGCAACCAAACTGCTTTTAGCTCGAATTGCTAATAACCCTTAGCATAGTGATTGTGATGGGTTCTCTCACTTGATATGGGAGCGTTCATTGTACATATAAAGGGGTAACTGGTTATAATTTCCAACTTAAATTTAATTTCTTCGTCTCAATATTGCTTTAGACCTAGAACAGACCCTGGGGAAATGCCGCATTATGTGGTATTCAACTTGATCTTCCCTGTTTGCAAAGTAATTGTGGGTTAATAGATCTTTTAAGATAGTTTGTATAAATTTACTCAGGGCCTCCATTAACTTTCAAATCCAGGAAGTCCAGACTTCCTACCTTTGAAATTTGGAAGTCCCATTGATTTTTTTTGGAAGTGCCATTATTCTGTGATACGGTGGCAGTGTGGCGGATTGTCAAACTTGCTTTGAAAAATAAACATATATATTTCAGAGATAATTCTTCTTTGTTCCTACAATGCATTTTTACCTTAAAACTGCTTATAATGCTACAGAGGGGATGTCTGGTATCTCCTGAATTGTCATGTAATCAGCCTAGATGGGGAAGAGGGAGCTGGTTGCTTTGCATTGTTTGTCTTCCTGGTGTCTTGTGATTGTTGTGTGGCTCTTCCACACAATGAGATAGATAGCTTGTATTTGTTTGTGTAACAATTATTTTTTAAAAGCTTGTACTATTTATCCCCCGACGAAGTCGGAGGGATATAGTTTTGGCGTCGTCCGTGCGTCCGTCCATCCGTCCGTCCATTCCGTCCGTCCGTCCGTCCGGAACCATATCTCAGTACCTATTGGTCAGATTTGATTCATTCTTGGTACAAATGATAAGTACCATGGACTCTCAAACATCCAATAAGTTTGGTCAAAATCAACCCCTTAACACTTGAGTTATTGCCCTTGTTTTAGTATAGGCAATTATAAGGCAAAACCAATATTAGCTTTTTTGTGTGATGATCTTCACATTTTATCAAAGCTATTATATTTAACAACTTCTCACTATTAGACCATGATTGCCAAGTGCCTGTAGATAAGCATGGCAGTGTCAAAGTTTTACCTAAGGGGTCAAAGGTCAAATATTTAAATTTCGCTATAACTAAGGCAATTGTTAATATTTTTTGCTGAAATTTTGCATACAGGCAGAGCAGCAATAGATATGAAACATATCAAACGGGATTTCAGTTTGAAGGCCTGGGTCCGAGCCTGTTGGGTGGACTTAGGGGGTGGGGCCGAGGTCAAAATTAAACTTTTTCAGAATATGGTCATGTTGCATATCAAATTAAAGCTGACGACGCTGGTAACAACATGGTAGCAAATATTTTGCCCACAGACACACCCTCGACCCAGGGGGTGGGGTCAAAAGGTCAAACTATATCTTTTTTCTGAAAGTAGTCATGTTGCATATCAAATTAAAGCTGACAACGCTGGCAGCAACATGGTAGCAAATATTTTGCCCACAGACACACCCTCGACCCAGGGGGTAGGGTCAAAAGGTCAAACTATATCTTTTTCTGAAAGTAGTCATGTTGCATATCAAATTAAAGGGAATTGATCACAGAGCACCATGAAAGCAAATATGCTGTCATTACACACACCAACAACCCCGTGGGGTGGGGTCAAAAGGTCATTTTCTTTTTCTTTTCTAAAAGTGGTCATGTTGCATATCAAATGAAAGTGGAAGAAGTGTAGACCTACATGCAAGGTAACACTTTGAATTTACACACACCCTTGACCTCTGGGGTTGGGTTTAAAGGTCAGATATTGAAATTGTGCAGATGTAAGTATATTTTTTATTAAACTAAGCACTAAAGCATACTTGACAGGTGTTTGTTATGATCTGAATGATACTGAAGGTGAACTAAGACTTAGATAAATGGGATTTATGTTTTATGATTTACATGTTTCTCTCAAATAACCCTTCGTCGGGGATATAAATTCAGCGAATTTGTCTTGTTGTGTAACTTTTTTTTTTTAAGCTTGTACTTGTACAGAGTAAAAATTGCAACAAAAAAGCCCATGCCATACAATTTTAATAAACTGTATGTTCGTCGGTGTAGTGCCTG
Organism: Loripinus fragilis; assembly: GCA_964019695.1. Taxonomy (NCBI): domain Eukaryota; kingdom Metazoa; phylum Mollusca; class Bivalvia; order Lucinida; family Lucinidae; genus Loripinus; species Loripinus fragilis. The sequence continues at coordinate 2,209,985 of CAXHUL010000390.1, forward strand.
TGTAGAAGGAGCATCCAAGTACTAAATTATCGCATGCACAGGCTCAAGAAAACAATTAAGTTGCAGCCATGTAGAGTTTATAAAGCATGGAAAGTGTCAGGTCGGCACTTTCTGTATTTCAAAGATTCCTCAACTGTCAAACAAAACCGATACTGATTTGCCGTTTCGCTTTATGGCTCAGGGATTGGATGTCCACCTTGCGATCTGAAGTAGCAGGGATTGGTTTCTAAGATGTGTCCATGTTTTCACACCTGTTGGGTGACATGCTTTAATAATTACGCTTTCGACTGAAGCCTACACGTGACAACTGGCTGCCAATAAAACTCGAAATCAGTCAAGTGGGACGTCCTAGCGTGGTCAATAAACACAATAAATGAGTTTCCAATATGAAGGCGGGACATAAATCACATAATCTGGTAAATGTAGGCGGGGTTTTTCTGCAGACAGGACATCTCGATACCCATTTTTGGTCGCACTAAGAAATTTTCATAAGTCTGCAGTACGTCTTTGATGTGTAATTTCGGCATATGCAGCCGATTTTGGGACGTAATATACGGTTTACGCCCACCTAACGGAAGCCCTGATTTACTTGAAAAATTCATGGGTAGAATTTCTATAGATGTCTTACTTCATTGCAGTATTAGGTATCCCTTTTGAATAAGAAACAGAAATTTGCATTAACCCTTAAAGCGCGGCCTATAATTTGCAGCAGACGGCACTTTCAAGTCTTGCTGCCTTTTCTAAAATAACAAATAAGGCATGATATTTCATGATAATCGTCTGCTGGCAGACGATCCTCATACCTTATTTTTTTCAAAAATTGGGAAAGATTTCGCAAAATTTTTCTTCTGCTGCAGTTGTGATTGGCGTCTTAAGGGTTAATTTTCTATTTTTGCGACTGAAAATCAATAGATAAGTAAACCAAATTTAATCACAACTGAGTTTTGTTTATTTATGAATTCCAATTTTTCAACAATCATGGCCCCACGTATTGGATTCCTTTTTTGAAGGAAGCCAACTTGTTTGTTTATTGTTAGGACCTCATTATCCTCAAGTCGTTGAATGTTTTGTTCTTTAATCATTATAACACTGGGCCATTAATTATTCACTATAATATTATTAAACCCATCCAGGCTCTCATTAGTGAATCTACAAAAATGCTTAAAAGGTTCTACCCTGAAGAAAAGGGCTGCCAAAGCTAAAAACGAAATTTTTTGAGCAACATCTCCTTAATCACTGACCACTTTCAAATATTTCACACCAATGTTCCCAGGAATGTCACCAACCAGATTGACTCAAATAACGCACTTCTGCTAAACAAAATGGTGTACAGAGCTTAAAATAGAAAACAATTTTTGGTTGGTTGGTTGGTTTTGTTGCTTTACGTCCCAAGTCAACAGCTATGGTCATTGCGGGACGGTCAGTTCACCTAACCACACTTTTTTCCTGGGCAGGCTTGAACAAGCGGTTAAACAATTTTTCTCTGCATGCTTGGTAAATCTGCATGCTTTTGTTATCGTCTGACCTTTTTTCTCCAAAATTAATGTTTTCAAAAAGGTTTTGGGAAACACTAAGGGTGTACATCAAACATTTATGGATCCAGTTCAGGACCAATTTTCTGTTGGTCCTGATCTTGGTCTGAACTGTTTGCAAGTTATATCAGCAGACATAAAAAGTTACCTTTAGCATGGAAAGAGTTAAAGAACCTCTTTGAAGCTTAAACCCCAAATAAAAATGATTTCAAACAGGTCAGGTACCCCCAGGGCAAAGTTCCATTTGGCTTTAAAAAATTTGCTTCCAGGGCTAAAAATATTCACTGGAGCCATCCAAGGCCTTTATAGTCCTGTTGCTTGAAAATTGCATAGCCTTGATGGTGTGTTGAAAATATATACAACATTTTTCTTAATTATTTCAGATATGGACTTGTTTCAAGAAGAAATGGACCTGTCATGGTAAGTCAGTCTAAATGATCATGATTAATGGTAGTGAACCTGTAGCCTAATCCCCTACTATTGAAGAGATTGATCATGAAATCATTTCTACGGCCATTCTCCTGATTCAAGAAAGGTTGATGTCAGTTACAAACTACTGATTAACCTCTTCACACTGGTCAATGTAAACGCACCAGTGGTTGCTACAACGAGCTGGTGGTTGCATTTTTCAGCACCGGTGGTGGCGTAAAAGGTTAAAAAATCTACACCTGTTGACTTTATTATTTATTTATAAACTTGCATTTATTTTATTTGTGATGACACCTGGGGCACAGACCACCGGTAACATTGCAGTTTATGGCTCTGCCAAGCAATTGGTGATATAATTCATGGTTTGGACTGCAAATCCAACAAAGTTCTAGAGTTTTGCCGTGACAGGTGCTTTTTTTCTAGTGTTATTGCCTAAATTGAGTGAAATCTGCATGTCTTAGCGCACCTGTTGTCATATTGCTTGGCAGAGCCATAAACTGCAATGTTACTGGTAGTCTGTACGCCAGGTGTAATCGTAAATAAAATTAATGCAACTTTATAAATAAATAATAAAGTCAGTAGATATAGATTTTTTTTTACCTTTTACGCCACCACCGGTTCTGTAAAATGCAACCACCAGCTCGTTGTAGCAACCACCGGTGCGTTTACATTGACCAGTGTGCTCTTGGCCAAGCTTGCCCAGAAAAAAGTGTGCTTAGGTGAACTGACTGCCTGGACATGACCATAGTTTTTGACCGAGGCATCAAGAATCAGAACAAACAAAACTTACACCTGTATTGAAATGACGGCAGGGAACTAGTTTATTAAAGGTACATCTATATTTAAATGATGGTGTTGAACCTGTAATTTATAGGTTCATCTGTAGCTAGCTAATGGTGTTGAACCTGTAATTTATAGGGCAATTGTCAATATTTTTTGCTGAAATTTTGCATGCAGGCAGAGCAGCAATAGATATGAAACATATCAAACGGGATTTCAGTTTGAAGGTATGGGTCCGAGCCCCTGAGGTAGACTTCAGGGGGTGGGGCGGAGGCCTAAATTAAACTTTTTAAGAATATGAACATGTTGCATATCAAATTAAAGCTAATGACTTTTGCAACAACATGGTAGCAAATATTTTGCCCACAGACACACCCTCAACCCAGGGGATGGGGTCAAAAGGTCAAACTATATATTTTTGTGAAAGTAATCATGTTGCATACCAAATTAAAGGGAATTGAGCACAGAGCACCATAAAAGCAAACATGCTGTATTTACACACACCAACGACCCCTTGGGTGGGGTCAAAAGGTCATATTATTTTTTCTTTTCTAAAAGTGGTCATGTTGCATATCAAAATAAAGTGGAAGAAGTGTAGACCTACATGCAAGGTAACACTTTGAATTTACACACACCCTTGACCTCTGGGTTTGGGTTGAAAGGTCAGATATTGAAATTGTGTAGATGTAAGTATATTTTTTTCAATTAAACTATAAGCACTAAAACATATTTGACAGGCGTTTGTTATGATCTGAATATGGGATTTATGTTTTGTGATTTACATGTTTCTCTGAAATAATCCTTCGTCGGGGGGATATAAATTCGTCAAATTTGTCTTGTTGGAACTAATTTTCAAATTGGATATAGGAATGAATTTTTATTTTTGTGGATTTTATTGATGTGTAAACTCCGGTGAATCACTCACAAACTGAGTTTATGTAAAGTTTGTGTGTGATTCGCCTGAGTTTACACATCAATAAAATCCACAAAAATAATAACTCATTCCTTATAATTCCAACTTTGAAACAAAACAGCACATTTGTAAAGGGTTGATGACAATATTTCAAATTTTAAAGCCCTCTGAAGGAAAGTAGTTTGTAACCGCTGTCCATGAAAGATGGGACAGCCATCTTGAAAATTTTGTCAGTTCAAAACTTTGTTTTGCTAAATAATGATTACAATGGCATTCTATTGGGAGTGAATATGTGAGTATGAGCTCAAAACAACTCCATTTAGTTTGGAATTGTTTTCTTTTGTCAAACCTCTTGCTGGGCTCGTTGAAGAACATTTAGGTTTAGGCGCTACCACCACAGATCGACAGGTTTTAAAACACTTACCTTCACAAGTCCCTGCCTAATATCCCCGCATTAGTAGGACCAAAGCGTCCATTTATAACAGTAAGAAAAAAGGCAAACATCAGGAATTGATACAATCAAGCCCCACAGTAGACAGTTTGCTGTCAAACTGCGTTGAAACATTTCCTTGTTGATGTAGACTTGACATAGTTTTGATTACTTTGTTTGATTTGATTCTTTACATCCCATCAACAATCTTTCAGTTATATAGGGACGTATCTTCCTGGGTTGAACCAGTACTAAGCTAGGATAAATGTGTCTTGCTCAAGGACCACAACGCAGTGAGGCCAGTGAGGCTCGAACCCAGGGCCCTTCAGTCACGAGTCAAGCACTCTACCACTGAGCCACTGTGCTCCCTAGTTTTGATTACGATTCTCTTCAATGATAATGACGTCACATAACCTCCTCATCCAGTTCATGTCTTAAGAGTTTGCTTTGAAGATGTACCACAATATGGGGTAAGGGTTTTAAAATGAGCTTTCAGCATGCTTAACTATATTAAAACTTGTGAATATTTATTTCTGACATTTTATGTACAGTTTGTTACTATTAACACTAACAGAACTGTGAAATCAAGGCAGATATCAAATATTCATACACATTGGTTTTTAGAGAAGTGTAAAACCTATTTAATTTTGTCAACGGACCAATCAAAATTGCTTAAAAAAACAATAAAAACAATAGTTGGAATTACACAAACATAAAAAGATCTAATTTTTTATGCAAAACTGGCAGAATTTATATTAAACCTTAAAATTATTCTGGTCCTTGTGTGGAATTCCTTGTCCCAGAACAAAACATATAAAGGATACAGTCATGTCTTATTTCTCAAACAAAACATATGTTGTGGTGCCAGTACTCAAAAGAACTGTCTCAGTGAGACGGTTCTTTTGAGCACCCAAAACATATGTAAAAACTGACAGGTAAAAAAATAGTCAAAATTTTACACTCAAAAATCTAAACCTGTGTGAAATAATATATATTTTTGTATGTGGCAGATCAATTAAACAATCTCAGATTGAAATTTTCAATTCAAAAAGACATTTTTTTATGGAATCATTGTCACAGCTATTATCTTGCTTATTAAGGTCACTGCCCATAGCAATAACCGTAACTCTAAATCTTCAAGGGAGGCAATACTTGGTAGCGTTCAATTATGACAAAGTGTGATTTTACGCAACTATAATATGTTTTCTTCAGACAGTAATGTCCATTACACTGCACGTAGGTTATCTGAAAATGATTGATATCACATTAAAAATGCAGACAAAATTTTAAGTATAGTGAACAACAAAAGTTGGCATTCTTTATGGATACTAAACGATGGACGCTCAGCTCTGAGAGAAGAAAAAATCAGTCAGTGTAATGGAACACCCATTTTACCAAGGAAATGTCAGTCGACTGTTCACGGTTTTTTGACAGTCCACAACAACAATAATGATATAACTACTTGTATATAGATCTATATATGATTTTCTGGTTTAAATTACAATTTTCACCAAGACAGACTATCTCGTCACGTTCTCTAGCGTCTACTTTGAACCTGACGTGCGCTAATGACGCCACTTGCTCTTATGACGTCATTATGCGTAAATGACAAGTATTGAACTTGACGTTGACGTTGAGAATCCCTCGCTTTAGTTTGCGTCCTAAACAATTTGCCTTATGTCAAATGTGTTCCAATATTTAGCTAGAAGGGCTATCTTGGGCTAATGTTGATTCAAGTATAGTCGTGAGTCTAAATTATAGTAGGCCTACTCTAAATTTATTACTAAAGGTACGCGAGGAATTCTGCCATCGGGGTCTGCAAACAACAAAGGTGCAGACCAGCTTGGGCATCCGCGCAGTCTGGTCAGCGCCTTTGCTATTTACAAATTGAATAGAATCTTATTTTAACTTGCTCCAAGCGATATTTCACTATTCTATCTAGTCTCTGTGGCTGAGAAGGCTGGTTTTTGGAATGATCTTATCGGAAACCCTAAAGACAGGTTTTGTCGCATCGATGCTCATTTATATTCATGTAAATGCGGACCTAGTCCACAAACCCGGTTCATGTGATATGCACATAGAAAATGTCTAGCCCCCCCCCCTCCCCCCCCCCCTGTCAAGGGATAAATAGATTTAATAAAATTAAACCTCCTCTGGTCAAGTGTTAAGGTCTGACCTTCCTTCGCAATCGGGCATTAGTACGGCGCCCAAGGTCGCAACAAAGATTTAAAAACATTTCAAATTCTTGGCTGAGTACATGTACATGTAGTTTATGCATCGATCAATTGAAGCGATGCATATTAAAACAGCACATTTTTCACTTAAATTAGACAGGCAGAGTTACCCCGTGGCCTTGAAAAACGGTAAATGTCCCCAAAACATTACATCTCTCTTCTAACGATTAATCTATGCAAATTTTGTCAAAATATATCGACAAGGTGTTAAGACAAAATGCAGATAAGTTTCTTTTTACCGTGGGTGGGGTATTTTGGTATCGTTTTGGGTATTGAAAAGTCTTCTCATATATGCATATAAATATTCCAAGTATTTGGAGTACATATAGTTTCATTTGGAAGTTCACAGAGATGTATTTCAATCAATAGTGTTTGGTTCGTAAGGTTTTAACATGCTTAGAAATAAGAAAAGCCTGCTTAGCTCATTATTTTGCCTTTTAGGGGGTAGGGATAATTATTTGCTAATATCTCGCTAATTAGATGGTGAAATTTTTTAAAATTCTGTCATAATACATCTTATATAATGATCACTTTCCTTAAAAAATAATAGAAAAAATTATTTTTTTAAAGTATGTTTTAATATTGAATTATCAGTCAGAAATTGCTGAAAATGAATGCATAAATATCAGTGAATGCTGGTTTGAAAGCGTGATATGAAGAAAAATACTTGTATAGTTGCAAAAGAATGGTTTAAGAAAAAGTTCTTAATTATTAATGGCTTCGCTTGCTTGTTTGAAATAATGATTTTCAAAGATAGAATTGAGATACAGAATATTTTACTTGTCTTAATGAGTTTCCAAAAAGCTGTGTGAAAAAGCCAACATAGGCCATATAAAGAAGAGCTGTAACTTTTGAACTGGCTGGTAAATTTTCTTCATTTTGCGTTATTGTTTTTATAATATGATGTACTACAGAATATCAAAAAATGAAAACACTCTATTTTTTGGAAAAAAATCGCCCAGGTGTGGGCAGTGACCTTAAGTATAAAATTCATCATTTAATATTTTTTGAAAAACTCATTGTTATAACTTTTGCTACTCTCCCTACTTGTTTAAGCTGATATTCCCCACTTTTCACCTATTTTTTGCAATTTTTATCCCTACTTTTTCCCTACTTTGTGGAAATTACTTTAAACATGTAATGATGAACAATTATTATTTCAGGGATTACGGCGATCTCTCCATCGAAATAGAGCTGGATGTGGTATGTTGTGTGTGTGAAACCGATGTGGGCCTCTTTGATGAAATATTGATCTGCCAGTGTTGTTTGAACAAAGCCCACCAGACATGTACCAGTAAGTACCTAAATTTACCAGAATTCTGTCTCATAGGTCCAGATAAGGACATTTTATTTGCATAGAATTTTAATTATTTTCTTATCCATTAATTTAAACATGTGTTTTGGGTAATCAAAAGAACAGTCTCATTGAGACGGTTCTTTTGAGTACCCACAACATATGTTTTGGATGAGAAATAAAGAAACTAATTTTCCAATACACACTCTTATCTGGAGGCCTGCTGTCTGCCCTTAATTACAGTCAAACCTCAGTTATTCGAAGTACCATAGACCACAGGAATCCTTTCGAATAATTGGTAGTTTGGATTATCAAAATCGGTAGTTTGGGATTGATACTTTCAGTAAAAACTCGGAGACTTTCATAGAACGTCATTTTTTTTGCCAGAATTTGCATTTTCAACTGGGTTTTTCCGTGAAGTATTGCAAATATCAGTCTGTCAAAGCAATGACAAAAATGAGCTGCTTGGAGGTTGTGGTCATATCGTCTCTTTATGCTTTGCAGGTCTAAGAACGCAGAAAAGAAAAGAATAGAAAATCAAGAGCTCATCCACTATATACATGTACCTACATTGATAACAACAATGGCTAGAACGTGCAGTCAATGGGGCGCCATGGCAAATCCCAACGCTAAAGTTTTGACCCGCCAGCACCCACAAGTCCCACCCCTGGGGCATGACTCTAGCAACAGATTCAATATGTTTTCTATATTTTATTTGTGAGAACACACACAAAGTTTGGTTTAAAAATCTTTGAATTGACATGGTAACCGAAATGCAAGTAAAGTTTTCATCCTAGGGTCAAACTGGTGACCTTGGGTTGAGGTCGAAAGGTCAAATATCATTAAATTTCAGCTACCATGTCATATTCTATGATTTTTATACCAAACTTTGTGTGTGTTCTTACAAATAGAAAACATATTGAACAGAATTTTCATTCTGTTGCTGGGGTCATGCCCCAGGGGTGGGACTTTGGGGTGCTGGGTGAGTCAAACACTTTAGCGTGGGGATTTGCGATGGCGCCCCATCTACTGCGGGCTCAAATTATTTTTATTGTAGTCCGTTTCATAACCATTATCTTCCTATAGGTGGGTGTGCTTAAAGCTGCATAGTCTGTAACTTTGAACATTTTTCGAAAAATTTTCTTTTCTTTTAAATCATTTGTAAAAATAGAATTAAGTTATGTTTTCACAATAAATAAGTTCAGTATAGCTGAAAACTGCATAGAAAAGTGAATTATCTTATAAAAACAGGTGTTTTTTCTCTTGTAAGTAATTATTTGGGTCCCTCCAATAATTCTAGACAGTTGTTTGTTAACATAAACACTCTTGTTTTGATTGTGAAGATTTACGAAAATGGTAAAATCTTTACGTGAATTTGAGTATTTTTACTGTATCCTTGAAAAATAGAAACTTTACAACAAAAATTAAAAGATCAAAAGATACAGACTATGCAGCTTTAATATAAATGCGTGACATTATTATTGGCAATTAGGAATTTGAAATTGAAGGGTAATTTAACAGCAATTTCCATAATCGGCACCAACAAATCTCTTTGAAAAATTGAATTTTTTTCAGAAAATCGAAATAAGAAAAAACAGTAGTTTTATTGCAATAGATACTAGAGAAAAAAGTCGGGGACGTCCGTCATCTTCAAAAGATCCAGTAGTTTCAGATAATCGACGTTCAGATAACCGTGATTTGACTGTATTCTCAGTACCCATAATTTGGTCAGATTTGATGCAGTTTTGGTATAAATGATAAGTACATGGTCTGCAGACCTTGAAATATCTTAAAATAGGCACTTACCCTGCTTCAAAACAGTTATTGACATATAATGGATAAAAAATTGTTAATTTACACAGAAAATCATCCAAATTTCCACTTGCCCTGACAGTGACTTTTGACCCAATTGCAGCAGCCAACAAATTTTGTGATATTTTTCCTAATTTTTGAAAAAATGTAAGGTATTTTTACACACTGCAGTTTTAACTTAGCCATTTTTTGATCATTGCAGTGCATACCTTGTTTGAATTGTTTTCCATTTCAGCTTAGAGGGCAGGCCTATTGTTTTAATTGTAATAATTCCTTGTCATTGCTTAGTTTTAACTTGGTCTTTTTAGCTCACCTGAGCCATTGGCTCATGGCAAGCTATTGTGATGGTTAGATGTCCGTCATGGGACGTCCATCGTTAACAATGGCTTCAAATGACATCTCCTCCTAAACTACTGGCTGGATTTTGATCAAACTTGGTAGGAATGATCCTTATATGGCCCCCTTCAAAAATTGTTCAAATGGTTCCGGTCCAATGCATATCTAGGTCACACAGGCTAAAAATAGATTTTCAAGATGAAAACTTTAAAAAATTTCATTCCTGAAACCACAAAGCCTAGAGCTTTGATATTTGGTATGTAGCATCACCTAGTGGACCTCTACCAAGTTTGTTCAAATTATACCCATAGGGTCAAAAATGGCCCTGTCCTAGGGATCACATATTTTACATAGGCTTATATAGGGAAAAAGTTGGAAAAATCTTCTTGTCTGAAACCACAAGGCTGAGAGCCTTGATATTTGGTATGTAGCATCACCTAGTGGACCTCTACCAAGTTAGTTCAAATTGCCCTGCCCCGGGGTCACAATTGTTTTACATAGGCTAATATAGGGAAAAAACATGGGAAAATTTTCTTCTCTGAAACCTCAAGGCCTACAGCCTTGATATTAAGTGGGTAGCATCACCTAGTGAACCTCTGCTAAAATTGTTCAAACTATACCACTGGGGCCAAAAATGGCCCCGCCAAAGGGGTCACATGTTACACATAGGCTTATATAGGGAAAAACATGGAAAAATCTTCTTGTCTGAAACCATAAGGCCTAGAGCTTTGATATATGGTATGTAGCATCACCTAGTGGACCTCTACCAAGTTTGTTCAAGATATATCCTTGGGGCCAAAAATGGCCCTGGTCCGGGGTCACATGTTTTACTAAGGCCTATATTAGGAAAAAGATGAAATAAATTTTCTTTTCTGAAACCATATGGCCTAGAGCTTTGGTATTGGGTATGTAGCATCACCTAGTGGACCTCTACCAAGTTTGTTATACCCTTCACAAACTTTGTTTGTGGGGGGTATACTGTTTTCACGTTTTCCGTGCGTCCGTCCATCTGTCCGTCCTTGCGTCAGTGTGTAACGTTTTGTTTCCTTAATATCTTGAAGAGTCATTGCTGGATTTTCATCAAACCTTGCAAACATGTTCATATATACAAGACAAATGCTTTAAACAAAAAAGTAAGGGCTAGGGGCCAATTCTATTAGAGTTATTTCCCTTTGTAGTTCTAAATGGCTTTTATATAGGGTTTTATGCTTATTCTATTATAGTCCATACACGGGCTGATCAACTCCTACCACAGCTTTTGATGGAACAATTTGATACTTTTTATATTCAATGTAGACTAATTGAACATATGCATGAAGGAGTTTGGTTCAGAAAAAATAATTTTTGACAAAATGACAGCTGTGAGAACTTAGACAATTTTTCCATGAGAGGTCTTTTGTATATACATTGGTGGTGCCTTCATGGGCCGATCAACTTCTACCACAGCTTTTGATGAAAAAATTTGATACTTTGCCTATACAATGTAGACACATTGAACATATGCATGAAGGAGTTTTGTTCAGAAAAAATAATTTTTGACAAAATGACAGCATATACTTGTTGTGCAGTATATTTCGTTCACTACAACCCTCCCCAATGTTTATCTAGTTCACCCACAGAATTCCAGTAACTTATATGCCTGTATCTTCAGACTGGAAACTGGAAGAAGCCAGTTGATCTGGATCTACAGTGTTTTCATAAATGAATAAATCTGTGTTCAACAGGACAAGGGTTAATATTGCCACTCTATAATGAATATATTGTGCTAATTGTTGTCTGTTGCATTATTGTCTATTTAAATGTACTGTTATAATATTTCAGTGTCTGGTGAGGCTGCAACCAGCTGGTCATGTTCTTCCTGTGGTGAGTATCTTTTCATAGTATCTCGTTAAAAAAAAAAAAAAAAAAATGTTTACGTCATGGGTAGGAAGCTACATAGACAGAACCGTAGGTATGTCACGGGTAGGAAACTACATAGACAGAACCGTAAGTTCTTATAAGGAAATCTTATGAGGCTTTTTCTGGTTCTGTATATGGAGACTGAAAATAATGCCTAAAAGATTTCCATTATTATATTGTAAATTAGTAAAAAGAGAATGTAGTGCTCTGATCTGGTTGTTTAACTTCTAATCCAAGCTGATGCGAGTTGAAAATTGTGTATGGTTTTATCTGAATTGTTTTTGTTGTGAGGTAAACGAAGGCTAATGCATAGAATGACAACTATCATTTTGTGTATATGTCTCTTCAAAGCTATAAACTTAGTAAGTGTTTGGAGAGTTGAAATGTGATATTTGGTTATCTGATCCAGCCCCATTTATGAAAAACGAGAATTTAAAAAAATGAATTTTGAGAAGAAAAAAATATAGATTGACCTTCATTTTCCTCACGACATAAAGGATACAAAACTGTACACAATTTGCAGCTCGCTTCAGCTTAGATAAGTAGTTAAAAGACCAGAGTGGAGAACCACTTTCACCATTTTTCGCTATTTTACACTATAAAAACACTTAACAGAAAACTTAACAATTATTAGGCATTTTTAGACTACATATACAGAATCAGAAAGAGCCTCATATACGAATTAATGGTTCTGTCTATGCAGTTTCCTGCCTGTGTACATAGGAATAATCAATTAATTTTAATAGTGTAAAATTTTAGATAATCTTCTATCTATCAGTTAAAATAATCAAATGTGTTGGGTGCTCAAAAGTACTATATTTCATTAAGATGGTTCTTTTGAGTACCCACACCATAAGTTTTGATTCAGCATTAAGAAAAGCAGTTTTTAGTTACACACTCTTATGGCCTGCAAATTATGATTTTTATTCTTTTCTGGAGAACTAGGGGATCTTTTCAAATGAAACTTTATCTATCCATGCATAACCACATCTCTGTACTTCTTGGTTACATTTATCAATAATACAAAGGAGGCTTGACTACCAATAAATTATGGAAGAATTGAATGTGTTAACACTTGCGTTACTTCCCTTGATTTAACCAGAATATGCAACAATAGCTTTATATACTCTGTCCAGATAAGAGACGTTGGGCGGTTCTTAGCTAAGTTCAACCCCTGGACAAATACATTTGGAAATCGGTTAGTCAGGTCGCAATGTTTGCGTATTCATCCATCTGTGAAACTCTCCAAACCAATATTATATACCTGTAATTTTATAGTTGCCGTATCGTGAAAAATAGCGTTACGAGAATTATTGTAGATGAATATGATCAGTCCAGATACCTATATGCTAAGGCAGTGAAGTATATTAGATCATATAAGTCATTGGCTGTACTACATGCAACTTAAACTATACAAGCAAAAAATCAATTTTCGACAAACACAAGTTTTATTGTTTCATAAAAGGTATGTGAACCCTTTCCCGGTGGTCCAGATAATGAACCTTTATCATGCCGAATTTTAATTGGTGTTGTGTGTGTGTAGGTTTGATATGGTTGTTTTTTTGTAATGCTATTTTTTCGAAGTCCGAGCTAAAACCCAAATCATTTTCTTGCCAAACAAACAGAATTTTGAAGAATGTTTTCATACACAAATATTTTCCAAGTAGCCTACTTAGAAGTTTTGTGATTATTTTGCCCAATGCAGGAGCCATTATTGAAATCGTTTTGGTTAATTCTTATATATTTTCTCTTTGTTTCAGACTGGATGTCAGAAGGCTTAGACCAGTTTGAAGAAGCCCTAACAAGCAATCCAGGGGAGATCAATCTTAATAGTTCACTGACAGGTATAAAGAAATTACTTCAAGCATTTCAAGGTTTGGGTAGGTATATGATAGTAGTCTACAGCCGAGGTGGGTGTATAAAAAATTAGGCTGGTGAAAGTCTTCAAAATGGCTGACATTCAAGATGGCCTCCAAAATTATGAACTTTATAGAACTGAGTGAAAAACATACCTATCTCGGGTTTAATTGCGTCTAAGTTTTTCAAATGTTGATATTTTTTATATATTTTGTTTATGCGTCAAAAATGAAAGCTTTTTAAAACAATATTTTGATGTTCTCAGGTGTTACATATGTTACTTTATTAACATTACTCCCTAAGAATCATAATATTGACTGTTGTTGTTTGCTGTCAATGTTCCCCTTCATAGTTTTTGAAGTCTATATTAATTTGATTTCATAAAAGGCTTAAAGCAATTTCAAATAAAAACAATTTGAGCATTCTATCCTCAGAAGTTTTTCAGCAATAGCTCTTTGAATACATAAGCCTCAGTTTACTGAAGGCCAATTTTTAAGTTTTAAATTATTTTTTTTCACATTCATCAATATCACAAAGATGAAGCTATATATACTTGTCTGATAACTGTTATATATGTTACTTACTTTAATATATATTTGTATTGCTCACTTGACCACATGCTGCCTAAAGACCTGTGGAGAGGCTGTTTAGTGCATTAAATTTTGTCAACCACATTATATATGACAAATCTAATGTATAGTGGCTCCTTAGAAATAGATGTATTACCATGCAACAGTCAAGTCAAATGCATTAAATTTTGTCAACCACATTATATATGACAAATCTAATGTATAGTGGCTCCTTAGAAATAGATGTATTACCATGCAACAGTCAAGTCAAATACGTTACTATCAAATAATAGTGGAACTCATATTATTATAGTGCTATTAGTGTTTGTTTCATTTTTTTACATACCATCTTGATCTCTGAATTGAATAAGCTTACTAGCAGAATGATAATTATTAGCTTAGGCACCTGGTATTTCTGTAATATACGTTACTTTTTGTTAAATATTATTTTTGTACAATGTGTTGAAACACTTAGTGGATGAAAATGAAATTGACTACCATCTAAGTGCTCAAAAATACATTTATTGTGAGTATTTTCTTTTTAAACATATCATATGAATGATTTTCAGCTTCAACAAAAGCATAGTTGCTTTAAAGGGAAAAACTTACTTTTAAAGCACAAAAAATGTTGTACTTTTTTTCCTGAATAGTTTCAATTGGATTTTAATACCTATTTATTTTTCATAAACAAATTATGTCTTAAGAAAGATTAAATGATTCTTTTATTTCTGCCACTACCTAGTTTTTGGTTCTTTTAATTATGCATTAAATGCCATCTACAAGACATTTCCCTTCACTGTCACAGCTCAATTCAGCTGAAATAAATAAAAGCAAGAAGCAATATAGTAATAGGTTCCATAAACAATTTTATAAAAAGTAAGAAAGGTGACCAAGATCCAGAATCGATACAATCAATTAATTACCACATCTGACCCAGGATACCAAGTATTCATTTTTTTTGCATTGATAATCATCTATTGACTACAACAGCTATGTTCTTAACAAGTCACAAAAGCTAACTTACAATTCTAAGAACTGTAAGTCATTCTAAGTATAAGTCCAAATCAAGAAGTGAAACATTAAATAATGAATTCCTCCATGTAAAATAAACAGCTGAAGTTTGTGGAAATTATAATGGTTCTGTCTCACAATAAGCACCCACCATACATATTCTTGTGGTCATAGTATTTTAGTATCTACAGAGTAACCAGTTTGGTAAAAGAAATGAAATTTATGTTGGTAATGTATATAACAAAACACGAATGAACCATTGTTGGGTAATTTAGATTTCCTAAATTTCTGGGATTTGTTTACTTACGCTTTCTTTGCTACTATTTCTAACACAGTAAGTACCCAACAAGTATCTAAATGTAAGAGCGTTGGTCTGTCCGTAATGCTATCTCCTCCTAAACCATTTGACAAAATTCAACCAAATTTCGTGATTGAGTTTCTCACATGAATGGGGCATGCAACGGCAATTTTTTTTTGTCCCAACCACCTTGGGCCCTGGGGAGGGGTCAAAAGGTCAAATATCATTTAATTTCAATTACAAAGTCAATTTCAAAGATTTTTTATACCAAACCCTGCGTGTGTTCTCACAAATGAAAGATACAAAATATATCAGACGAGATTTTCATTCTGTCACCTGGATCATGCCTCAGGGGTGGGACTTGGGGCACTGGGGTGCCCAAGGGGTCAAAAAATTATTGGGGGTACCATGGGGGGTTGGGGTCAAAAAGATTTTTTTCAGAAATTCAACCAGATTTGGTGTGTGAGTTACTTACATGAATGACACATGCCCCGGCACAATTATTTGGGTCCCCACCCCCTGGGGCCTTGGGGAGGGGTCAAAAATTTAATTTTCTGAACATGGTCATGTAGCATATCAAATTAAAGGGGAAAAGCAGTAGACTAGGATACACTGAAAAAATTTTAACCTACGATCAAACTGGTGACCTTTGGGTGGGGTCAATGGGTCAATTACCATTAGATTTCTTTGAGAGCATGGGGATTTGCAATGGCGCGCCATTGAACGTGTTCTAGTTACTCTTACATCCACCAACACTCTAAAATACTTGTATAAAATCTGTTTAAAGGAATTTGAATGCCACCTTGTCAAGTATGACCTAAACTTATTCTGTCTGTTAAAGTTTTTATATGCAATGTCTCACCCACTGAAAAAGGAGGTGCTGAAAATGCAAAAATGAAAATTTTTAGCAAACCCAAATAAATTTGGTACCAAAATATTTGTCATGTTCTGACTAAGAAAATGCATACCCACACTTGATGTTTTTGTTCACAAATAAGAAAGTTATGGGCGTTTGAAGTTCTGAAGTGAAATGCATTAAGTGAATGGAAAAAAGTCAGAGGTAATCCAAAAACACTACAGTGAAAATATAACATTTCACTAGTAAATGATATCACTTTTATTTGTTTTTGATATGTATTGATATCACTGCCAAGTATAAAATAAATACTACTATTAAGTCGGGTGCCATCAGGTGCATAAAAGCTAATAGAAAGAATTGCCTGCTTAAATCTGAAAGTTAAGGGTTCTAAACTTATATAACGTTTTATCAGAGGTCATCTAATTGAACATTTTATATACAACAAAGTATTTGTGATAGAACATAACTGTTTGCAGTTTTGAAATGGTCAGTAAATGGTCCTTTGAACACATGTTATCATAAACTAAAATACCTGTTAATAATTTTTGTCAACTGCAACTATTTAACATAATATAGTGAATTTTAAGGGTATAGTTGAAATGAAACATAAATGACATCTAAAAATACAAACATCAAATATGCATAGACATGTTCTTACAGATTGCATAACTGTTTTGTTTATTTTAACATTTCAACTGCTACCTTGACAGACAAATTTACATATTTATGTTTTTAAGAAAATGAGGGGTAACATAATTAACAACCATTTTGGAGACTTTCGCCGGCCTAATTTTCTATACACCCACCTGGATTGTATACTACTGGCATACACCTACCCAAAACAAGCATCAAAACTTCTGGCCAAGATCATGTAGGGTAAATAAAAATTTGGATCTTGGATTCCGGACTAATGGGGAATGATGAATGTCCAGGCTTCCCTGTGCAACTGCGCAGTCACACAAGGGCCTTTTTAGGTAGCAAAATACAAGTGTGATGTCCATGAATGTTGTGGGGAAGTCTTTGACTTTCGGATCTAGAACTATAATTATTAGTTGTGGATCCTCATTTGAGCATTCCTGTATGAGGACAGTTCTAGGTATCAGATTATGTGAGCCTTTGTATGGCAATACCGACAATTTGAATTTATGTGCAGAGAATACTCAGCTTAGCCTTAAGATCTGCCTTTTCTGATCAAAGTTTTGCTGTGTGCTTAAAAATTGTTACATGTAAGGACCAATGCTTTCAATATCAAGCCAGCATACTATTATGGGCCACAATCAGCCTGCTAGCAAAACACTGTTTAAATAATATTTCGTTGGCGCGCCCAGTCTTATCCATTTGTATATGCTCACTTGGACCCCGCCCCTGCGGAGGAGCTCTTTTGTACTCAACCGTATCCGAACTGCTCACAATTATTTCTAGTTGCAAGAGTCAAATTATTGCTTTTATCACACACGTGCATATATGTTTCACATTGGTATGAAAGTTACTTGTCATATGAATGAGTAGCGGAGTATTGGACACACCTTTGCAACTGCTGTCTTGTCCGAGTTTCCACTGCCCACAAGGATTCTGTATTAAAGTAAATGATGATACAGAAATGAAATTAGTCACTCAGCTCCACTGGCTACCTGCACATGCATGTATAAAAAAAATATGGTAATCAAGGATTTACTATGAAAATATTCATGAGCTGGTATCCATCAAAAGATACAAGTTGGCATGTGCTCTAGTTGAAGACTCAGATCAGCCTGCACATCTGCTCAATGCCAAGAATCAAATGTTACTTTGGATGGAAAACTAAGATTCTGATCAGATTCTGAGGATGCTCATACTGATTTGAATCTTTTCTGCATGTACATGTCAACTTGTACCTCATGCTAGATACCTGACTGTATACCCTTACAAACACCAGATTCTGCTTATCTGACAAGAATTTTAACATAATGACCCTAAAGAACATGGTTTCATGTTGATTACACTGGATACTGACTGTATACCTTTACTAACACCAAATCGGCTTATCTGACAAGAGTTTCAGCATACGGTAAATGTTCTAAAAGTACGAACACTAAAAAATAATTATTTTTTCTGCTGTTTGTAATTTTAGAAATTACGTTTATGAAAAAATGCTAGCGTTCAAAATTTTAGAATGTGGGCTTTATCATGAGAAAAAACGGTATATATTGATGTCATAATGTGATAGAAACGTGTTGAAAACACAGCGATATGATTCTGTGCTATCTCCTCTTTTTTTTCTTTTCATTAATCTTATTAAAACAGCAGCTAAATTCATGCGGACTGAGTCAGTAAAATGTCCAGCGCGTGTGGTATTCGCCAAGTCGAGAGCCAGGCACGTGCACATTATGTCACTCAGTTTACTTACAAGTCATAAAAGTCCACTGATTTAAACTATTCGATAAGCCGGGTCTCCTATGTTCACTCGTCTCGGACTACCGATGTATCACTACACTATTTCGTTCTTCCTTCAGAAAACCAAAACTTTTTCGCTCGCTCTGCCGACTTCGAATTCCAGTTAATATTGTACCTTGAACCCAGTAATTTTGGGTCCGAGATTGTACTCAAGAATTGAAACTGCTAGACATCTCGTACGATCAAATTTTTTTGCAAAGATCAACACAAATCTTTGAAATACGTAGACAAGTTCCCAGAGTAAAAAAACACAAACTGACGAAATTCAAAAATAACACACACACATCTCTCTCTCTCTCCCTCTACTTGTCGATCCGCCGATGGAATGTTTACTTTGAGGTGCCTGCACCAGTCTCTCTCTCTCTCTCTCTCTCTCTTTACATTTGCAAACATGGTTTAGATCCACTTCAGACCTGAATGGTATTCAGGATAGAATGTTTTGTCAATTTAAAAATGTGTGCATGCGATAGAAAGTACACAAAGCGTTAATACTGTGGAATGTCCGACTTTGCCGTACAAAAGCCGATGCGCATAATAAGTTTGGGTTTTGGGTCCTCATCGGAAGCAGTTGTAACAAGATTGATTGACTGACCCAAACATTGTGTTTCGATATTGTAAGAAACCAAGCCAAAACAAAAGATTTGTGTGCAAACACCGTGCCGTCTCTCTCTCTCTCACGCTCTCTCTCTCTTTACTTTTATGACCTGCTATCAAAGTTTGCAAACAGTTTTGATCCAGAAGATCGTCCGACGTGCCTGATCAGGGGCAAACAAGCATTCCAAGAGTTATAATCTAGTCCGACTTTGCGTCAGATGATCACGGAACGTTTCAGACAAGTACCTTCTTTCAAATGCATGCCATGTGCGGATCAAGAGGGGGGGGACAGGGGGTCTGAAAAATCACAAAAATATAGGGTTTCCTAGCAATATTGATCCAAGTCCCCTAAAAATCACAAAGCTACCAGGCCAGCATTCAATGGTGGGCCATTGACACGCCAGCAAAACGCCATTTCAAAGGCGTTTCGCTGATGGGCCGATGGTGGTCCATTTTTAGTGGCATTTCGGTCCTCTCTCACTACCCCCTCGGACAAAATGTTCTGGATCAGCGTATGCATGCAGTGCAGGTGAACCGGCTCGATTGAAATTAAACTGTCGACAGAAATAATTTCATGATATTTTGGTACTTACATTGTGCGACAAAGAATCAGACGAGCCTGCGCAAGTCTGCATTCTCAATTCAGCATTGATGGCTCTGGTATGTCAAGCATCACCGCTTTTATGTTGAATGGATTAATTTTTTGTTTCACGACTCAAACCACAACTGTTACTTGCAAATGTTCAATTTTGACGACCAGGCAGCGTATGGCCTAAGTCCTCCATGGTGAACATAGGCTTAGATGGGCATTTTCTCGCGGTAAATGTAACTCCTAATCCTTGCCCGAGGCATGTCTGTTTAATGTCTGTGACCATGTTAATGACCATTGCTGAAGAATTCCGATGGACAGAATGCTTCTTATAGGTAAACATTTCGCCAATGAAGGGTTTTAAAAATATTTGAGCCTGCACTGTTTTCCGTGGATAGATGCATAGACAGCCTAAACCAATAACATACATGAACTTTGTCACCTTCATGTAGAAAAGTCCGTGCTTTTAATGCGCTCTTGCCTTTGATCTTATCTGAAAGCATGTATCGCACAATTAGCAGAAAAAAGTATAGTCTTGCGTTCGGCATGCGAAAAAGAACGTCACGTGTCAGATTACCCATTTAAGAAGAATGGAACCTTCCAAATGTCACTGTACGGAATAAGTAAACAGAACATAAACGGACAACGATTTTCCGCCGAAAATAACTTGTGTTCGTAATTTTAGAAATTCACTTTTCCAAAAAAGGTCAGTGTTCGTTTTTTAGGATGTTTTGAAAATTATTTTCCGCGATAATTTTAGGTGTTCGTAATTTTAGAGTGTTCGAAATCTTAGAACAGTTACGGTAATGACCCTAAAGAACATGGTCACATATTGATTACACTGTATACCCTTACAAACACCAGATTCTGCTTATCTGACAAGGATATCAGCGTAATGACCCAAAAGAACATTTTCACATATTAATTACACTGTATACCCTTACAAACACCAGAGTCTGCTTATCTGACAAGAATTTTAGTGTGATGACCGTAAAGAACATGGTCACATATTGATTAACTCTTTCCTTGCTAGCTGTGACTTTTGTTGTTTGCTGATAACATTTGCAAACAGATTGGGCCAGATCAGGACCAACAGAACATCATTCCTGATCTTTATTCATACAGTTTGACACTCTGTTATTATTTTTTTTTATTGAGGCTGCGGGTTCTGCCTCACCAGCGTCACTGCGTTGTGGTCCTTGAGCAAGATATATTTATCCTTGTTTAGAACTGGTTCAACCCAGGAAGACCCGTCCCTGTTTAAGTGAAAGATTGTTGATGGGACATAAAGAATCAAATCAAACAAACAAACAAACACTCTGTTATTTTATGGAGGAAAAAGTTAATCTTGAAAAACAATAGGCAACAATAAAAAATATGTAAAAATCTAAGAATCATTTTTTTAATTCTTTACAGACCTCCCAGCTGCTGCCCAAGAACAAACCAGTAGCGTGATCAGCACACAACAGACCCACAAGGAAAATCCACAGTTGAAATCCCATTGTGACGAAGAGGACCGTGAAATGCCTTTCCGAGAAAATGTTGACTTTGTACTGCCAGCCCAATCTGTACAGCCTGCGCAACGGAATATATTTCCATCTACAGTTACGTCACCTCCTATAGCACCATTAAGCGGACTTCCCGACCTGGATGAGATCAAGGGAGAACTGAAAAATATTGATAGTCATGTGTTCCAATCAAGATCATCGTCAGTAGGAGGACCACAGCTAGAAATAAACTGTAGTGTTGATCATAAACGTGATAAACCGTACATTGTCCTGAATAAATTGTACAGTGCCATGGATAAACGCTACAATACTAGTACTATTGATGATTTTAAACGCTACAGTATTGTGCATAAACCATCTTACAATGTTGACAAACAATTGTATAGTAGAGACAACAGACCGTACAGTGTTAGCAATAAGTTGTACAGTGTTGAAAACGAGCCATACAGTATTCAGAATGCAGCATGTAGACCAAATTCATCTAGGCCCTTTTCTCCTCAGACTTTCAGTTCTGCTCAGGGTAACGAAACTCCCCAGGACAACAAAACTCCCCAGATCAAAGAGACACAGAAACGGAGCATATATAATCCAATGTGGAGTGGTGTGACTAAAGATATTACTAAGTGGACAGTAGATAATGTGGTTGTGTTCTTGGGGTGTTTAGAAGGCTGGACGGAATATGAAGGTTAGTATCAAAAGGTTGGACCTCAGACCTAGAGATAAAATAAAAATCATTTTCTTCTTTCCAACCAAAACATGCTGTGGGTGCTCAAAAGAACCACCTCAATGAGACGGGTCTTTTGAGCACCCAAAACAAATGTTCGAACTAATGGATATGAAAATGTTCACAATTTTAGGCCAATTTTATTCTTTATCTGGACATATGGCTCGGTCATCATGAGAAAACCTGTCTTAGGGGTTTGTCACCCAGTCATGCTCAAACCTCCCTGCTCAGCTACAGAGACTAGATAATGTCCTGAAACTTTGCAATCCATGTGGCTAGTTTTGCTATCATACCATGCAAAAAACGAACAACAAATGTGCTCATGAGACTGTGCAGGCTGGTCTGCACCTTAGTTGTTAGCAAACAAGGAATAAGGCTTTCTCTTGACAACCTGGAAACCACTCTCGTAGGTCCAGATAAGGAATTTTTATTTGCGTGAAAATCTAATTATTTTCTTACCCATTAATTTAAACATGTGTTTTGGGTGCTCAAAAGAACTGTCTGATTGAGACGTTTTTTTTGAGTACCCACAACATATGTTTTGGATGAGAAATAAAGAAAATATTTTTTCAATACGCACTCTTATCTGGAGGCCTGTAGTCTATTTTAAGTCTTCAATCTTTGTACAAAAAGGATTTTCAAAGCCACCTGCCTCCTTCCTTTGGACAGGGAAGAATGATCAGACTGGATGTATGACCAGGCTGTCCAAGTCTTCCCTGCACACAAATTTAATTTCGCTGGTTTTCTGGTGCAATCATTTAAACAATAAACATTTCATTTTTTAGGACCAGTTACACTAAAGTCGAGTCTGCCCAGCTTCATAGACTGGTTAGAGTCTTAACCCTTAATGAGCCAATCCCAACAAAAGTCGTCTGCTTTTCTCATCTGCTGGAATGTTTAAGAAGCCTCTATGACAAACAGTGTGGACCCAGATCAGACTGCTCCTATAGGAGCAGTCTGTTCTGGGTCCACACTGGTTGCTTCTATACTTAATTCATCAGTATTGTTAGGCAATTATTTGGAGCAGACGACTTCAGCAGACAACATTTTCAGGTGCATTTTTTTCTTGGTGCTTTAAGGGTTAAATTATGATAACACGAGAATAGCTATTGTTCTGTGCATGAAGATATTGTCAGTAATTGCCGAAATGCTCTGTGTCACTTGATACACATCATCTTCTGGGAGTACTCTGAACACACAGAACAGTCGGAATCAAGTATGACCCTAATCAGGGAGTAACAAAGGTACTGACCGCACTGCGCATTTGCACAGACTGACATGATGCTATGTTTTTCTTATACAACGTCACTCAATTATATTATACTGTCGATTTAAAGGTGCATAATAAAAGGACTATACCATTACTTAGAGAAAAAGTTAAATTATGGTAAATACATATCATTACAGGTAGACCCAGTGCATGATATACCTGTATGAAATACCCATTACCCATTATCTAGATCAATTGGGCTTGATCTGGGTCCAAACTGTTTGCAAAAGTGGCAGTTATTATACCCCCCGCAAACTTTGTTTGTAGGGGGTATACTGTTTTCACGTTGTCCATGCGTCCGTCCGTGCGTCCGTCCGTCTGTCCGTCTGTCCGTAACGCTTTGTTTCCTTAATAACTCGAAGAGTCATTGCTGGATTTTCATCAAA
The DNA here is from genome assembly GCA_964019695.1 of Loripinus fragilis. Classification (NCBI taxonomy): domain Eukaryota; kingdom Metazoa; phylum Mollusca; class Bivalvia; order Lucinida; family Lucinidae; genus Loripinus; species Loripinus fragilis. The sequence goes on from CAXHUL010000390.1 coordinate 2,233,742, forward strand.
CCTTGGGAACATGTTCATATATGCAAGACAAATATTTTAGACAAAAAAGTAAGGGCTAGGGGCCAATTCTATCAGAGTTATTTCCCTTTGTAGTTCTAAATGGCTTTTGATATAGTGCTTTTTCCTTAATAACTCTAAGAGTCATCGCCGGATTTTCATCAAACCTTGCAAACATGTTCATATATGCAAGACAAATACTTGAGACAAAAAAGTAAGGGCTAGGGGCCAATTCTATTAGAGTTATTTCCCTTTGTAGTTCTAAATGGCTTTTAATATAGTGCTTTGTGCTTATGCTATTATAGGCCATATACAGGCCAATCAACTCCTACCACAGCTTTCGATGGAACAATTTGATACTTTCTCTATCAATGTAGACACATTGAACATATGCATGAAGGAGTTTAGTTCAGAAAAGATAATTTTTGACAAAATAACAGCTGTGAGAGCTTAGACAATTTTTCCCTAATAAGGTGTTTGTATATGCATAGACAGTGCCTTTATGGGCCCATCAACTCCTACCACAGCTTTTTATGGAGCAATTTGATACTTTGTCTATACAATGTAGACACATTTAACATATGCATGAAGAAGTTTGTTTTAGAAAAAATATTTTTTGACAAAATGACAGCTGTGAGAACTTAGACAATTCTCCCTAATAAGGCTTTTGTATATGCATAGATGGTGCCTCCATGGGCCGATCAACTCCTACCACAGCTTTTGATGGAACAATTTGATACTTTGCCTATACAATTTAAACACATTGAACATATGCATGAAGGAGTTTTGTTCAGAAAAAATATTTTTTGACGAAATGACAGCTGTGAGAACTTAGACAATTTTCCCTTATTAGGCTTTTGTATATGCATAGATGGTGCCTTCATGGGCTGATCAACTCCTACTACAGCTTTTGATGGAACAATTTGATACTTTGCCGATACAATGCAGACACATTGAACATATGCATGAAGGAGTTTGGTTCACAAAAAATAATTTTGACAAAATGACAACTGTGAGAACTTAGAAAATTATTCCCTTATATGGCTTTTGTATACGCATGGATAGTGCCTTTATGGGACGATCAACTCCTACTACAGCTTTTGATGGAGCAATTTGATACTTTGTGGATACAATGTAGACACATTGAACATATGCATGAAGGAGTTTATAATTTTTGTTTGCACAGATTCAACTGAAATCTTCTTATCAAAACTAAGGTCTTCTTGTTCGAACTATAACTTGCCAAGTTTTTTCACTGACTCTTACTGTGCGGGGGGTATCTAATAAGCATTGCTTATTGATACACATTACATCAGATCAATGTTGGATAGTTCAATTGTACCAAACTAATAATCTAAATTTCTCTAGATAAGACATCTATTTCAACAAAAATATTACATTATTGTTGTGTGGCCTGCGAAGCATGGATGAAACATAGGGATCATGTCTCTGTCGTCGTCTTCGGCGGCTTCTGCGTCCGCCTTGTCACACTTTTGGTTTCCTATCGATAACTCTTGAAGGGATCCATTAATTTCACTCAAACTTCACAGAAGGGTCCAGCATCATAAAATACAGGTCAAGTTTGAAAAGGGGGTAATCCACAAAATGTTTGAAATGAGTTATGGCCTTTTTTCAACTTATAATTTGGCTTAATTGTGGTTTCCGATCAATAACTTTTGAAAGGATCCAATAATTTCATTTAAATTTTACAGAAGGTATGATAAAATACAGGTCAAGTTTGAATTTGGGGTTCATTTGCAAACTTTTGACTGAGTTATGGCCCTTTTTTACTTAGGTTTAGGCTAATGCAGAAGCTTTATGAGCCGCGACATGTGATTTCCAACGATGTGACATTTTGATAAGTGTAGACTCAGATGAGCCTGTGCAGCCTCCTTTGAAACTTAGAAACTTCAAATGATGTTCGGTCAGTAGCTTAACAGTCATAGAATATTCAAGCGACTAGCAAAGGCTTTGATCAGACTATGCATATGCGCAGGCTGATCTGAGGTTTTGCTTGTCGCACATACCACATTGTTGGAAATCTTATGTCGTGGCTCATATTGGCTTTTTCGTGGATAAACTTTTTTATTCTCTAAAACTATAAAATCTGAAAACTTCTCACTAGGCCATGATTACCCAGTGCCTGTAGATAAGAATGACATTGATTAAAATTTTACCCCACCACCCTGACCCCTTAGGTTGGGTCATTGGGGTCAAAGGTCAAATATTTAAATTTCGCAATAACTCTGTCAGTTGTCAATATTTTTACTGAAATTTAGAAGTACAATAAATATGAAATATACCAAATGTGATTTTTTATTGAAGGTCTGGGTCCGACCCCCTGGGTGGACTTGGTGTGTGGGGTCAAAAGGCCAAATTGCAACTTTTTCAGAACATTGTTATGTTGCATATCAAATTAAAGGGAATCAGGTATGCAGCTACATGGTAGCAAATATTTTGCCTGCAGACCCCCCCCCCCCCCCCCCCCCCACACACACACCTACCCCAGATCATGGTCATGTTGCATATCAAATTAAAGGTAATCAGGAATGCAGCAAAATGTTAACAAATGTTTTGCCGGCAAACACCTACCCTAGGATCCCACCCCCACCTGGGGGTGGGGTCAAAAGTTCAAAATTCAATTTTTTCAAACACTTTGACCTTACACACACACCCCTAGCATCTGGGTCTGGTTGAAGTCAGATATTGAAATTGTACAGAATCTGATAGTTTTTTTTTAATTACCACTGAAAACTATTCTATAGTCATCTAATTTTGATCTGTATGATACCCAAGGAGACCTTAGGGGTTGGAGAAATGGGATTTATAGTTTGTGATTTAGAAGTTTCTCTGAAATAACCCTCGGGGATATAAATTTGACAAATATGCCTTGTTTGACTTTTGTTTTGGCAAGGGACACATCCGATTTTGGAATTTTAGTTATTTTTCTCACCAAAAGAAATATGATGTTGCACATGGAAAGTGTCTGAGTGAATGAAACTCTTGCAGTGGTTACCCATTTATAGTGAACTATTTTGAACTTTATCCAACTATATACTGTAAAACCTGTCTTAAGTAGTCACTCAAAAAGAAGACCAAAATGGTTTTCAAGACTGATTATCACTTAATGCAAGTCAAAAGTATTGCAGAATGCTCAAAGGGGAGCATTCTGCAATACTTTTGACTTTCATTAAGCTACCATTTGTCATTAAGATCTTTGTTTTATCTGTTTTTGAGTGGCCGCTTAAGACAGGTTTTACTGATACAAAATATTCCAGATTTTCACGTTTCTTATGAATGCAGCAGGACTAAACTCCAGCTGTAATGTTTTTAGAACTGTTTTCTCATGATAACTTTTACTACATCATTTATTGAAAAAAATTCTCCAGATGAAAAAGTATTCAGGAACACCTCCACCAACTTCTCCAAACAGTTTCACCACCCAAGATGCTGGCGATTCCTCTATGCTTAGATGCACTCTTTGTACATTTTAAGCAAAGCGCAAATAAACCAAGTCCAAGATGCCAGTCCAAAAAGTTTAATTGCACCACCCAAATTCAATTACTAAAGCGATGGATGGCTTGTTCAAATATGATGGAAATCGGGCCTAATATTCGCTTGTGCTTTAAGCTAGTGGGTTGTCTAAAAACCGTTCATTCATAGCATGGGCATAGGAGCATACAATTGCACGTCCCTTTGTTCCTACAAATGAGCGTGCTTAAAGTTGATTCTGCATATGCATGGTAAATTCTGAGAATGTTAACGGCAGTTTTACGATGTGCACAACCTTTGAATAAACAGGATATGCACAGCTTACAAATATTTTTTGATACTACCCCTCTCTGTCACGCCTATACAAATTTTTACCTGTCCATAAAAGACTTAGAAATTTAGGATGAATTCAATTTATTTCAAAATTTTCATCTATGTACTCAAAAATCTGTTTGAGCCACAAGCACCAGACCATTTGGAGGAGGTTGCGGAAAGTCTCGTCTACAACTTTCATCGCGAACACATTTTGCTAAAATTTAAGATAAAAAAGTTATAGCAAAAATTTAGTTCTAAAAACTTTACTGCCAGAGTTTATACACCGTAATATCACTGGGACTGATAATCCACCAAAATTACACTGATTTTTTTAAAAATATCAGTCAAAAGCTAAATATATCACCGAAACACCAATATTACGGAGTAGTTACACTGATATATCAGTTTCATTTTCACCTGGGGAGTTCCCATTACAAACAAATGGCAAACTACATGTTTCCATTTTTATTTTGCATGAGTCTTTAAAAACTGATATCAAGGCACATACTATAGTTTGTCAATCAATAATAGTCCAGAGTTGTTGATTTGTTGGTCCACCTTTTCAAAGATGTATATCGCTAAAAAAGTTGGCCAGTTTAACCCTTCGTATACGATAAACCCCTAAATGACTACTTTTACAAACAGTGAAGACCCAGGGTAAAGGGCCGGGCCGCGTAGCGCAGTCGGTAACGTGTCTGGCTACAGATGCGTGTCTGACTGCAGATCCAGGGGTCGCGAGTTCGATCCCGGTCCGGTCCTATACTTTCGTGGAGATTGCTCATGAAATGATTTCTACGGTCATTCTCCTCCCTTCCGCTGAGTCATTCAAGAAGGGTTGTTGTCAGTTACAAGCGAAAGTATGTGCACGAATTACTGGTTAACCGCTTGTTCAAGCCTGCCCAGGAAAAAGTGTGGTTAGGTGAACTGACCGTCCCGCAATGACCATAGCTGTTGACTTGGGACGTAAAGCAACAAAACCAACCAACCAACCCAGGGTAAAGTAAAAAAAAAAGCTGCAGACAAAAATACACTATTGTTTTTAATCTATAACCTGAAACCATTGGATATGAGCAATGGACTATCCCAAGTTTATTGCATCAATCCATTATTATACAAAGGTTTCATAAATTAGTACAGGTATATCATTCACAGACTGGCTTCAAAATTTGCCACTTGTATTGTGGAAAAATTCTAGTTAGCAAATGATTTAGGCTAAAACCTGAAAAAGTCAGTTCTGTTTGATTTGATACTTTACACCCCAGTCAACATTTTTCAGTTATTTTGGGATGAGTCTTCCTGGGTTGAACCAGTACTAATCAATAATTAATTTTTCTTGCTCAAGGACACAACAAAATTTTGAAGGCATACTGCAAGTTTTAAAATTTGAATTTCAAAAGTTCAGGATTTTGGAAATTTTGAACTTTCACCCATGTCAATATGAAATAGTTACTTTCCTTCAATCATCCATATTCACGTAATACCGAAAGGTATCCGCTTTACCGGTCTATGTCACTCTTCTCTTATCATGTGCAGTCTCAAGATTGCAACATTACTATAAAGTATAGAAATTTTGAATTGTTATACAAAAAATGGAAACTAAATTCTAAAACTATTTACAGATGTGCAGTGTATAGACTACCTGTGGTGTGCTGATTCTTATTTCCTAATTCATGGGATGAATTGGAAGATATATTCAGCATTAAAATATTGTGAAATGTTGAGGTTTCTCTTTTGCTACCATTTCTTCATATACAAATGTATACTTATTACAAAAATCGTCATTATTATGAACTTTTGTTATTCTATGTATCATTTTACTGTATTTTTTTTTGATTGATCTATTTATTTTTGTAAAAAATTGTATATTATTGTAACATATATTTGTATCATATGTGAGGGCCTCATGGAAGATTAGTACCACTGTTTGCTAAATGTTGTTACCCTCTTTAAATAAAGACTTTACTTACTTACTTACAACCCCTCAGTCTTGAGTCCAGCATTCTACCACTTAGCCACTGGCTCAAATATTTAAAAGTCATTAAATCATGGTGTATTTATTTACTTTGTGTCTTGTGTGAGGTCAAAGTTTGGTTATGGAAAACCTCTGTACATTAATTTTATTGTCTTTTCAGATCCAGCTAACGTGGAACAGCCCCTTGGAAAAGAACCATTCAGGGAACCTGTATCGTCTATTGCAGTTGGGTGTCAACTAGATCCTGCAGATCCATTTCTTTCAGTAGTTTTGCTTTCACCTGTTGTACTCATAATGGAATTATCATATTTGACTGTTGGTCATTTTGAGTGCAACAGGCTTCCGTTTGGTCACGGCTTGTCTGATCCCCTTTTACCTATTGCTCTCAGAATGGACTTATCTCATTGGAGTGTTGGTCATTTTGAGTGCAACAGGCTTCATTGTCATCACTTGTCTGATCCCCTTTTACCTATTGCTCTCAGAATGGACTTATCTCATTGGAGTGTTGGTCATTTTGAGTGCAATAGGCTTCCTCATTGTCATCACTTGTCTGATCCCCTTTTACCTATTGCTCTCAAAATGGAACTATCTCATTGGAGTGTTGGTCATTTAGAGTGCAATAGGCTTCCTTATTGTCATCACTTGTCTGATCCCCTTTTATCTTTAATACAGCAGGCTTGGATTTTCCAAACAGATAGAATTCCTTCAACTCACTGGGCCCTAGACATATGCAGGTTGTCTAGTGTCTCTACAGCAGAGCTGCTTGTATCTTTAATACAGCAGGCTTGGATTTTCCAGACAGATAGAATTCCTTCAACTCACTGGGCCCTAGACATATGCAGGTTGTCTAGTGCCTTTATAGCAGAGCTGCTTGTATCTTTAATACAGCAGGCTTGGATTTTCCAGACAGATAGAATTCCTTCAACTCACTGGGCCCTAGACATATGCAGGTTGTCTAGTGCCTTTGTAGCAGAGCTGCTTGTATCTTTAATACAGCAGGCTTGGATTTTCCAGACAGATAGAATTCCTTCAACTCACTGGGCCCTAGACATATGCAGGTTGTGTAGTGCCTTTATAGCAGAGCTGCTTGTATCTTTAATACAGCAGGCTTGGATTTTCCAGACAGATAGAATTCCTTCAACTCACTGGGCCCTAGACATATGCAGGTTGTCTAGTGCCTTTGTAGCAGAGCTTCTTGTATCTTTAATACAGCAGGCTTGGATTTTCCAGACAGATAGAATTCCTTCAACTCACTGGGCCCTAGACATGTGCAGGTTGTTTAGTGCCTTTATAGCAGAGCTGCTTGTATCTTTGATACAGCAGGCTTGGGTTTTCCAGACAGATAGAATTCCTTCAACTCACTGGGCCCTAGACATATGCTGGTTGTCTAGTGTCTCTACAGCAGAGCTGCTTGTATCTTTAATACAGCAGGCTTGGATTTTCAAGACAGATAGAATTCCTTCAACTCACTGGGCCCTAGACATATGCAGGTTGTCAAGTGTCTCTACAGCAGAGCTGCTTGTATCTTTAATACAGCAGGCTTGGATTTTCCAGACAGATAGAATTCCTTCAACTCACTGGGCCCTAGACATATGCAGGTTGTCTAGTGCCTTTATAGCAGAGCTGCTTGTATCTTTAATACAGCAGGCTTGGATTTTTCAGACAGATTGAATTCCTTCAACTCACTGGGCCCTAGACATATGCAGGTTGTCTAGTGCCTTTGTAGCAGAGCTGCTTGTATCTTTAATACAGCAGGCTTGGATTTTCCAGACAGATAGAATTCCTTCAACTCACTGGGACCTAGACATATACAGGTTGTCTAGTGCCTTTGTAGCAGAGCTGCTTGTATCTTTATGCCCCCGGTACGAAGTATATAGGGGATGTATAGTTTTTGCCTTTTCTGTAATTATGTTTGTTTGTCTGTCTGTTTGTTGGTTTGTCTGTCTGTCTGTATATTTCTTTTTCTGTCAAAGATTTCTAAGCAACTACTTGACTTAGGATTCTGAAATTTGGTACAAAGCTTGATAGTGATGAGTTGTATTGTGTAACAAAAAACAGCCACATATTGCTTATCAGTCCCTTTATTTGTTCATTTTTCTTTCTCTCCAATGGAAATTTCTGTCACAGATTTCTCAGCTCCTATTGGAGCCAGTGTTTTCAAATTTTGTGTACACCTTCAGGAAGGCAAAGTGTACTGTGCAAATGGAAATTAAGATGCTAATTCTCATTTTGCCTTCTTTTTTCATTTTTTCTTTTTTTCCTTCTTTCAATCTTATATAATATATATATAGACATTTTTTTCTGTCAAAGATTTCTCAGCAACTACTTGAGTTAGGATTCTGAAATTTGGTACAAAGCTTGATAGTGATGAGTTGTATTGTGTAACAAAAGAACAGCCACATATTGCTTATCAGTCCTTTTATTTGTTCATTTTTCTTTCTCTCCAATGGAAATTTCTGTCACAGATTTCTCAGCTCCTATTGGAGCCAGCGTTTTCAAATTTTGTGTACACCTTCAGGAAGGCAAAGTGTACTGTGTAAATGGAAATTAAGATGCTAATCCTCATTTTGCCTTCTTTTTTCATTTTTTCTTTTTTTCCTTCTTTCACTCTTATATAATATTTATTTACTTTTTTCTGTCAATTTCTCAGCAGCTACTTGAGTTAGGATTCTGAAATTTGGTACAAAGCTTGATAGTGATGAGTTGTATTGTGTAACAAAAGAACAGCCACATATTGCTTATCAGTCCTTTTATTTGTTCATTTTTTCTTTCTCTCCAATGGAAATTTCTGTCACAGATTTCTCAGCTCCTATTGGAGCCAGTGTTTTCAAATTTTGAAAGCAAAGTGTACTGTGTAAATGGAAATTAAGATGCTAATCCTCATTTGGCCTCTTTTTTCATTTTTTCATTTTTTCCTTCTTTCACTCTTATATAATATATATAGACATTTTTTTCTGTCAAGTATTTCTCAGCAACTCTTTGAGTTAGGATTCTGAAATTTTGTACAAAGCTTGAAAGTGATGAGTTGTATTGTGTAACAAAAGAACAGCCACATATTGCTTATCAGTCCCTTTATTTGTTCATTTTTCTTTCTCTCCAATGGAAATTTCTGTCACAGATTTCTCAGCTCCTATTGGAGCCAGTGTTTTCAAATTTTGCGTACAACTTCAGGAAGGCAAAGTGTACTGTGTAAATGGAAATTAAGATGCTAATCTCATTTTGCCTTCTTTTTTCATATTTTCTTTTTTTTCTTCTTTCACTCTTATATAATATATATATATAGACTTTTTTTCTGTCAATTTCTCAGCAACTACTTGAGTTAGGATTCTGAAATTTGGTACAAAGCTTGATAGTGATGAGTTGTATTGTGTAACAAAAGAACAGCCACATATTGCTTATCAGTCCTTTTATTTGTTCATTTTTCTTTCTCTCCAATGGAAATTTCTGTCACAGATTTCTCAGCTCCTATTGGAGCCAGTGTTTTCAAATTTAGTGTACACCTTCAGCTTCCTTTCAACTCACTGGGCCCTAGACAAATGCAGGTTGTCTAGTGCCTTTGTAGCAGAGCTGCTTGTATCTTTAATACAGCAGGCTTGTATTTTCCAGTCAGACAGAATTCCATCAAATTCAGAGGCAGCAGTTAAAGAGCTATAGCCTGAAGCAACTTAGTTATTAACTGAGAACATGACTGGGCAGTTTTGACATATTGGATATTTTTCACATTAATTATACTGTGGTATTTTATAACTCCACAATAAAATGTTATAGTGTGATCTCATGTGATAATATCCATGAGCAAAAAGGTTCAACCATGTATATGTTTGACTGACTGAGTGTGGTAAGGTTACTTATCTTAGCTGTTTTCACCTTCATATTTGGGGAGCGCAGTGGCTCTGATTTGACTGTGGAACATAGGATTTCTAGTCTGTCTCACTGTTGGAGGTGTCACTGTGTTGTGTCTTTGAGCAACATTATCCACTACCAAGTACTGGTTCAACCAACGAAGACTAGTCCAACATGACTGAAAAAATGTTGACTGTGATGTAAAGAATCAAGACAAACAAAAGCTTCATATTTGCTTTTCTGCTCCTACTCTTTAATTAAATCTTAAGTTTTCTTTTATTTTCTTAAGGTTTGCTCAACTCACTTGGGCCATAGACATATGCTGGTTGTCTAGTGTCTCTACAACAGAGCTGCTTGTATCTTTAATACAGCAGGCTTGGATTTTCCAGACAGATAGAATTCCTTCAACTCAGTGGGCCCTAGACATATGCAGGTTGTCTAGTGCCTTTGTAGCAGAGCTGCTTGTAACTTTAATACAGCAGGCTTGGATTTTCCAGACAGATAGAATTCCTTCAACTCACTGGGCCCTAGACATATGCAGGTTGTCTAGTGCCTTTGTAGCAGAGCTGCTTGTAGTTTTAATACAGCAGGCTTGGATTTTCCAGACAGATAGAATTCCTTCAACTCACTGGGCCATAGACATATGCAGGTTGTCTAGTGCCTTTGTAGCAGAGCTGCTTGTATCTTTAATACAGCAGGCTTGGATTTTCCAGACAGATAGAATTCCTTCAACTCACTGGGACCTAGACATATACAGGTTGTCTAGTGCCTTTGTAGCAGAGCTGCTTGTATCTTTATGCCCCCGGTACGAAGTATATAGGCGGTATATAGTTTTTGCCTTTTCTGTAATTATGTTTGTTTTGTCTGTCTGTTTGTTGGTTTGTCTGTCTGTCTGTATACTTTTTTTACTGTCAAAGATTTCTAAGCAACTACTTGACTTAGGATTCTGAAATTTGGTACAAAGCTTGATAGTGATGAGTTGTATTGTGTAACAAAAAACAGCCACATATTGCTTATCAGCCCCTTTATTTGTTCATTTTTCTTTCTCTCCAATGGAAATTTCTGTCACAGATTTCTCAGCTCCTATTGGAGCCAGTGTTTTCAAATTTTGTGTACACCTTCAGGAAGGCAAAGTGTACTGTGTAAATGGAAATAAAGATGCTAATTCTCATTTTGCATTCTTTTTTCATTTTTTCTTTTTTTCCTTCTTTCAATCTTATATAATATATATATAGACATTTTTTTCTGTCAAAGATTTCTCAGCAACTACTTGAGTTAGGATTCTGAAATTTGGTACAAAGCTTGATAGTGATGAGTTGTATTGTGTAACAAAAGAACAGCCACATATTGCTTATCAGTCCTTTTATTTGTTCATTTTTCTTTCTCTTCAATGGAAATTTCTGTCACAGATTTCTCAGCTCCTATTGGAGCCAGCGTTTTCAAATTTTGTGTACACCTTCAGGAAGGCAAAGTGTACTTTGTAAATGGAAATTAAGATGCTAATCCTCATTTTGCCTTCTTTTTTCATTTTTTTTCCTTCTTTCACTCTTATATAATATATATTTACTTTTGTACTGTCAATTTCTCAGCAGCTACTTGAGTTAGGATTCTGAAATTTGGTACAAAGCTTGATAGTGATGAGTTGTATTGTGTAACAAAAGAACAGCCACATATTGCTTATCAGTCCTTTTATTTGTTCATTTTTTCTTTCTCTCCAATGGAAATTTCTGTCACAGATTTCTCAGCTCCTATTGGAGCCAGTGTTTTCAAATTTTGAAAGCAAAGTGTACTGTGTAAATGGAAATTAAGATGCTAATCCTCATTTGGCCTCTTTTTTCATTTTTTCTTTTTTTCCTTCTTTCACTCTTATATAATATATATAGACATTTTTTTCTGTCAAGGATTTCTCAGCAACTCTTTGAGTTAGGATTCTGAAATTTGGTACAAAGCTTGAAAGTGATGAGTTGTATTGTGTAACAAAAGAACAGCCACATATTGCTTATCAGTCCCTTTATTTGTTCATTTTTCTTTCTCTCCAATGGAAATTTCTGTCACAGATTTCTCAGCTCCTATTGGAGCCAGTGTTTTCAAATTTCGCGTACACCTTCAGGAAGGCGAAGTTTACTGTGTAAATGGAAATTAAGATGCTAATCCTCATTTTGCCTTCTTTTTTCATATTTTCTTTTTTTTCTTTTTCACTCTTATATAATATATATATAGACTTTTTTTCTGTCAATTTCTCAGCAACTACTTGAGTTAGGATTCTGAAATTTGGTACAAAGCTTGATAGTGATGAGTTGTATTGTGTAACAAAAGAACAGCCACATATTGCTTATCAGTCCTTTTATTTGTTCATTTTTCTTTCTCTCCAATGGAAATTTCTGTCACAGATTTCTCAGCTCCTATTTGAGCCAGTGTTTTCAAATTTAGTGTACACCTTCAGCTTCCTTTCAACTCACTGGGCCTTAGACAAATGCAGGTTGTCTAGTGCCTTTATAGCAGAGCTGCTTGTATCTTTAATACAGCAGGCTTGGATTTTCCAGTCAGACAGAATTACTTCAAATTCAGAGGCAGCAGTTAAAGAGCTATAGCCTGAAGCAACTTAGTTATTAACTGAGAACATGACTGGGCAGTTTTGACATATTGGATATTTTTCACATTAATTGTACTGTGGTATTTTATAACTCCACAATAAAATGTTATAGTGTGATCTCATGTGATAATATCCATGAGCAAAAAGGTTCAACCATGTATATGTTTGACTGACTGAGTGTGGTAAGGTTACTTATCTTAGCTGTTTTCACCTTCATATTTGGGGAGCACAGTGGCTCTGATTTGACTGGGGAACATAGGATTTCTAGTCTGTCTCACTGTTGGAGGTGTCACTGTGTTGTGTCTTTGAGCAACATTATCCACTGCCAAGTACTGGTTCAACCAACGAAGACTCGTCCAACATGACTGAAAAAATGTTGACTGTGATGTAAAGAATCAAGACAAACAAAAGCTTCATATTTGCTTTTCTGCTCCTACTCTTTAATTAAATCTTAAGTTTTCTTTTATTTTCTTAAGGTTTGCTCAACTCACTTGGGCCATAGACATATGCTGGTTGTCTAGTGTCTCTACAACAGAGCTGCTTGTATCTTTAATACAGCAGGCTTGGATTTTCCAGACAGATAGAATTCCTTCAACTCAGTGGGCCCTAGACATATGCAGGTTGTCTAGTGCCTTTGTAGCAGAGCTGCTTGTAACTTTAATACAGCAGGCTTGGAATTTCCAGACAGATAGAATTCCTTCAACTCACTGGGCCCTAGACATATGCAGGTTGTCTAGTGCCTTTGAAGCAGAGCTGCTTGTATCTTTAATACAGCAGGCTTGGATTTTCCAGACAGATAGAATTCCTTCAACTCACTGGGACCTAGACATATGCTGGTTGTCTAGTGCCTTTGTAGCAGAGCTTCTTGTATCTTTAATACAGCAGGCTTGTATTTTCCAGACAGATAGAATTCCTTCAACTCACTGGGCCCTAGACATATGCAGATTTTCTAGTGCCTTTGTAGCAGAGCTGCTTGTATCTTTAATACAGCAGGGAAAAAGACTAACAGGGGCCCAGTAGCCCAGTGCCCCTAAATTTTGGGCTGGGCCCCTAAAACTAAATGTTTAGGGAACCAGCTTGCCCCTGAAAAAAGGATAGTATGTAAAGGTATGAAGTATTCTAAAATCTGACACTAGCTGTTGGAACTTTGCAAATCTTCATTCAGCTGATTCCAAACACTGTTGATATGGTAAATAATTAGAGGAATACAGATTTTGAGGGGCTCTGACTTCAACTATGAGTAAAGCAAATGCTTGGTAACAGGTTAAATTAGTTTAATTTTCCGCCGAATCAGTCCTGGGCCCCTAATTATTTTATTTTAGGGGCCCAGGTTGCTCCTGGCGAAAAAAGGTTAGTCCGTAACCCTGTAGCAGGCTTGGATTTACCAGATAGATAGAATTCCTTCAACTCACTGGGCCCTAGACATATGCAGGTTGTCTAATGCCTTTGTAGCAGAGCTGCTTGTATCTTTAATACAGCAGGCTAGGATTTTCCTGACAGATTTGAATTCCTTTCAACTCACTGGGCCCTAGACAAATGCAGGTTGTCTAGTGCCTTTATAGCAGAGCTGCTTGTATCTTTAATACAGCAGGCTTGGATTTTCCAGTAAGATAGAATTCCTTCAAATTCAGAGGCAGCAGTTAAAGATCTATAGCCTGAAGCAACTTAGTTGCTAACTGAGAACATGACTGGGCAGTTTTGACATATTGGATATTTTTCACATTAATTGTACTGTGGTATTTTATAACTCCACAATAAAATGTTATAGTGTGATCTCATGTGATAATATCCATGAGCAAAAAGGTTCAACCATGTATATGTTTGACTGACTGAGTGTGGTAAGGTTACTTATCTTAGCTGTTTTCACCTTCATATTTGGGGAGCGCAGTGGCTCTGATTTGACTGGGGAACATAGGATTTCTAGTCTGATTCACTGTGGGAGGTGTCACTGTGTTGTGTCATTGAGCAACATTATCCACTGCCAAGTACTGGTTCAAAGAACGCAGACTTGTCCAACATGACTGAAAAAATGTTGACTGTGATGTAAAGAATCAAGACAAACAAAAGCTTCATATTTGCTTTTCTGCTTCTACTCTTTAATTAAATCTTAAGTTTTCTTTAATTTTCTCAAGGTTTGCTCAACTCACTTGGGCAAAAGACATATGCAGGTTGTCTAGTGTTTCTACAGCAGAGCTGCTTGTATCTTTAATACAGCAGGCTTGGATTTTCCAGACAGATAGAATTCCTTCAACTCACTGGGCCATAGACATATGCAGGTTGTCTAGTGCCTTTGTAGCAGAGCTGCTTGTATCTTTAATACAGCAGGCTTGGAATTTCCAGACAGATAGAATTCCTTTCAACTCACTGGGCTCTAGACATATGCAGGTTGTCTAGTGCCTTTGTAGCAGAGCTGCTTGTATCTTTAATACAGCAGGCTTGGATTTTCCAGTCAGACAGAATTCCTTCAAATTCAGAGGCAGCAGTTAAAGACCTATAGCCTGAAGCAACTTAGTTGTTAACTGAGAACATGACTGGGCAGTTTTACATATTGGATATTTTTGTTATTAATTGTACTGTGGTATTTTATAACTCCACAATAAAATGTTATAGTGTGATCTCGTGTGATAATATCCATGAGCAAAAAGGTTCAACCATGTATATGTTTGACTGACTGAGTGTGGTAAGGTTACTTATCTTAGCTGTTTTCACCTTCATATTTGGGGAGCGCAGTGGCTCTGATTTGACTGGGGAACATAGGATTTCTAGTCTGTCTCACTGTGGGAGGTGTCACTGTGTTGTGTCTTTGAGCAACATTATCCACTGCCAAGTACTGGTTCAACCAACGGAGACTCGTCCAACATGACTGAAAAAATGTTGACTGTGATGTAAAGAATCAAGACAAACAAAAGCTTCATATTTGCTTTTCTGCTCCTACTCTTTAGTTTTCTTTTATTTTCTTAAGGTTTGCTCAACTCACTTGGGCCATAGACATATGCAGGTTGTCTAGTGCCTTTATAGCAGAGCTGCTTGTATCTTTAATACAGCAGGCTTGGATTTCCAGTCAGAATTCCTTCAACTCATTGGGATCATAGAAATCTGTAGGTTGTCTAGTGCCTCTTTGGTAGAGTTACTTATATCTTTCATCCAGCAGGCTTGGATTTTCTAGCTGGGTTGAATTCCTTAAAATTCAGAGGAAATAGTTGAAGAGCTATAGCCTGAAGCAAGTTACTAATACTGTAATAATATATATGTCTCCACAATATATTGTTTCAGTGTTTATGTCCATGAGCAGTAATAAGCAGCCATGTATTTGTGGAACAGATTAAAAGTGTGGTAAGGTTACTGTTCTTTATGTTACATCTTCAGGAAAACTTTTTCAAATTTGCTTTTCTCTTCTTACTCATGTATTTAATTAGATATTTCATAATGTTTCTTTAATTTGCTTCTGCTTTGACCAAACTCACAGGGGCTATAGAACTAATTGAGCTGCCGAGTGCTTCTTTAGCAGATCCTCTTGTATCATTTATATAGCAGAGCTTCAGGCCTAATGTCTGATAGAAGTCCTCTGCATCCAGAGGTAACAGTTACAGAGCTAAAGCCTGTAGCAAGTTAACTGAGTACATGTCAGTGCAGTTGTTTCAAATCGGGCAATGGTTTGACTGCTTTGGAATGCTCATACATGTTCAATCATCAGGAAAACCTCTATATTTGTTTTCCTGATGGAGATCATTTAACTTTAAACCATTCAGTCAATTTTCAAACTCGCTTATCTTTGCACCCACAGTTAGATTAGGTTGTTGTATTTCTGAATCAGGATAATGGATCTGTAGGGTTCAGCTGAGAATCTGATGCAGTAGAATGTATTGTAACCTGTTTTGGAACTTTGTAGAGCAGAACAACTACAAACCATGAACTAAACCACAGTGAGGAGAACAAAAATAATGAGTTTGGAACTGATTGTTGCAAGTTCACAAAAAAGAATGACTGTGAGCCATGAGCTAAATGCTACAGAGAGAACAGGTCTAGAACCGATTGCTGCAAACTCACAAAATAGATCAACTGTGAACCATGAACTAAATACAGAGAGATCAAGTCTAGAACTGATTGTTGAAAGTTCACAAATTGAACAGAATCACTGTGGACCATGAACTAAACACTACAGAGTGAAAAAGTCAATAACTGTTTGCTTTAAACTCACAAACAGAACAACTGTGAACAATGAACTAAAAACAATAAGTCTAAAATAGATTGCTGTTAAGTTTGCAATTAGAACTGTGAGCCATGAACTAAATACTACAGAGAGGAGAAATAAGTCTCGACCTTATTCTGTAAATAGAACAACTGTGAACAATGAACTAAATACTATAGAGAGGAGAAATAAGTCTAGGCCTTATGCTGTAAATAGAACAACTGTGAACAATGAACTAAATACTACATAGAGAAGAATTAAGTCTAGACCTTATGCTGTAAATAGAACAACTGTGAACAATGAACTAAATACTACAGAGAGAAGAATTAAGTCTAGAGTGGATTGCTGTAAATAGAACAACTGTGAACAATGAACTAAATACTACAGAGAGGAAATAAGTCTAGACCTTATGCTGTAAATAGAACAACTGTGAACAATGAACTAAATACTACAGAGGGGTGATAAGTCTAGGTTGGATTGTTGTGAATAGAACAACTGTTCACCATGAACTAAATACTAGTGCGATCAAGCCCAAGACTGATTGCTGCAAGTTAACAAAGCAGAACAACTGAACCATGAATTAAATGCCACAGAGAAGGGAAACAGTCTAGAACTGATAACTGTAAGTTTACAAAAGTTTATATTTTTATCTTGTCAAATCCCAATGAGAATGAACCGTTTGAAGACCAGAAGTCCCTAAATGAGTATGTTCCATTTGGGCCGCGATGTGAGAAAACCTGTCTTTGGTGGTTTGCGAACAACAAAGGCGCAGACCAGAGTCTGATCAGTGCCTTGTTATTCGCTTATTTGAAAGTATCATATACAAACTTGATACTAGCGAAATTTCAATTTTCTAGGTAGTCTCTGTAGCTGAGCAGGTTGGTTTGGGTATGACCATTTCAGAAACCTCGAAGACAGGTTTTCTCGCGTTGAGGCCCATTTCATCCAGATCTTCACTGTTTGTAAGATAAAATTGATCTTACAGAAATACAATATTTGAGCCGTTTCGTGTGATTTCCAACAATGTGGCATTTTGACAAATGTAGACTCAGACAAGCCTGTGCAGCCTCCTTTTAAGCTTAGGAACTCAATGATGTTCGGTCAGTAGCTTTACAGTCAAAGAATATTAAAGCAACTAGCAAAGGCTCTGATCAGTCTGCGCATATGCGCAGGCTGGTCTGAGCCTTTGCTTTTCGCACATACCCCATTGTTGTAAATCTCATGTCACGGCTCATTTTTCAAAACAAACTTGAGGCAGATCCAGAATCTGCCTTTATGAGAATTTTACTAATTCATCCCCCTCAAATTAATATTTTAGACTTCTGCTTGGGTTAAAAAGTAAGGGAGGATGATCAGGATAAACCACAATCACACACTGCAGACCAACCCACGGCACTGGGAGGAAATGACACAGAACATTTACAGTAACATCTGTAAGACAATAAGAGCAAACCAACCAGCTTTCTCTTCCTTTTCAAGATGATTGCAAAACTTGAATGGACACAAAATAATGCATACCAAAACAAAGACACAGAACCCCACAAACAATGGGAATTGAGAAGTACATTAACAAAAACGCAACATCAGAACCACCACCTTAGAACGGACAGCAACCTAAGCCACAGTGTGGCTTAAACGCTTTTGAAGTTTGAAGCACTTTCAAAGTGAGTACATGTTTATAAATAAGTCACATATTTTACTCGCTGATCAATTTTATCATTTAGGGAGGCGTAACATCAATGTGAGATCTACTGTGGACAGTGGTGCATTAATAAATTATATTCAAAACTAACTAAAAATATGAAAAGTTATTATTTGTCTACATTGACCCAGGACAAATGAATTTCAATTACCTTTCACCCAATCTTTGAGAATCTTCATAAAAAGTGTGCTTAGATTGCGGTACAATTACTTTTCTGAATGAAAAAAAAACACACACACACATAATTCCTAGATAGCCTAATGGATAAATGGCTGTCCATAGCGCTCAAAAGATGTGGGTTTGAGTCCAGTAGCTTAATCAACCATAATATGAGTTACATTTTAAGCCTATGATATCTTTGTAAACTGATTCTCTGTTGAAATGAAACACCAATTAACATTAGAAATTAATCAAATGATTACTACTTTATAACCTCATTCAGATGGCAGCTGATTTTTTTGCATGAAATCACTATCACATCTGTCACATAACCAAAAGTTTTATAGGCGTATGATGCATGAGGAAGATGTAAATGAGACCACCGATCAAAATATCAACTGCTTATCATTTTAACATTACAACGGATGTGAATTTTGCTTACTGACCCCTCCTGCAATTCTTGATCTCCCCAAATGCATATTAAAAGGATGGCGTCTGTAAATTTGTGATTTCATTTGCTAAGCAGGGGACAAAAATATTTCAATTTTGCACTTGCCCTGCAGGACGAGAGACTTACAATTTTCACTCGTCCTGCAAACACATGCACTCGTCCTTAAAAATGTATGCAATAAAGAAAATGGGGGAGGAGGGGGGTAATTTGATATTTTTGAAATTCCTTATATCACTGCTAAAATGATATTAACCCACTGCAGTCAGTTTCATAACTGCATCCCATACACTGACAAAAAGAGTTTTTCTTTCTTTTCTCAAAATCGCGTTTACTTTCCACTTTTTCTGCAAGAACTTTCGTATGTCAGACATTTTAGCTGAACCCCTGTTTGACTGGTTTATAAATCTATTACGCCCGTCAACATTCAGTTATAAAGAAGAAAAATCAATAATTACAGCGATACAGTCTGTCACTCTCAAAACCTATTTCATTGATGAAAATGTGCTCCAAAAAAACAATATTTACTTTGATACAGTCTACCACACTACCGCGCATAATAATGCGCAGCTTTTATTCACCATTTGCAATCACAACATCCGGTTTCGGAATTGAAAAGGTATTTGGCTCGGTGAAAACACTTCCTGCCATTCAGAAACCGCAGATTTTAGCACTCGTCCTGTAGGACGAGCGCTTTGGGAAGAATCACTCGTCCTTTCTAAAATCCACTCGTCAATACGAGCGGACGAGTGGAATTTTTGTCCCCTGCTAAGATCCTGTTCTCAACATTAAACTGATTTCATATTGTCCGTCCGTGTGTGCGTCTGTGCGTCAGTCAGTCCATAACGTTTTGTTTCCTTAATATCTTGAAGAGTCATTGCTGGTATTTTGTCAAACTTTGCAAACATATTTATATATACAAGACAAATACTTTAAACAAAAAAGTAAGGCTAGGGGCCAATTTTATTAGAGTTATTTCCCTTTGTAATTCTAAATGGCTTTTTATATAGGGGTTTATGCTTTTGCTATTATAGTCCATACATGGTTCGATTAACTCCTACCACAGCTTTTGATGGAGCAATTTGATACTTTTCTTATACAATGTAGATACATTGAACGATATTCATACAGGAGTTTGGTTCAAAAAATATTTTTTGACAAAGTAACAGCTATGAGAACTTAGACAATTTTTTCCTAATATCGCTTTTGTATATGCATAGATAAGTGCCTTCATGGGCGGATCAACTCCTACCACAGCTTTTGATGGAGCAATTTGATTCTTTGCCTATCCAATGTAGACACATTGAACATATGCATGAAGGAGTTTGGTTAAAAAAAATAATTTTTGACAAAATGACAGCTATGAGAACTTAAGACAATTTGTATATGCATAGATAGTGCCTTCATGGGCCCATCAACTCCTACCACAGCTTTTGATTCAGTAATTTGATACTATGTCTTCACAATGTAAACACATTGAACATAGGCATGAAGGAGTTTGGTTAAAGAATTTAATTTTGACAAAATGACAGCTATGAGAACTTAGACAATTTTTCCCTAATAAGGCTTTTGTATATGCTAAGATAGTTCCTTCATGGGCCGATCAACTCAGGAGTACCACAGCTTTCGATAGAACAATTTGTTACTTGCCTTCACAATATAGACACATTGAACATATGCATGAAGGAGATTGGTTAAAAAAAAGTTTTTTGACAAAATTACAGCTATGAAAACTTAGAAAATTTTCTGATACAAGCTAATTTTTTGATATAAGCTTTGATAAATTGAACTTTCAGGTGTGAACATTTTTAGCTCACCTGAGCCGAAGGCTCGGTGAGCTAATAGTATACCAGTGACTCCGGCGTCCGTCGTCCGTCCGTCCGTCCGTCGTCCGTCAACATTTTCAAACATCTTCTCCTCTGAAACTACTGGGCCAATTGAACTCATATTTCATATGGAGACTCCTTAGGACGGGGGAACGAAAATTTGTTCAAATGGTCTTGGTCACATGACCAAGATGGCCCCCACGCCCATATATGGTAAAAACCCTTAAAAAATCTTCTTCTCCAGAACCAGAAGGCCGATGACCTTGGGACTTGGTATCTAGCATTGGGGTTGTGGGGCCTATTAAGTTTGTTCAAATGATGATCCTAGGTTGACCTTGACCTACTTAACGTCAAGGTCAAATTTGTTTCCTAATGCATTTAAATGGGAAAATTTCTAAAAAGTTGTTTTTTTTGAAAACTGTGGAAGCTTTAGTCATTATTCTCACTTGACATGTTTAACCTAATGAGACAATGGCTATAAATAAGTTCAAAAGGTCAAGGTTGCCCTTTGACCTTTCAGCTTAGGTCGCTCGTATTGGAGTCCCATCAATATATTAAAACATAGTTTTCTCACAAACCATTGGCCCAATTGAACTCAAATTTCATGTGAAGACTCCTTATGATAAGTAAGCAAAAATTTATGCAAAATATTTTGGTCACATGACCAAGATGGCCGCCATGCCCATATATGGTAAAAACCATTTAAAAATCTTCTTCTCCAGAACCAGAAGGCCGATGACCTTGGGACTTGGTATATAGCATTTGGGATGTGGGGCCTACCAAGTTTGTTCAAATGGTGAACCTAAGTTGACTTTGACCTACTTAACGTCAAGGTCAAATTTGCTTCCTAATGCATTTAAATGGGATTTTTTTTTTAATGTCATTTTTTGAAGACTGTTGAGGCCAAAGTCATTATTCTCACTTGATATGTTGAACCAAATGACACAATGGCTATAAATAAGTTTCAAAGGTCAAGGTTCACCTTTAACTTAATCAGCCAAGGTTGCTCATATTGGAGTCCCATCAACACATCAAAACATAATTTCCTCAGAAACCACTCGGCCATTTGAACTCAAATTTCATATGAAGATTCCTTATGATAGGTTATCCAAAATTTATACCAATTGTACTGGTCACATGACCAAGATGGCCACCAAGCCCATATATGGTAAAACCCTTTAAATGTCTTCTTTGGAACCAAAAGGCCAATGGCCTTGGGACTTGGTATGTAGCTTTGGGGATGTGGGCCCTACCAGATTTGCACAAATGATTAATCTAGGTTGACCTTGACCTACTTTATGGCAAGGTCAAATTTGATTCCTAATGCATTTATTTGGGAAAAATCTTGTCTTAAGTACCAAAAGCCAAGCTGACCTGTGACCTTTTATCCAAGGCCACTCATTTGGACTGCCACACACCTATCTAAACATCTGTTTCTCAGAAATCACTGGGCTGTTTGATGGATTATTCATTAGATTGTTTAAGTCACTTGACCAAAATGTCTGCAATCCCCATATATGGTAAAACAAAATTTGTTCCATTATAAGCTATAGTTGACC
Source organism: Loripinus fragilis (assembly GCA_964019695.1). Lineage (NCBI taxonomy): Eukaryota > Metazoa > Mollusca > Bivalvia > Lucinida > Lucinidae > Loripinus > Loripinus fragilis. The sequence continues at coordinate 2,255,837 of CAXHUL010000390.1, forward strand.
TTGACCTATTGTAACATTATTAAGGAGATCAGGTGAGCGCCTCAGGACCTTCAGGTCCTCTAGTTGTGTATTCGATCTTAACAAATGTTCCACATTGCAAGCTTTAAAGATCATTTGCACAGATTCTACTGAAATCTTCTTTGCAAAACTAAGGTCTGCTGGTTTGAACTATCACTTGCCAAAACTAAGTATTTTCACTGACCCTTACTGTGCGGTGGGTATCTAATAAGCATTGCTTATTAACTTTTTTCATTGCAATTGAAATTGTTCGATATTTCACAATGATGAGCACAAAAAGATGCGAAACATAAGAAATTGCTAAACTTATTGTGCATAGTATATATCTGGGCTCTACAGCTCAAGGTTTATCAGCATGAAATAATTCCATGCTTTTATTTTTATTGCAGCATACCTGAGGAAACCCAAGTGGCCGAGTAACCCAGCGAAGGACCCAGCGGTGGGGGGATAACTGGGTCGGAAACTGTCTTCAGGATTTGAGGAACTCGGTGAAGGACAGACCACCAAGTGAAAACCTTGCTATAGTATCAGATGAAGTGTAGACTCTACTAGGCTTACATAGGATGTTAAGAGTAGACAAAGAATTAATCATTTCTATCCATCAACCTTGATAGGGTAAAGGTTATGTGATATGAGATTGTTTTATGTTCTTACCAGAGGGCATATTCTCCTTATAAGCTGAGTGCTTGATGGGTTGTTTACACTATACTGATTTCTAGTATATCAAGTGCTGCTATTTTCGTTATCAATGTACATTCATTGCATGGTTTCAAAACGTGGAACCTATACTTCTACCACGATCTCTGATTATGACCTTCGATTCATTCGATGCATTTACAGTTACAGTCAGGCCTCAAAGCCTTTTGTGGGAGTACAATTGGCAGGCATCATCAAAAAGCTACAGAATTTAAAACAGTTATACATACTTTACATATGCATATTGTTCTATGGTACTTTAGACTCAAAATAGATTTACAGATCAGTGGATTTACCCGTATGCACTAAAACAGACCACACTTCATTGTTTTCTAATATGAAAATAACTTTTGGATCAAATGGATTTACAGATCAGTGGATTAACTCATATGCACTAAGACAGACCAAACTTCAATGTTTATTAATATGATTCTTACTATAGAATCAATTGAATTTATAGTTCAGTGGATTAACACTTATGCACTTAGACAGACCGATTTCAATATGTTCTAATATGATCCTTACTATAGAATCAAATGGATTTATAGACCAGTGGATTAACTCTTATGCACTAAGACAGATCAACTATCAATGTGTTCTAATATGAACCTTACTACAGAATCAAATGGATTTATAGACCAGTGGATTAACTCTTATGCACTAAGACAGATCAACTATCAATGTGTTCTAATATGAACCTTACTACAGAATCAAATGGATTTATAGGCCAGTGGATTAACTCTTATGCACTTAGACAGATCAACTATCAATGTGTTCTAATATGAACCTTACTACAGAATCAAATGGATTTATAGGCCAGTGGATTAACTCTTATGCACTAAGACAGATCAACTATCAATATGTTCTAATATGATCCTTACTACAGAATCAAATGGATTTATAGACCAGTGGATTAACTCTTATGCACTAAGACAGATCAACTATCAATGTGTTCTAATATGAACCTTACTACAGAATCAAATGGATTTATAGGCCAGTGGATTAACTCTTATGCACTAAGACAGATCAACTATTGGGCCTTGACACAAGTAAACCTGACTGTTGTACAGTAAAACCTGTGTAAAACAGCCACTCAAAAATAGACAAACAAAGATCTTAATGACAAATGGTAGCTTAATGAAGGTCGAAAGTATTGCAGAATGCTCCCCTTGGAGCTTTCTGCAATACTTTCACTTGCATTAAGCGATAATTGGTCTTCAAACCAATTTATGGCCATTTTGAGAGCGGCCGTTTTATACAGGTTTTACTGTATGTGAACAATAAAGACTCAGACCAGCCTATGCTTTAGGGCAGCCTGTTCAGTGCCTTTGTTATTCACTATAATTTTTAAACTGACTCCATGCAAAATTTAAACACCCTATCTGGTCTCTGAATCTGAGCAGAGTTGTTTTAGTCTGACATGATTGAAAATTATGAAGATAGGTTTTCTCACGACAAGGCCTAATTAGAGTTGAATCATTTCTGAATATAAAATGAAACCTTTCGTGTCTCAAAGTATATAATGGATCAGGCCCCCAGAGAAGAGTAAACCAGGATTGGCACAGGCTTGAAAAGTGCTTGAAATTTATCTTGAAAAGTCCTGAAAATTTTGCCTGGAAAAGTACTTGTAAATCACCCTGAGACCTTGAAAGAATACTTGAATTATACTATTTTCAGTAGGACTTAACACTGTGGATAGAGAAATAAATCAGTATAAAATTGTTGTGCCGTTATTAGTGCAGCATGTGCTACACCAATTAAAGGCACAACAATTTTATGCTATTTTTGTCCTGATACTAATGTCTTCGTTATATCCGAAGTAGAATTTTAACATGTAAATCAGTATTTTATCATAAACTTGTAGTCCTTAAAAACCATAATATTATATAGAATTGCCTTTCTGAAGTCCTTGAATTTTTCACAATATTGCCTGTATGAAAAAAAGCAAGTGAGTATGATCAGGAAATACCACAATCACAAACTGCAGACAACCCAGTGGCACAGCGAGGAAGGGCCGCTCAACCATCACGAGACACCAGGAAGACAAATTAAGCAAAGCAATCAGCTCTCTATTCCCCATCAAGATGATTGCAATACTAGAATGGACTTAAAAGTAACGTACAACAAAACATAGAACAATTACAGACTCCCACAATCGGAGTAACAATAAACAAAAAGTCAACAACAACAGAACCACCGCCCTAGAACCCTGGTGGACTCAAAAATTATTTTTCTAGATATATTGAACAAAGCAAAATGTTGTGTGTGTACTCAGAAGAACATTCTCGAACAAAGCATATGTTGTGTGTACTCAAACACGGCCAGAACTTCTGGTTTCCAGGAAAGTTTTTTTTTAATCAGTAGACAGACCAGGATCATGCAGGCAGGGGGTCAATATTTTTTGTATTATTCGTAGATTAACTCTTTGCCTACAGGGTAATCCTTATGGTCATCTGCTGATTTTTTCAAAATCATTTTTTTTTAATTCTTTAAAGCTGCATAGTCTGTAATTTTGAACATTTTTAGAAAAATTTTCTTTTCTTTTTAAATTATTTGTAAAAATTGAATTAAGTTATGTTTTCACAATAAGTATGTTCAGTACAGCTGAAAACTGCACGGAAAAGTGAATTATCTTATAAAACAGGTGTTTTTTCTCTTGTAAGTAATTATTTGCGTCCCTCCAACAATTCTAGACTGTTGATTTTTAACATAAATGCTCTTGTTTGATTGTGATAATTTGTTAAGATTTACGAAAACGGTAAAATCTTTACGTGAATTTGAGTATTTTTAATGTATTCTTAAAAAATAGAAACTTTACTTCAAAAATTAAAAGATCAAAAGTTACAGACTATGCAGCTTTAAGGGCAGCCATATTAAATAGTGTGAAACAGTTTGAATCCAGATCAGGTCTGACAAAATGTTGGCCCTGAATTGGTTCCAAACTATTTGTAAAGGTTACCAATAGATGACACAGTAAAGAAAAAATGCTTTATATTCTCTAGATATTAGGACAGATAGACCTGAGCAAAAACACATAAAGCCAGATTCTGAAGTAGCAGCTTTACTATATATTCTCTAGATATTAGGACAGATAGACCTGAGCAAAACACATTTAACCAGATTTTGAAGTAACAGCCTGATCAAGATTTATACTATTTTAACTTTCTGCAAACTTTATTATAAAGTCTGAATAGTTAGAGGAAATAAGATAGTGCTTTATTGTAGAAAATTGTTGTAATTTGCAAGCTTTTAGTTAAGACTGGGTATCAAAAAAAATGATTTTTCTTATTTCTAAACCAAAACCTATGTTTTTGTACTCAAAAGAACTGTCTCAATGAGACTTTTGAGCACCCAAAACATATATTTAAACTTGTGGGTATTAAAATATTTACAATTTTATGCTCAAAAATTGTGTTTATCAAAACCTATGGATTTATATTTGAGCCGTGACATGTGATTTCCAACAATGTGGCATTTTGACATGTGTAGACTCAGACAAGCCTGTGCAGCCTCCCACTAAGCTTAGAAATGCCAGATGCTGTTCAGTGAGAAAGAATATTCAAGCGACTAGCAAAGGCTCTGATCAGACTGCACATATGCGCAGGCTGGTCTGAGCCTTTGCTGATCACTTATTTTACTTTGTTGGAAATCTCATGTCGCGGCTCATTTGTTATTATGAAGAAATATTGCAGGACTTGAGATAATTTTATTAATATTTTGTGAATATATGCAGGACTTTAGTTAAGAATGTGTGTTGAAAAAAAATCTTATTTCTCAACTTAAAGACATGTTGTGAGTACTCAAAAGAACCATCTCAATGAGACGGTTCTTTTGAGTACCCAAAACATGTTAAAACTGAAGGGTAAGAAATATTAACAATATTACACCAAAAATTTTGTTTATCCGAACGAAATATTGCAGGACTGGAGATAATTTTATTATTTTTTGAATATATGCAGGACTTTAGTAAAGATTGTGTATTGGAAAAAAGTCTTATTTCTCAACTGAAACACATGTTGTGAGTACTCAAAAGAACCGTCTCAATGAGATAGTTCTTTTGAGCACCCAAAACATGTTAAAACTGAGGGGTAAGCAAATATTAACAATATTGCAGGACTTTAGTTAAAAATGTGTATTGAAAAAAAAAATCTTATTTCTCAACATTTAAACTGAAACACATGTTGTGAGTACTCAAAAGAACCATCTTAATTAGATGGTTCTTTTGAGCACCCAAAACATGTAAAAACTGAGGGGTAAGCAAATATTAACAATATTACACTAAAAAGTTTTGTTTATCCAAACGAAATATTGTAGGACTTTAGTTAAGAATGTGTATTGAAAAAAATCTTATTTCTCAACTGAAACACATATTGTGAGTACTCAAAAGAACCATCTTAATTAGATGGTTCTTTTGAGCACCCAAAACATGTTTAAACTGAGGGGTAAGAAAATATTAACAATATTTCATTAGAAAAATATGTTTATCTGAACGAAATATTGCAGGACTGGAGATATTATTTTGTGAATATATGCAGGACTTAAGTTACGAATGTGTATTGAAAAAAAATCTTATTTCTCAACTGAAACACATGTTGTGAGTACTCAAAAGAATCATCATCTCAATGAGATAGTACTTTTGAGCACCCAAAACATGTAAAAACTGAGGGGTAAACAAATATTAACATTTTTACATTAATTTTTTTTATCTTAACCGGTGTATATGTATTTAGTTGTGAGTTTGTAAAATAATTTTTGTCAGATTCTTTATTCATTCGTTATTGTCATTAAGATTTCTTAATTGATTAAATCTGGCCCAGAAGTTATACAATTTTTTCATGCTCATCTTAACTTAGCTTAAAATTAATCATGCTTATAAGCGTTACAATGCCAATAATTGTTAGCATTTTAACATTTATGAGCAAGATAAATACACCTAAGAGTTTGAAAGCAAGAATATCTTGCTTTTTATGAGCAGTTAAAAGTTCTTCTCAGTTGAGTTGAGCATGAAAAAGTTTTATAACGGGGTTCTGATCATGCTGAATAATGCATGCTTTACACCTTTCCCTAATTTGTGTCATTTTGAAATGCTGGATTCAATTTATTGGCATGTTTTTTTCACAAACAAGGAAAGTGAAAAAAAGTGTGGACCTAGATCAGCTAGGTCTCTGGCACCATCTGAACTTGAACTACCTTGTTTTCAAGATATGATTTATTGGGAGTTAGTGTTAATAACAGTTTATGTGATTTTTATACTTGATATCATATTTTTCAAAAATCATTGCCAAGTAATGTGGTCACCAATAGGGTTGTACCTAAATCAGGACAGATAAAATGTCAAGATCTGGATCCAAACTGTTTGACACTGTAAAGGTTTGTTGTAAAATCTGATAATGAAAAAATTTTCTGAAAACTTACCCAGTAGGTAAAGAGTCATTCTTTAAACTTGCATTTGTAGCAACCCAGTGCGTCTAGAGATATAAGGTTTTGTCTGAAGATGCTACTTTCTGTGTGTGAATAGTGAAGGTATTGATGAGACTGTACATTTGTGCAGGCCTGTCTGAATCTCCATTGCAGTAACCTAGTGGATTGTAAGTTATAAGCTTTCGTCTCACGTTGCTACTTTCTATGTGTGAGCAGTGACAGTATTTATGAGACTGTACATTTGTGCAGGCCTGTCTGAATCTCCATTGTAGCAACCTAGTGGATTGTAAGATATAAGCTTTTGTCTAGTTGCTACTTTCTATGTGTGAGCAGTGACAGTATTTATGAGACTGTACATATGTGCAGGTTTGTCTGAATCTCCATTGCAGTAACCTAGTGGGTCAAGAGATGTGCATTTTATCTGACATTGCTACTTTCTGTGTGTGAGTGAAAGTATTGATGAGACTACATTATATAGAAGACTAATAGGCCTATCAGTGCAGGTCTGAGCCTCCATTGCTTGACTATAATGTGATAATATCCAAAGTTTCTGTTCTTGCTCACTTTTGTTAATTGATTTGAACCGTGACATGAGATTTCCAACAATGTGGTATGTGCGACCAGCAAAGGCTCAGACCAGCCTGCGCATACCCGCAGACTGATCAGAGCCTTTACTTGTCGCTCGAATATCCTATGAGTGTTAAGCTAATGACTAAACACCGTTTGAGGTTTCTAAGCCTTAAAGGAGGCTGCACAGGCTCGTCTGAGTCTACATTTGTCAAAATGCCACATTGTTGGAAATCACATGTCGTTGCTCAATTATTGATTTACACCATGGAATTTTATATACATCGAATTAAAAAAAACATTTAAACCTCACATTTGAACTCTGATTGTTCGAAATACTCACTCATTTAAAACTTCATTTGAGCCGCAACATGTGATTTCCAACAATGTGGCATTTGGACAAGTCTAGACTCAGACTAGCCTCTGCAGCCTCCTTTTGAGCTCAGAAACTCAAAATGGTGTTCAGTCTGTAGCTTAACAATCATAGAATACTCAAGTGACTAGCAAAGGCTCTGATCAGACTGTGCATATGCGCAGGCTGATCTGAGGCTTTGCTGGTGGCACATACTACATTGTTGGAAATCTCATGCACTGGCTCGTTTTTGACACAATAGATTCAATTAAAGAACAAGACCTACATATGAACTATTTTTTATTGATGCATCTACAGTGTATAAAAATGTTATATGCCAAACATATGTTTGATAGGAAAAATACCTGATAATAAACATTTTGGGGGATTATATACTTGAGCCGCGACATGAGGTTTCCAACAATGTGGTATGTGCGACCAGCAAAGGCTCAGACCAGCCTGCGCAAACGCGCAGTCTGATCAGAGCCTTTGCTAGTCATTTAAATATTCTTTGAGTGTTAAGCTACTGACTGAAAACCATTTGTTTTTGTTTTGTTTGATTTGATTCTTTAGGTCCCATCAACAATCTTTCAGTTAAACAGGGACGGGTCTCCCTGGGTTGAACCAGTACTAAGCTAGGATAAATGTGTCTTGCTTAAGGACCACAACGCAGTGACGCCGGTGACGCTCCAACCCGCGGCCTCTCAGTCTCGATTCAAGCACTCTACCACTGAGCCACTGCGCTCCCTTGAACACCATTTGGAGTTTCTAAGCTTACAAGGGGGCTACACAGGCTCTTCTGAGTCTACACTGTCTTGTCAAAATGCCACATTGTTGGAAATCACATGTCACAGCTCACTTCTATGTTTACCTCCTTATAATGTAAACTACTGATACTTATAATGCAAAATACATATCAAGTCCTTAAGACTTCAAATTAATGAGCTTTTGCTGCAAATAAATAAGAGTATCATATTTTCTCGTTATTTCCAACTGATAGATCTGAACAAACAGTATAAACCTAGATCAGTGGGATTCTGAAGGAGCAGACTAATCAGGGTTTGTACTATTTGCCATTCTCACTTTTTACAGACTTTGTCACACACAAAAAAATGATAAGAAGATTGATGCCTGATATTTGGAGGAAATATTCTAGCTTTATGTGCAATTACTGTAATTTACATTTGAGCCACAACATGAGATTTCCAACAATAGGGTATGTGTGACCAGCTAAGGCTCTGATCAGCCTGCACATATGCACTGTCAGATCAGAGTCTTTCCTAGTTGCTTGAATATTCTATGATTCATAGGCTACAGAACAAACATCATTTCGAGTTTCTAAGTTTAAAAGGAGGCTTCACAACCTCGTCTGAAAAGTCAAATGTCACATTGTTGGAAATCATGTTGCGGCTTAGTTGTCATTTTCTATGCATTATAAATACAAACAAGATCATGCATCTTCTCTTCTTCTATTTTTTATTCCTCAATTAACACTGGATATGTGACCAAAAAATCCACAATCACACGCAAAGCTCCAGAGTTATCTGCCCATTTTACACTATGATGCTACACTTTTTCGAAGTGTCAACAGGCGGATATTGAAAGCAGACATGATTAGCTAAATTTTGAGACCACTTTCATCCTTTCTAACGATGGGTGTAGTTTTGACTTAGAAAATGGAGTCCATACACCAGCCTATGTAGGGTTAACTCATCGCCACCACTGAGCCGACTTTTAAAGACCAACTCCATAGCATTGGCGTCGCTCCCATTAAGCAGTATACGCACGTGCGGAATAAAAATAGTAACACTGAAGGGAGCTCACCTTATGTGGTAAAAGTGATCTTTCACACCTTAAGGAACTGATCTTAAAGAAAAGAATTCGCTCCCTCTGGGAGCAAATTCTTTCCTTCAGAGAAGTTCCCATTTTGAAAAGGTGCGTACTTGTAGAGAATCACTGCTTGATACAGTAGTCTCCCTTTGATGTGCATAACTTTTTCAGCGTTCTGGCTACGCCATTGCATAGCAGCGATGGGTTATCATAACTCCCTCTGCCGGTCATTTGCCCACACTATTGCATGTCCCCAAATGTTGTTTACACACCGCACCTTGCCAGGTATGCAAGTGATGGGCTGCCGTGTTACAGTAATCATTTAGTCTACTACACAGGTCACGCCACGAGAAGTGGCTGTATTTGGTGCACCTAATGAGTCAAAAGTAATTATTTTTAGTCTGACTAAAAATATTTTTAGTCCAACCAAAATTATATATAGGTGTCACATATATAAATATACGCACTACCATAAATGATTTTCAGTCTCCCGTATTTATTCTATGACGAACTGAAAAGTATCTTATCTGACCAAATTAATTTAAGTCCAATGTAAAATGATATTGGTGCAACTCAAAAGATAGGCCACAAAAATTATATATAGGTGTCACGTATATAAATAAACGTCCTACCATAACTGATTTTTAGTTTCACATATTAATTTTATGTCGCAATGAAACTTATTTTAGTCTGATCAAAATTAATTTTAGCGTGACGTAAAAGCAATTCTAGTCCAACATAAAATAAATATGGTGAGACTCAAAAGAATGATTTTAGTCGACACATTAATATTTCAAGTTGGACTGAAATTAATTTCGGTTGGACTTATATTGATTAAAGTCAAACGTAAACTAATTATGGTGTGACTGAATATATTAATGGTTGGACTATTTATATTTCCGTCTCACCTATAATATTTTAGTGGGACTAAACACAATTTTAGTCAGATGGTAATTCTTATACTTTTGACCCATTTGGTACAAAATAATATGGACAATAAAAATACATGTGTCAATAAAGTATTTATACTTAATCAAGATTATTGTTCATCTTCAAGTTCCCCTCCATCAGTTGAACATATGTTTTTGGTGCTCAAAAGGACATTCTCCTTGAGAAAATTCTTAAGAGCACACACAATTTATGGTTTTGTTGGACGATAGGAAAATTAGAATTGATTTCGCCCCTTTATCCTGAGGCCTGAATTTCTTGTCTATCAGAACAGAATCATTTCTAGTACTCAAAAGAATCATCTCATTGAGACGGCTCTCATGAGTACACACAAAGTAAATTATGTTTATCACTGCGCATCACTTTTAACCAACTGATAGGTCTAGATAAATTAATACTCTGGTCTTAAACTTGTGATTATCATCATCTGGGCCTGGTCGCGAGAAAACCTGTCTACGGGGTCTCCGACAAAGCGAGTTTCAAACCAGTCTCCTCAGCTACAGAGACTAGCTAGAAAATGGAAATTTCACCTGTAGCAAGTACACGTATGCTTCTTTCCAAAAAGCTAACAACAAAGGCGCTGATCAGACTGCGTGTATGCACAGGCTGGTCTGTGCCTGTGTTATTCGCAAACCCCCGAAGACAGGTTTTCTCGCATCGTTGCCCATTTATTCAATTTGTCACCAGTTCCGAAATATACTGTTCAACAATAGTTTAGCACGGATTTTAATACGATGCCCCTCTTTGAATGAACATGAAACATTTTTTTTTGGTGTAGTCAACATGAATTTATGTTTTTTTGTGTCCACCAGCAAAAAGGTAACCTGGTTAGGCGTCAGTGGATTAATGTTAAATTTGATATCATGTGCATGTAAAAGATACACGGCCACATGGGAACATCGGAAATTATAAAGTTAAGCAAAAGGTTCTTAAAGATGAAAACTGTTAAAAACGTCAGAGTTTGATACCCGTTTATATCTCTTTTTACCGTTCCATTATGGCGTTTAAATAATCAAGCGGTCAAGTAATCTTAATGGTGCTTGAGTGACACAAGCACACGGAACATTTCTGTTAGTTGATTATCTGGAAACGTCTTTAGATAGCGTTACCGCTTACATTTAGCCTAAACTTCAGATTGAGTTAAACACCCAGATACAACATTTTATAAACTTCCCTTACCCTTCATTGTATTGCCACTCTTTTGGCTTCCTCTTAAACACAAAAACCCTATCAATTAACCCTTAAAGCGTCAAGCGCAACAAAAGTTGTCTGTTTTTCTCGTCTGCTGAAATGTTTAAGGAGCCTCTATGGCAAACAGTTTGGACCCAGATCAAGCTGCTTCTATAGGAACAGTCTGATCCGGGTCCACCCTCTTTGCTTCTATACTTAAATTCATCAGTAATGTTAGGCAATTAATTTTTTGCAGCAGACGACTTCAGCAGACGTCATTTTTAGATGCATTTTTTCTTGGCGCTTTAAAAGCTAAGCCTGTCTACATAACGAAAACAGTACTGTTGTTTTTGACTTGTAAACATCGTTATAGCAACAAAGTTAGTTGTTTTCAAGGCCCACATATGTGCAGGCTGGTCTGAGCCTTTGCTGGTCGCACATACCACAATGTTGGAAATCTCACACGTGGCTCAATTATGGGTGTATATATACTATAGCGTTTTGGTCAGAGCTATTCATCTACACCTTTATGTTTGCGAGCAGCCAAGGCTCTGGTGAGACTGTGCGATTGCCCTGGCTCACCTGAGCCTTTGATGTTCTCCAATGTGATAAGTGCCAATGACTCGTTTTGAGGAAAAGCAGACAATTCGGACCTTAGTCATGACACTGACTATTCGGACTTTGGTCAACTCAGAGCATTTAATTGCCTGTGGTCTATTTGGACTAAAATCAGTGATCATTCTGGATCATTTTGTAAAAAAATCATTGGTCAACTCTGAACAACGTTACTACATGTATCACTTCAACTGTGCCAGATCGTGCATTTTCGGACATGATTAGTAAATTTATAAAACTAAAGCTACAGTATTTTAAACATGTTAATGTACAAGTTACATGTCAAAGAGACCCAGAAGTGTATGCGGCATGCCATGATCACAAAATATATCTTCACACCAAATTTGGAATTCCTACCTCAAATTGTATACAGATATGCTCTGGGCTTGACCTTGCTAGAAGTAAAACCAGAGGTCAAGGACACAGTAAGCTGGAAACAGTTGGTGACTCGCCAGGGCCCAAGATGTATCTACATACCAAATATGGAACTGCTACCATCCATAAATAATATAGGCGATCTGCTGTAGGTGCATTTTTTTAAGACCTGACTCCTGATATCAAGGTCACAGTGGCTGAAAACAGTGAGCGACATTCCATGACCCCAATATATATCCACAAATTGAACTTGGGGTTAATATGTCATATAATACAAGACATGCTCTTAACACTATGTTTTTGCCTGCTGTCGGTGAGTTGTCTTGTCGGTGAATTGTTTTTGCTTACACAGGACCGTTATGCTAACAGTATGTTACTATAAATAGACAGCCAGGTAGAGGGTATCACTATTCCGAAACAATGGTATAAGTATTCCCGTAGGGGGAATTTGACGATATAGCCAATTTTAGTCTATGTGATGATTTTAGATAAAAATAATTATGAAAAATCTCCACCGAGGATGAATTTGAAAAAATAAACTATGTAGGTCGGCACTCGGCAGCTCGGCTCGGCAGGGGCTTTCAGACCCGACCATGTCAATGTGTACCACCCCTCCATTGGGGAGTTTGTCTTCAATATCACTACCGGGGAGTTTAACTGAAGTTCGGTCCGGTATACCATTTTACCGATTTTTTCCCCATGACAACCGTAAAACAGCACTAGCAAAATAAACAGCAATATTTTAGTTTGTTTTTGACCAAATTTAAATAAAAGTAGGTTTCGTTGATGTATGTTGTCTATGTGATCAATTTCGACCTAAGCTGACCACGGGCACCTGTTTTCACGGCTCTATGCAAATTCATCGCAACACACCCAATTTACAACAGTCACCTATTTTCGACAAGCCATAGAAATGTACTAAAACACAGCATATTTTTTTCTTGGCCTTGGCACTGTGCTTGTGAAGTGCAATATTGATTTTTTAATCAATCAGAAGCGTGGTAGCTCAGTGTTTAAGTGCCCTTATCTCTGGTGCATCCGCGCAGTCTGATCAGCGCCTTTTTATTCGCTTTTTGGAAAGTATCATATGTAAACTTGCTGCAGGTGAAATTTCAAGCTAGTCTCTATAGCTGAGGAGACTGGTTTGAAACACTCTTTGTCAACCCCTCCCCCCGGAGACAGGTTTTCTCACAACGAGGCCCATATGATACCAAACAATCTAGTGTTCTCAGAAAAAAAATACCCAAGAAAAAAGGTAACGCATCAGGCTTTTCTTCATTTCACAGACATGGAAGAAGGCATTTTTTTTCATACAATGCAATTAACCCACATAAGCCTAACGTCCTTTTTGTGGGGCATAGGTAAACAGTGCAGAACCAGATGAGACCCAGCTGAACGCGGTATCTGATCAGGGTCTCCATCGTTTGCTTACAGAATGTTCTATAAAAATTTAAGAAAATGAAAATGACACCCAGTACCCCTTAAAACGAAATTGCCTGGTCCAATTGAGTGGAGAGGGCGTTTACAAATGAATTAAACAGAAATTCAGTATCTTTTGTTTAATTCTTTAATTGGCTATTATTGTCAGTTGTTGAGAATACCACTTCTAAAATAAGTCGTTTTGGTTGAAGAGATATTTAACGCAGTCGCGGAAATAATTACTGCTCACAGCTGTCTTTACCAACTACATTGTTAATTGTTAAACAAAAGCTTTTTAAGGAAATGAAATGAAGTGTATCTATGGTTGACAAAGCATCATTTATAATTAAATGTATGTTTTCACGCTTTTAAACCCTGCAATGTGGCTAAATTCCTGGTGTACATTAGAGGCAATGTTTAGGTTCCCAGTGTTGGGACACCTCCGTAGAGTGGAACGTTATGTGGAAATATGAAGGAAAGACGATTTTGCTAGCATCTTATCTGCATGATTTTATTTTGTTTTTGCTAAAAAAATTAAAATTTTAGTTCGGAAATGTGTAATTTATGTATTAAGTGTTAAGTATATCAAAAATACTCACATCAATTAGCTCTACAACCGACAATTTCGATGGTATAGAATATACAGATGTAGTACGAAAAGTTGAAAATTTTATCATTTTGCCTCTTTTTCATATCGTCTCTGCAACAAAAGTTTGCAATATAACGATATTCTACAATATGCAAATTTAGGACAAATATATAAACGTTCAGGAATTTAAAGAATTACACTCATTGAGCGCTTCACATTGCCACAGTTAAAGTGACAAGTACCTCAGTAAAATTCTAATTTCCACTATTTTCAAGATGGCGGCTTGTAAACAACGCAATCTGTCTTAAATAACACGAAAATTAACCATTATCCACTGATTTTATTCCAACATAGCACATATGAGATATACTTAAAAACTTATTCTCGTATATTCCATAAGAATTTTCTCCACATATATTGAATATTCACGGTTTTAACATTGAAAACTTTCCTATGGATCATCGCTATGAACAGCCTCTTTGAAATGGCGGCAGAAAGGTATTTATCTTGGCGTATACCCGATTTACGCGTAGGCAATAATATTGATAAAATAGATAAGAAGCCAATCCCTTCAAGTATACATCCGTGATTAAGTCTATATTTTTTCCAAATTTTGGCCAGGGGCCGCTTCCCAAGATTGTTTGATAAAGCCCTGACTAGACAGAAATTAGTGGAAAAAATTAAAATTCTTTTAACTTACGAATTAAACGAAAGATCTAAAAAAAGAAAACAACCTATATAAAATGATAATAATATATAAATAATAATTATAACAATCCCAGCAGAAAGCTGTAGCAGAGAGTGCACCACCCTAGCTACCGCCCACCATATCTATGCAATATACATTGTACTGCAATTTTCATAAGTATAAAAATGAAAAAAATGACAATTTTCTTTACCAATATAGCTTTCACATTTTAGCTGTGACACGAGATTTCCAACAATGTGGTATGTGCGACCAGCAAAGCCTCAGATCAGCCTGCGCATACGTGCAGTCTGATCAGAGCCTTTGCTAGTCCATTGAATATTCTATGAGTGTTAAGCTACTGACTGAACATCATTTGGAGTTTCTAAGCTTAAAAGGAGGCTGCAGAGGCTCGTCCGAGTCTACACATGTCAAAACGCCAAATTGTTGGAAATCTCATGCACTGGCTCCATTAGTAACATCCATGCAGATGCAGAACAGCAGTCACATGTAGAAATGATTGATACTGACATTGGCATAGTATATTTGAGCCGTGACATGTGATTTCCAACAATGAGACATTTTGACAAGTGCAGACTCAGGCGAGCCTGTGCAGTCCCTTTTTAAGCTTAAAGACTCCAAATGGTGTTCAGTCAGTAGCTTAACAATCATAGAATATTCAAGGGACTAGCAAAGGCTCTGATCAGACTGCGCATATTCACAGGCTGATCTGAGGCTTTGCTGGTCGCACATACCAAAGTGTTGGAAATCTCATACCATGGCTCATATATTTGATGGCCACAAATAACTCTGTCAAGATACATTCTGATCAATGATTATCCCTAATTGCAATATGATTACCAATTATAATTATCAGTTACAATTCAATTGACGAATCAAACAAAGGCATCAAAGAATTGTCTCAAAAAGTGTTGCTGAGTTATCTCAAAATTTGTCTTAGAATTGTCTCAAAAACCGTGTCGCCAAATTGTTCTGTCCCCGAGTTGTCTTGATTCCAAAGTCACCCCCTTTGCAGGTAAAAGAATTAACCCTCAGTAACGGTAATTTAGATACGAGATAGATATAGATAGATATATCCCTAAATATGTCAAATTATTTTGCAAACATTTACTTTGTCCAAAGAAATTACGGTCATTCTACTCCCTTCTGCTGATTCAAGAAGGGCTCTTGTCAGTTACAAGCGAAAGTATGTGCACGAAGAACTGGTTAACCACTAAGTCAAGCTTGCCCAGGAAAAAAGTCTGGTGAACTGACAGTGTCCCGACATGACCATATCTGTTGACTGGGACATAAAGGATCAAACCAAATAAATGTGTTTGAAAAATATTGCAAGTTATAAGAGAAGACTCTGGAATGTCAGCTGAGGCCAGAATTTTTTTATTAGTTGATTTAAAGGAATTGTTTTTCAGATTTAGGGTCGGGGGGACAAAAAAAAATAATTTTTTTTTTAAATATCTCCAGAAAAAACAGTAAAACTGGTAAGGCAAACCAACTGTCTGTTTTAGATTTTTAAATTTTCCTAAAAATCTGGACAGGGCAATCACTTTTAATAGTGTCACTCTCAAAACTCAAAAATACACAGACAGAACCTCAAAAAATTATTATTTTTTGAACGAAACAAATAATATTAAGAGTCGGCAGATAAAATAAAAAAAATTTTTTAGAAAATAAATTTTATTTTTTCCTACTTTCCGAAAAATTACAGTAGGAGGGTTTGTAAATCAACTAATAAAAAAATTCTGGCCTGAGCCTGATAGAAAATGATGAGTAGTATAGCAAGGAACTTTAAACTTAAGATGGCCTTTTCTTATCAAAGAGCACCATCCTTATTGACAAGCATATGGTTTGAGGCAGAGTATTTCACCAACACAATTTCTAAAATTTGAAAATCAAAACAAACACAGAAGCCAGTACTGAGGATACAGTAGATGTAACATTTCAAAAGTTATGGAAAAGCAAATATAGCAAATGGACTGTTTAAGTCGGCCTAATTTTTCTCAGTATAGCATGACACTTTCAAAATTGACAATGCAAGAAAGTACTGTTTGGTGAACAAAATGCAATTTAATTGAAATCATAATTTAAAAAAATCGCCATCAAATGAATCAGTGGTATCTGAATTCTTACTGATTGTCAGATTTGATTGCAATTTGGCATGTTTTTATAGTAGGAGTGTATTTTTTTTGTTTCTAACGGGTGGTCCTTG
This sequence comes from Loripinus fragilis, assembly GCA_964019695.1. Classification (NCBI taxonomy): domain Eukaryota; kingdom Metazoa; phylum Mollusca; class Bivalvia; order Lucinida; family Lucinidae; genus Loripinus; species Loripinus fragilis. The sequence goes on from CAXHUL010000390.1 coordinate 2,272,749, forward strand.
GCTGATCCAGTTAGGCCAAAAAACCTGTGTTTTGGGTAACACGACCCTGCCCAAATTTAGTGGTGAAACTTAGAATTTTTTCAGGTTTTCTGGAAAAAGAGCTGATTGCTTTGCTTAATTTGTCTTCCTGGTGTCTTGTGATGGTTGAGCGGCTCTTCCTCGCAGTGCCACGGGTTGTCTGCAGTTTGTGATTGGGGTATTTCCTGATCATACTCACTTACTATTTTTTACGCACTTTGAAAGGCATTTCAGGAAATGCCTTTCAAAATGCATAAAATTATATTTTTTTCCAGAAAAAAAAATGATTTAAAAAAAAATCTGCGTGCCTACCCTAGCCAATGGTGGCCTGACACCGTAAACTGGCTGGGTTGTTGGGCCTAATCTATGTCCAAACTATTTGCAATGGAAGAAACCACTAGCAGTTAAAGATGAATCATTCTCATTTTATTTTATCACAGAGATAGAAAATGCCTGCCCAAACTGGTGCCAGAGGGGAAGAACCCCCATATGTTCATACAGAGACCATCCACTGGAAAGTCACAAGATGTACTCCATATTCTGGCGAAGACATTTCGAGAAATATTTACAAGAGATCCTGTTGGTACAGATACGATGAAAAACCTGGCTGTATCCAAAGGTGGAGATGATCCCTACCATGAACGTTATGTTGATGCACTACAGAAGGTAATGTACTTAACCCATTACTCCATAGGCTATTTTTAGATCATGACATCATTTTCTATTTTTAGAAAGCACGAAAAAAATTCAAGAATTCAAGTTTTGAATACTTTCGAAAATAGTAATGAAAATTGAGCATTTGCTCCAAAAGAGCAAATGCTCCGTTTTCCATAATATTTTCAAATGCATGATATTTCAAAGGCGTCAATACTCTTTTGAAAACAGTGTTTATCCAGATCAACTTCTGATGAAGCCACCTTATCATGGTCTACGGTAAATGCTCTAGAATTTCAAACACCTGTTGTCTGACAAAAAAAAAACAGACAAACAGTGCAGACCCAGATCAGACTGCTTCTAAAAAAACAGTCTGATCAGGGTCTTCCCTGTTTGCTATTCTGATAAGCATTTTGTGAATTACAACCCTAAAAACATTTTGTTTGAGAACAGAAATCTAGAAAATTGTTCAAAATTTTAGAACGTTTACCATACTCATTTTTCAGCCACACCATAAATCCATATCAGTAATGTAATATAGATGTCTGGCATTTTCCTTCCTTTCTGAAGTCAGGGCCAGGCCTGTTGAATTTGGGGGAAAAAAAGCATTTGGACCATCTAATTGGGAAAACAAGAACATGACTACCATTTTAAACAGATTAAAACCATATAAGAAATTAGCAGTGTAAAGCTGTAACATATTTGTTGCTTTAATGGCCCACCATAATTACTTATGAAAAACATGTTTTCATTCACATTTTTATGCAAATTTTCATGTATCTGTAACTTTGGTATTTTTGATCAGATTTTCATTAAATGTTCTCTAAAATGTAGAACTAAGTAATTGGGAATGTGGGAAGTTTTTTTCTCTTTATTGAATTGGGAAGGGGCCATTATTCAGCCCCAATCAGGCGTAGGAAACCCCTGAATGTGACATTGATACATTGTTCTTTGATATAATGACATTTCTTGCACACCAGATTGAGGTTTCTGTGTGAGAGAGAATTCTATTTCAATACCCCATACTAACCTGTAGGAAAGTTAAATTGAACAGCTGAACAGACAAGTGATGTCACTAAGTTGAAGTGAGGTCATCATGTTTTATCACATCTTAGCATATTCATGAAATTCTTGAAGCATTTTTAAAATATAATAATGTGATATTCAATGGTGAGCAAGAAAAAGAATCTACAATTTGTGCATAAATAAGGATGCAATAGAAAAATCTGTCCCTTATGATCAGCGTTTGTCATCACTTGACAAGCCTCATGATACCAAATGGTGACCCTTGGATCAGGTTTTTCTATCCCACCCTCACACCCATGATAGATTCTTCTATCACATGATGTCGCGTCATGGAGTGAGATAATGCCATACAATATAAATCATAGACCACTAGTGGTTTACAGATATAGTAATGTTGCGTAATGACGTCCATTATAACATTGCATAAAAGATTGGAAAATCTTGACGTTTTCACACCAAAGATAAGATTCTAAGTACATTTTGTGTATTGTTAATGTCATTTGATAAAATGAATCTAACATTCATGCCCCTGTATTATTGAATTTATTTAACTTGCTGCGAAAAAGTGATAAAATGCTCTTCAAGCCTTGCATTTTAATACTTTTCCCCAACTTGTTTAATAAATTCAATAAGATATGAGCACTGAATGTAAGATCCTATAAATATAATGACATTCTTTTCTTCAGGTATTTGATAAGAGACAGAGAAGAATGGAGGAAGCTGCCATGTTGGAAAGACATATCATGCAAGCTCAAGCAAGGGCCATGTCTGCCGATGAGCGAGAACTGAACCGAGCCAATCAGAGTTGTGATAATTATGGTGACCTTGGACTACCTCCAGGTATGTTATCTTGTGCAGGAAATCAGCCAGATCTTCACGGTTATGTATAAGGGTATGGATGGGGCATCCAAAAATACTAATTGTTAAAATATTTGTCCCATGATCACACTCAATGAAACCATTTTCACAAGTATCAGTTTATTTTCAAAATTATGGGCTTAATCCTTTAATTTTAGGTCACAAAAAATTCTCATCATTTAAAAATAAGGTAATTAAGTCATTAATCACTATAAGATAAGGCCTGAAATCACTATGGATATGCTCCATCCAGACCCTCACGTATATGAACATATATGTATTATTATACAGTCGGTTCATCTAAAATTTAAAAGATAATACAAGTAGAAAAAGTTCCATTTGACTGAGAAATTCTGGTTGATCATCTCCTGATCAGATATTTAAGCTCACCAGTCAGATTGGAACAATATTCAGTCAACAAGCAGATACTTTCACCTAATTTTGAGTGTAAAATTATGAATATTTTCTTTAGTTTAACATTTGTTTTGGTGCTCAAAAGAATCCTCTCATTGAGCATTGAGAGGGTTTTTTGAACACCCCAAAAATATATTCTGCTGAAAAATAAGAAAAAATGAACCGCTTTTTATGAATTATCCTCATTTTTTTCAATATGAATTAAATGCTCTGTTTAATCATTTCAGGCAGGTCCAATTTCCACTCATGCATTGATACAGAACTACTCAAGAAGCACAGACTGCTGACACCTAGTGACTATTCCACTGATGAGCCAGCCCCCATTCCACCACCTCTCGGTAAGATGTTCACTTCTTGTATAATATTTCTCACTTAATATTGATGCACCTCCATTTTTATATGGGAATTACAGTCAATTACCTATGTATCAATTTGTGTGTCTTTTTTAACCCTTCACCTGCTATGAAAAAAAAATGTATCTGAAAATGTCATCTGCTGAAGTTGTCTGCTTACGCCATGGACTGATTTTAGCATACAGACAGTGTGGACCCTGTTTGCTACAGAGACATTTTAAAAGGACCGCAGGTCATATGACACACCACAGAAAACAGTCATTCATTTATTTCTGAATTGACTTCCCTATTTCTCAACTAAAACATGCTTTGGATATTCAATAGAACATCACATGGTGCATATCCTTGGCATATATTTTTATTGAGAAATAAGAAGATTTTTTGTTTTCCTCAATAAAGTTACAAAAAATATACTTTAATATGGTAATCTGTAGCTGCTTTTGTCTGCAGCTGTTCTTAGCTATTCTGTCATGCATGTTTCCTACTTTTTATCCAGGCCATAAATGGAAATATTTCTCTGTTTCCTTAAGGCCAATAAAAATATATTTGTGTTTCAGAATACATGAAATTTTAAAATAGGGACGGTAGTTAGGAAAATATTTTGATTATGTTAAAAGTTTTTATGTGGGGGAAAAAGGGGAAATAGTTTGGCAGTACTGTGAAATGCCTTGAAAATCCCCTAAAATGCTTAAAAAATTAGGTTAAGGGGCAAAAATTAGGCATTGTGGGGTAACTCATGTGCTTATGGGGAAAGTTTTGTAAGAGTGGAAGCTTACAAATAATTTTTTAGGCCTAAACTGTATGTAACAAAAATATAAGACGAGATAGGCTTGAACAAACAGTGTAAGCCAAGACCAGCACTTATTTAGAGTAAATAGGATAAACAGCTTAGATGTTCAAATAGTTAGGTACAGGGATGTGGAAATACCAAGCTCAACTTGTCCAACTTTGTCCTATTTTATTCAGGACAAAGTAGAAAATTATATTTATTTGTCCTTGGATAGGTTTAAAAGAAGTCAATATAATTTTGTATGTCATTTTTACGAACTCAAATGTTGTATGGAAACAGTGTTGATCCTGAATCTACACAATACTAGGGAGTTTATATCTGGTTTCATGCTGTTTCTAGCAAGAGTTTATATATGGTTGCAGAACAGTAAAATATAAGCTAATCTTTTGTTTCGGACGAGTAAAACTTTCTTTGGACTAGTACATTATGGCCATTTACTTGTTCCTGGGCAAGTAATTTTTTTTACTGTTACCACATCCCTGTGTACATACATGATCTATGCCTATTCACCTAAGTGATGTTTTTATATATCCAGGACCAAAGATTCCAAGCTATGCCAGAGAAACAATGACATCTCGTCAACATACCCGTGAAGATTTGTTTTCATCCAGAGAAATTCCAAAGCCAGATGCCTTAGAATTGAAGGGAAGTAGATCTGATCTCGGCGGAAGTTTGATTTCAGAGGAACCTCTAATAGATCAGGAGAGAAGAAAAGATGAAGAATATTTGGTAATTATTGCTTTTCTTTTTGTTTACCTTACAAAAACAACAACATGATTGAAGGGAAGTAGATCTGATCTCGGGGGAAGTTTGATTTCAGAGGAACCTCTAATAGATCAGGAGAGAAGAAAAGATGAAGAATATTTGGTAATTATTGCTTTTCTTTTTGTTTACCTTACAAAATCAACAACATAATTGAAGGGAAGTAGATCTGATCTCGGGGGAAGTATGATATCAGAGGAACCTCTAATAGATCAGGAGAGAAGAAAAGATGAAGAATATTTGGTAATTATTGCTTTTCTTTTTGTTTACCTTACAAAAACAACAACATGATTGAAGGGAAGTAGATCTGATCTCGGGGGAAGTTTGATTTCAGAGGAACCTCTAATAGATCAGGAGAGAAGAAAAGATGAAGAATATTTGGTAATTATTGCTTTTCTTTTTGTTTACCTTACAAAATCAACAACATAATTGAAGGGAAGTAGATCTGATCTCGGGGGAAGTATGATATCAGAGGAACCTCTAATAGATCAGGAGAGAAGAAAAGATGAAGAATATTTGGTAATTATTGCTTTTCTTTTTGTTTACCTTACAAAAACAACAACATAATTGAAGGGAAGTAGATCTGATCTCGGGGGAAGTATGGTATCAGAGGAACCTCTTATTGATCAGGAGAGGAGAAAAAATGAAGAATATTTGGTAATTATTGCTTTTCTTTTTGTTAACAATTAGGTTATATTGCCAGTTATACAAATGGAATCCTTTAAATTAATTGGATAATATTTTTTGGAAGAATGTAGTATGAAAATATCCTGTTAGTGTCATATGATTTCCTATGAGCAGCAAAGTCTCAGATTAAATGGTAGACCTCTAGCCCTGCAAGATATAATATCAGCATGGACGGTTAAAAGAAGTCTTTGCGCATATGCAATGAGTTTAAAAATCTCATGTGCTGTCCCATATGTCATGGATACTCATTGAAAGGATCTCGTTGAGCAAGTCTCAACAATTTACAGGCCATGACCAACTATTCTAGAAACCCAAGATTTATATCCCCTTCAGCCCCAGGGGCTGGCAGCAGGTCCCTCATTAAGGCTGAAAAATCCAAGCCAAAACAAAATGGGATACAAGAAAAACAATTAGAAGAAATGAAGTAAGTGTTTGATACTCTTTTTATTTTTGAATGTTAGCTTTTGAGTGGGTGCCCATTGGAAGCATCTCTATGAGTATAATACATACAACTCAGGCTATGAGATCATGGTACTTATAGCATATATATAGAGGATATTTACCTTTTTGAGGTGAATACTTACCTTTTTGAGGTGAATACCAAATATACTTCATCGAGTGTGTTTAAAACATCAGAAGTTTCACGAGTGTGCAGCACGAGTGAAAATTCTGACGTTTTCAACTCGGGAGATGAAATATATTTGGTATTTACAATAAAAAGTAGATTTTCTTTTTATTTTATACTTTTTACAATGTCTCACCCACTGAAAAAGGATGTGCTGAAAATGAAAAACAAAAATGTTTATCAGACTCAAATAATTTTGGTACAAAAATATTTGTCACGTTCTTACTAAGAAAATGCATGCCTACACTTGATGTTTTTGTTCACAAATAAGAAAGCAATGGGCGTTTGAAGTTCTGAAGTGAAATACATTAAGTGAATGGAAAAGTCAGAGGTAATCCAAAAACGCTACAGTGAAAATATAGGCTGAAAATATCATATCATTTCACTAGTGATTGATATCATTTTTATTTGTTTTTTATATGCATTGATTTCACTGCTAAGTATAAGATAAACCAGTTACCTATATTAGAGTGACTGGACACTTCATTTTTCAATCATATAGGTATGCCGTGGCATGTGTCATGTGACTTACGTTATATCGTACACACTCAAAATGGCAATGCAGCTTGTGAGACCGCTGCATTTTTAGGTACATTAAAGAGCGTACTTCTTCGCAAATATCGCATATTGGTACATATTGTTAATAACAATCGAAAAAACATATATGAAATATTGCTAAATGCTATGTTTCTGCAATGTAAAAACTAATCCTATTGAGTTATGACCGTGTAAATATCGCAGATTTTATGAAAGTTGCGGAAATCGGCAAAAGTGGCTCCAACAATACCTCTTTCACTCTGACGAATAAAGCTTCAAACATGGCTATGTCCGTGTCTCGATTTATCAATATTCATAAACTAAGATGTCCAATGATTCACAATTATTGTTATTATATAATTTCTATGTTTATAAAGGTGTAAAAGTTTAGGTAAAAAATAGAGAAAGTACGCTGTGTATTCCAAAACAGCGGTAAAAGCAAATCATGTAGATAAATGATATCGAGTTTCCCTCATTTATCCGTGTAAGATACATGACAGCGTTAATTGAGTTGAGTATTGGGGTTTCATTGGAGTTTCTGGTCACTCTTATATAGGTCACTGGATAAACACATTTAAATTAACAAAAATTTTAAGCGCAAAATTGTAAATGTTTTCTTACCTATCAGTTAAACCATATATTTTGGGTGCTCAAAAGAACCGTCTATGTTTCATCCCATACAAAAAATGGTTTATTTCTGGGAGCATTTCTTTCATACAATGGCCCAACACATTTCTAGTTTAATGAATTTGAACAGAAACTGAAGGAAAGTTGAAAATGGTAATGTTTTTAGCCGAGTTTTTCGAAGAAAAAATCCGGCTATTAAAATAGGGTTGTCCGGGCGGGCGGCGCATTCTTGGTTAACGTTTTGGTTAACATTTTTGCAGATTCGATTTTCTCGCAAAGAATTCAACCTGCGTGCTTCAAATTTCACACATGGTTTCTTAAGGGTCTCTGCTTTTATTTGATGCCATGTTCTTTTCAGTTGGTTCCCAATTTTTGGGTGAAAAATGCATTTTTTGGATATAGGTATTTTTTATTTTTTTTTCACAAATTTCTGTATATATTCCAAGGTATTTGGATGGACCTTTATAGGGATGTAGATCCAGATGATTAGGCACGCTGCACACAAGTGGCATAACTCTAGCTTGCTTACTTTCCTAGTTATTTCCCTTTGTATTTTTTCACAAATTTTTGTGTATGCTCTATAACTCCAAAACTATTCAAGATATTTGGATGATACCTTATAGGAATGTCGACCCACATGAACAGACACACTGTACACAAGATGGATAACTCTAGCTTGCTTACTTTCTTAATTATCTCCCTTTGCATTTTTTTTAACTTAAGAAATTTTTGCATCTGAACTCCAAAGCCATTTCAGGTATGTTGACAATACTAGGTAAGAATGTAGATCCAGATGAGCAGTTGAGCTGCACACAAGTTGGACAACTCTTGGTTTCTTATTTTCTTAATTATCTCCGTTACCAGTTTTTGGCCTTATACTATTTATTTGCATGTAACTCCAAAACACTTAGGTATATTTTGATAATATCTTGTAGGGATGTAAACCTAGATGAATAGGTGTACCACACAAGATGAACAACTCTTGTTCTTACTTTCTCAGTTGTCTCCCTTTGCAATTGTTAGCTTTTGACATATTTCCTTCTGTAATTCAACATCTCTTTCAGTAATATTCATATTACTTCGTAGATATGTACACCCAGATGAATAGGTGCAGTGCATGCAAGATAGATAACTGTAGCTGACATTTTCACTTATCTCCCTTTGCAATTTTAGACTGTGCTTTTATTTTAAAATTAGCATCTGTAAATTCAAAACCCTTTGTGGTATTTTGATAAAACTGATAATTATCCTTATCAGATATGTATCAAAAAAACCCGGCTATAATGCCTTTTGGCATTTTTTCTTGTTTTACTAATTTCTTTGTGAAAACCTTGATTGTGGTGCTCCCAGGTTGCTGCTTCATGAGAAGCCTAACCGAATTTGTCAGCTCTTTTTCAGACCAAACCCAGACATCTGTCCTCACTGGGTAGCTGTATATGCAGTTAAAATTACATATCACATAAATGCATCAGTAATTAGTACTGATTATGTTCAAAAGTGTTTGATCTTTGTCGAAATACCAATGATTGCAAAAGTCCTGATTGCATTGCAACAACAATTTCATAGACCAGTCTGTGTATGACAGATGAACTTTTTTGATAATCATAACAGCTTAACTTGCAATTACAAATATTTCAATGTCATTAGCTTTGACAATACTGTTCACCTGTGCCCTAAAAACTCAAATTTAATCCTTTTTGAAAATTCTGTAGATCCTGATCAGCTGGCGACCATTGTTTTTCTATCTTGCATAAAAATGCTTATAACTGGAATGCTAAAGGATGGAGTGTACAGTAAAATCTGTCTTAAGCGGCCACTCAAAAGAAGACCAAAATTGGTTTTCAAGACCTATTATCGCCTAATGCAGGTCAAAAGTATTGCAACATGTCTGTCTTTAAGACCTTTGTTTTGTCTATTTTTTGAGTGGTGGCTTGAAAACAGAATTTACTGCAGTCTATAAAATATTCAGCAAGACAATGGTAAAGCGTTTCCTTGTCACAAACACAAAAGAACTAATGTTGAACTGGAGGCTTGATCCACATCTGAAATAAGGGTGAGGTTGGCGCCGTTAAACCGGTTTAAGCCCTCCAGTAAAATATTTTACTGACCGTTCCAAGGCGGTACTTCTTTTGTGGATCTTTTATGTTTTTGTTCTGTCTTGTGTTTGCTATGTTTTGTGCGCGTCTGTTTATATGTGCTTTGTGGTTACCTGCTGGGAAAGGGCTGACCTCTTGGCTCTCGTTTGTGGTGTCTTCTGTGAGTTTGTCACTTTCCCATTGGTATCCTGGGTCAGGTGTGGTACTTGATTGTATCGATTCCTGATCTTTGCAACCTTATTACTTTGAATAATAACTACTGAAACACTCTTAGGTTTAGATAAACAAAAATGGTAAAGATTTTCTTACCCATCAGTTTTAACTTATGTTTTGGGTGCTCAAAAGAACTGTCTCATTGAGACGAGACGGTTCTTTTGAGTACCCACAACATATGTTTTGGTTGAGAAAAATAAGAAAATTAATATTTTGGTACGCACTCTTAACTAAAGGTCTGAACACTGATACCATAGTTCCAGGAAAACAAAATTATTTGGTTTAAATTGTGAATATTTTTTTAACCATCAATTTTAACATTTGTTTAAAAGAACAAGTTCTTTTGAGTACCCACAACATATGTTTTGGTTGAGAAATAAAGAAATCTATTATTAAGGGCTCCAACCTAAAGTATATTTGTTCTGCTGTTTTCAGGTCTGGGGAGCATTCCCAGGTATTCCTTGTGTCCCCGCCTGAATTGGTTTTCTCAGAATACAAAGTTGGACAAGTTTACGAGGTAAGACCCCATGAGTCTATAATGGGTGTAAGGGGTGGGTGTAGAAGAAACCTCCTGAGAATCACTGCTTGGCATTACCAGGCTGTTGATATGGAGATCTGTCCTGCTCTGTTGAGCTGAAATATATGGGCCTGTCTTCGGGGTTTGCGAACAACAAAGGTGCAGAACAGCCTGCGCATCCGCCCAGTCTGATCAGGGCCTTTGTTATTCACTTTTTGGAAAGAATCATATCTAGACTTCCTACAAGCGAAATTTCAATTTTCTATCTGGTCTCTACAGCTGAGCAGGCTGGTTTGAATTTCACTGTTGGAAACCCAGAGGACAGGTTTTCTTGTGACGAGGCCCATATAATAGTGGAAAGATTTATACTGCTGATCATGTTTCCCGCCAAAATTGTGGATTCATTCTGCATTATTGTATAAAAATCCATGCTGCAAACTATTTAACAGATGTATGTCAACAGATGTTGTTTTGATATTCTATGTTATAGAATGTTATGTTAGAATGTTAGAATTCTCTAATGAGATACAATGAACACAAGTGTGATGCTATTCTAACGTTTAGTAATCAACAACTGTTCTGTAAGCCTGTGGAGAGAGCATGGTGCATTAGTGGGCATGCGCATATCAATGAATCAAACACGTGATAGTGTAAACAATGCCTTATATGTAAAAGCAATATTAGAACATTTCCCTTCTTAAAAGAAAATAAAACAATTTTATGTGTAGTTGCAAAACAGTTCAACTTCCACAGATGGTCTGCTCTGGAACTACGTAGATCTAAACCTAAGCAAAAACTCTGGATGAAAAACTCCATCGCTTTCAATTAAGTTTATGCCATAAAACATGTCAATTTAACTAGACAATTACATTTTGGCATTATTCAATTATAGTTCAGAGTTTATTCACTTTTTAACCCATTCATCGGTGCTGTAGCGCTGATTAGGTTTCACTTCTCGCCCAGAACGTGTGATATATGGCAAATTACCTTCACTGCTATTGTTGTTTATATTTGATGGTGGAAGCAGTGGAGCCTGTTCATTAGAAATGGGACTTTCTGGCTGTGCTAATACAGTTGGATGAAAATCTTGCACTTTCACGGGATCTCCCTTAGCTCTCATAAGGTGTTTTCTGTTACGACGATAAATAGCACCGTCGCTAGTCTGAACAGTATAGGACCTAGAGTCAAGTTTTTGGATGACTCTCGCTGGTTTCCATATTTTGCCAAATTGAATACGGACCTGGTCATTTATGTTCAGAGAGGGTAATTGTCTTGCTGTTCGGTCATAATGTTTTTTCTGCAAGCTTTTTGAACGAAAGTAAGCTTTTTGAACAAGTTTGGGGTCAACAGTTCGTGGTTGAAGAAGTTTATCAGTAATGGGTACGACTGATCTCGTTCGTCTTGACATCAACAGTTGTGCTGGACTGAAACCGCACTCTAAAGGGGTATTACGGTATTCAAGAAACAGCAGATATGGATCTTGTTTGCTGTCCTTAGCTTTTCTGAGAAGTTTTTTGGCAAGACCTACAAGAACTTCACTATGACCATTTGACTTTGGGTGGAAAGGACTAGATGTCTGATGGATAAATCCCCAATCTCTAGCAAAGTCAGCAAAAGCTTGGCATGAGTACGAGGGCCCATTGTCTGTGATTAAAAGTTGACATATGCCATTTCGAGCCATGTGAACTTTTAATTTTTGAATGACTGTTTCGGCGCGCATGTCTGGCAAAAAATCAATTTCGAAAAATCTACTATAGTAGCATGACGTTAAAAGGTAATTCTTTCCTTCAAACGTAAATATGTCAGAGCCTAGCTTTTGATATGGCCCTTGCGGTACGTCGTGCGATATTAACGGTTCTTTCGCGTTTGAGTCTCTGTGCCTGAGACAGATTTCGCAACTCAATACATAGTCTGTGATTGCCTTGGTCATGCCAGGCCAAAATATGCTATCTTTTGCGCGTTCTAATGTCTTTGTCACTCCTAAGTGACCTGTGTGAATTTGATTCAGCATTTCTGCACGTAGTGACTTTGGAATTACAATTTTCTGACCTCGAAAAATTAAACCTTTTTCAAACGATAGTTCATCGCGGTGGTTCCAGTACTCAAGAATTAATTGATCGCAGTCAGATCGGGTTTCCGGCCAACCTTTCAAAATGACATTTTGCAATGTTTGCATTTGTCGATCATGCTCAATTTCGGTTTGGATCGTTTTCAATCTTTTATCGGTGATAAAAAGGTGCTGCAATACTGTGTGTACATGCAAATCCAGGCCAGTCACCAAATTTGGATATGTGTCTGGTAAAGACGCACGTGATAAAAAGTCACTTACAGGGATGTCTTTTCCGCTTTTGTGGATCACTTCAATGTTGTATTTTTGAAGTTGTAAGAGCATTCGCATTAAACGCAGTGGGGCTGCTGAAAGCGGTTTTTTCATGATTGCAGAAATGGGTTTGTGGTCTGAATGCACAATAACGTGCCTACCATACGTGAATTGATTCCAGCGCTTTAATCCGAAGACAATAGCTAGAAGTTCTTTTTCTATTTGCGCGTAGCCAACCTCAGTTTGAGTCAAGCTCTTTGACGCAAATGCTATAGGGCGTTCTTCTTGCATCAGGCAGCAACCTATGCCATATTTTGATGCATCTACTTCCAATACCAGCGGTAAGTTTGGATTATAGTACCCTAAAACAGGACTCTGTGTGATTACCTGCTTGATCTTTTCAAATGCCTCAGTTTGGGGCTGATCCCAGAAAAATTCTGCTTCCTTTTTAAGGAGTTTCCTTAAAGGGGCTGTCAGTTCTGCAAGGTTTGGCGCGAACTTTGCTAAGTAATTAACCATACCAAGAAATCTTTCAAGTTTCTGGCGGTCATCGGGTACATCAAGCTTCAATATTGCCTGAAGTTTCGACTCGTCTATTTTGAGACCTTCATCTGTAACCAAATGTCCAAAAAATGGAAGTTCTTTAACTCCTATTTTCATCTTATCTGGGTTAAAGCGTATGCCTTTTTCTCGAGCTCTGTCAAGAACTTTGCGCAAATTTCGATCATGTTCGACGCGTGTGCGACCATATATCAATATGTCATCGACAATGGCTGCGACGCCAGGCAAGCCTTCAAAAAATTCATTAACCTTCATTTGGAAGAGGTCTGATGAGGCTGAAATTCCGAAAGGTAACCTTAGATACCTATAACGACCAAACGGGGTCCCAAATGTTGTTAAGTACGACGAACTTTCATCGAGTTTTACGCTCCAGTACGCATGCGTAATGTCCAATAGACTGAAGCACGTAGCGTTAGTCAGTTTAGACGTAACGTCTTCTAACGTATACATTGGATAGTGAGGTCTTCGAATTGCCTCGTTGAGCGCTTTTGGGTCTAAGCAAATCCTGAGTTTGCCAGTTTGTGGCTTCTCTACTACGACAAGCGAATTTACCCAGTCTGTGGGCTCATCAACCTTCAAGATGATCCGGTCATTTTCCATGTTGTCAAGCTCGCATTTGAGTCTAGACTTAAGTGCTTCTGGTATTCTACGTGGTGGGTTTACTACCGGCACGGCATTGTCCTTTAAATGCAATTCAACTTCCCCAGGAATGACACCAATTCCTTTAAATAGGTCACCGTACTTATGCTCGATCAGCTGTTTGTCAATCGGAGAGACTGGTGGAACCCTAAGGGAACTTTCGACATCATACGTAAGCTTTATTAGGCCCAAATCAACTGATGATTGGAGGCTTAACAATGGAGGGGCGTTGCCTTCTACGATATAGAATAATGTTTGTATTTCCCTGCCTTTGTGGGAGCATGCTAACCTTATCATGCCTTCAACAGGAATCATGTTCCCTGTGTACGACGTAAGTTTGTGAGTAGGGGGTTCAATAGGGTGGCTGATGTTCAGAGACTTGAACAGCGAATGTGGCAAGATATTCACGGCACTGCCAGTGTCAATTTTGAAATTTATCTGTGTGTTTTGTGGTCCAACATGTAACTGGGCGAATGCACGGTCTGGCGAAAGTGAAACACTAGAAAAAGCGCTTACCGTGTCTATAAAATATTCCTGATTTATGTCACTATATGGTACTCCAGTATACACATTGTCACATTCACTTTGATCGTCAATGTCATGTACAGGTCGTGATCTGCACAGTTTTTGGAAGTGGTTCCGTTTGCCACAATTGTGACACACTTTACCAAACGCGGGGCAGTCCTTTATCTTATGGTATGTCCCACAATTGCCACACTTCGTCTGTTGACTCTTCGGCTGTTGATACCTCGATCGTCCTGTGCTGTTAGCGTTGCTGGTCCGTGTCGTCTTTGGTCGAGCACCTCCAGTAGAACGTCGGTGTGTAGCGTCGTGTATAACGTCGACGCTGGTCCCAGTAGCTCCAGATAACGTCATCGTCGATAACTGTTTCTGACAGTACTCAAAGTTCTGAACAATTTGTATTGCTTTGTCCATAGTTAGCTTGTCCCCCTCATTGATGAGTTTCTCGCGACATTTTTCACTAGTGCACCCTGTAACGATTCGGTCTCGTATCATATTGTCTCTTTCTGCAAAGTTGCAGTCCAAAGCTTTTGTCTTTAGTCTGGTGACGAAAGCATCATTGTTTTCTGCACCCTGTTTCTCGTTATTAAATAGACATCTCGCGAATATGGGATTTAGCTTGGGCTGTACGTGGTTCTTAAAACGAGTGTAGTAAGTGTCCAGCTTTTTGTCATCAGCATCTGATATGCCGGTCCAGGTCTTGTATATTTCTCGTCCCCTTTGTCCTACCCATAACAGAAAATACGACACATGTTCTTCCTCAGTCTTAGCTTTTAATGGTCCTGAGAAGATCAATGACACATGTAATTTGAATTTCTGCCATTCCTCTGGTAAATTAGAGGCATCCCAGTTCATTACTGGTGGTGGTATACCGCTAAGATCCATTTTACTGTGAACAAAGTTAAATAGAGACGTAGAAATAATTTAAAAGCTGATCATTTATGTATCCTTTACAAAATTAATGTAAGCACTTCTGACACCATGTTTTGATATTCTATGTTATAGAATGTTATGTTAGAATGTTAGAATTCTCTAATGAGATACAATGAAAACAAGTGTGATGCTATTCTAACGTTTAATAATCAACAACTGTTCTGTAAGCCTGTGGAGAGAGCGTGGTGTATTAGTGGGCATGCGCATATCAATGAATCAAACACGTGATAGTGTAAACAATGCCTTATATGTAAAAGCAATATTAGAACAGATGTATGTCAACCAACACAAACCTGAGCAGTTGTAACATGGATGGTAATGTCGTAAGGGGCAATCGAACGGTTATGCAAATGAAATCTTTACGAGATCATCCGGACATGAGCTACGGGAGCAATAAACAATGGGATCAGCTATGTGAGTAGTCCTGTTTTAACTGTTTTTACCGTTTTGGAGCCAAATATAAGGAAACAGAGAATGCTATTCCCAATAATGCCCATTTCTGTACAAGAGGCAAAATAATCTGACGTAAGAAAGTTTTTATCTAACGAATGATATACTTTCTCATGAGTAAGGTGTACGCATTATATCATTTTAGTGGTTGCTAATGAAGGTGTTCTGTTCAATAAATGTTCATAAATGCTTTATTTTTGTAAAAAAATCATATCCTCTCCAACTTATTTTTCAAGTATATATAAGCAGTATACACCATTTTCTTGACGTCACTTTGTGTCTGCAACGAGTTTTTTGGTGCCCTTTACCCCTTATGACATTGGTTGCTCCTTACGGTACGATTGCCCCTTACAAGACGAATAAACTTGGATAGTTCAAAGAGAAAAGTAGAACAGATAAGTTTAAGAAAATATTCTCGTTGTGATGCATGACGTGTCACTGATATAAATTCAATTTATCCTCGTCATGTGAAAAACTGTTTAATGTCAATTGCGACCAACAAAGGCGCAGCTCAGCCTGCCTGCGCCGTCTGTACAGCATCCATTATTTCGCTTCTTTGATAGCAGGATATCTACTGATGTTAAAGCCAGCCTAATCATGCTAAAACTAGAATGTCTATGATGCAGCTTGTTTCTGTGGCTGAGGAGGCTGATTTGAATTTTATCTGGTCGACCTAAGGGAGCGCAGTGGCTCAGTGGTAGAGTGCTTGACTCGAGACCGAAGGGTAGCGGGTTCGAGCCTCACCGGGACGTGTGTTGTTGTTTTGTTATAAGAAGGACTTCATGCTGTCCCTTTCTGACAAGATTAGACAATGTTGTTGAAACGTTCAATTCTAATTCTATCTTGATTTGGGAGAGCAGTGAATCAGTGGTAGAGTGCTTGACTTGAGACCTAGGGGCCGCGGGTTCGCCTCACCGGCGTCACTGCGTTGTGTTTTTTGAGCAAGACACATTTATCCTAGCTTAGTACTGGTTCAACCCAGGAAGACCGGTCCCTGTTTAACTAAAAATTGTTGACGGGACGTAAAGAACCAAATCAAACAAAAATCAATCTTGATTCCTATATTGATAATCTTTATTTCGAACAAATTGCCCTTTTGGTATTTGCGAGGTCTTTGTCCCCACTGTGTCAACCATCAAAATATGTTTCAAAGCAACTCGCCATTTACAAAGTTGTGAAAACTTGCGTTTTCTACCCCCGCACCAAATGTGTCACCCTTAAGCCTGGTGCCGTTTTGACCATGAATGCAGTGCCATTTTTTCAAAGTGTAAACATGCTGAATTATTAAGGAATGGATAGAAGTGCTCTTTGAATCAAAAAGTGTAATATCTTCTTTCTGCGCATGTGTATGGGAAAAGGTAAGATACGTTACGTTTGCCATTGGAAGTAATAAGGTTGCAAAGATCAGGAATCGATACAATCAAGTACCACACCTGACCCAGGATATTAATGGGAAAGTGACAAACTCACAGATGACACCACAAACGAGAGCCAAGAGGTCAGCCCTTTCCCAGCAGGTGACCACAAAGCACATATAAACAGACGCACACAAAACATAGCAAACACAAGACAGAACAAAAACATAAAAGATCCACAAAAGAAGTACCGCCTTGGAACGGTCAGTAAAATATTTTACTGGAGGGCTTAAACCGGTTTAACGGCGCCAACCTCACCCTTAATTCAGATGTGGATCAAGACACATAAATATTTGGTTTGCATGAAAGACCCCTAACTTATCAATGCATCATCTCCTAAAACATATAAATCAAGATATAACAAGGAGATAAAGCAAGGATAAGGACTCAACAGTAAATTAAACTGAATACCGGAGCAAAAGAAATCCAACAGGTAAACCCCGGTGGGCCCGACAAACAGCCAAAGCATCAGGCCCCTACCATCTCATCAATAGATAAGTCTTTAAGTCGGAACCATCATAGAGTCTGAAGTCCGACCCACCGGCGTGCAATTAAAGAGGAAAGCAAAGTTGCCAACCGTGATTGGGTTGACTACCAAGCATGCAGTCTGTTGCAATACATTAATGTTATAGCCAATCTTTTTATAATGGGAAATTATTTTAATGAACTGCGCTGAAAAATTATTAGAGCCAACAATCCTCTTCAACTTATACACCAAGTCACCATAGAAATCAGGTTCCGAAAGTCCTTGGCGCAAGAGAGATTTAAGTCCAACTTGGAATTTAGAAATCAAATCATAGTATCGTCTATAAAATTTTGAAAATGTTTTGCGAAGTTTATGATACCGATAGCCCTGTTTAAGAAGTTTCTGAGTTAACAATTTATTGCGAGTGTTGAAGTCAGTAACATAGCTAGATGCTCTAGCAAAATGAATGAGTTGAGAGATATAGACTCCATAGGATGTAGAACGAGGAACATCACCATCTAAAAATGGGAAATTGACAATTTCAAAATCAAAGTCGTCACGTTTATCATAAATTTTGGTAGAAACAATATCATTAGAAATTGACAAATGCAAGTCTAAAAATGCGGCTTCGGTATCAGAGGCATTGGCTTTATTAAGTTGGAGCTCTGAAGGGTATATTTGACTAACCATATTTTCAAAATAAACATTATTTATATTTAAAATATAGTCCAAATATCTGGAAGTAGTGTTAAACGCATCAATAACATCAGCCTGCTTATCATCAGAAAGAGACATCATAAAGTCCCTTTCATAACAAAACAGGAATAAATCTGCAACCAGGGGAGCACAATTAGTGCCCATAGGAATCCCAACTACTTGTCTATAGAGCTTGGTGCCAAATCGAATAAAAATGTTGTCCAACAAAAAGGTCAGCGCATCACATACATTTTGACACGACCATGCATGATATTTTTTAGGTTTTTCTGAAGTAAAAAATGCATTTCTGTCACTACATGCAAGGTAAGGAGAGGCTTCTCTCTGGAAGGTTCTTTCAATAAGATCAATAAGTTTATCTTTAATTAAATTATGAGGTAAAGTAGTGTAAAGAGTAGAAAAATCATAAGTAGACAAACTGGTCGCATTGAAATCTCTAGCTTTAAGTTTATCTAAAATTTCACCTGAATTTTTAATGGACCAAAATAGGTTTTTACCGGATCTCTCATATACTTTTTCACAATATTTGATAACATGTTTTTTAACAGCAGTAAGACACGAGGTTAACAATTTAGAAAGTTCTGTTGTCGTACAAGAACTAGAATTTGCAATAAATCTTGCTTTATAGGGTTTTTTATGGAGTTTAGGTAACCAGTACAACGTAGGAACATGTCTTTCAGTTCAGTTTTAGATGCTTCTCTCCCCCACCTCTCCATTGATCCAAGTTAGCATTCGGACAATGAAATGTCCCTACATACATACACAACATATGTAAAACACATCTTAGGTCACACATCGCATATCTTAGCATTGTTTGTATGCATGCGCAGAAAGAAGGCGTTTAACGTTGAATTTAATGGGCCCACCTATCCTTAAAATTTTAGTACATCTTACTCTTCGAAAAAAGTCAATGCATTGACTCAGTTTGGTCGAAAATGGGTACCAATTTGAAGATGCAAACTGCGAAATAAAGGGAAGGGGCTTATAAAACCCAAGTTTTCACGACTTTTGTGAATGTGAGTTGCTTTAAGTGAAGATATTTGAATTCTTCCTTTCTTCAATAAGTCATGCTTCCAGGTGGCAATGTTTTGATAGGTCATATTCGTTTATAGCATTTTCGCTTTTTAGTAGAGGGTGAATTAGTGATATTTTTTTTCAAATTCTGATCATTATTTCAAAGAAGATGTTTTAAGATTCTATATAGGTAAAGAAGCACCCTGGTTGCCATGTCTTTGATGTGTAATGTTTTCGCTAGTTAGGAACCTGATCATTCAGTAATCAATTCTTCTAAATTATTTTGAATTCAGCTAGATCACATGGTTGCTCTCGTAATGGTTTCAAACCATGCGGTACTACTGTCCTAATTTACTCTTCTTTAAACAAAGAACAACAGAAAACAGTCAAAAAGCATTTTATTCATTGCCACAGGCTTTAAAGATGAGATGATTAATTTCAAGTGCATATCATGAGGGTATCAATGGGGTTTACATAATTAACGAAGTATGGCCCGAAAATTTAACAGTTAGCAATTTTTAGGGTAAATTTAACCAAACGCGGAATGAGAGCTTCTAGTGGTAAGCAAATTGAGGCAAACAATATAATGCTAAGCGATTTGGGGGCAAAGAAATACCGAATATCACAGTGGCGTGTTTAATCAGTTAACGAACTTGATGGAAAAGGCTATTCTGCTATTCCACCCCGTAAATGCCATCAGACAGGCTACCGATTTTGGGCCTAAAATTTACTGATAACTGATTTCTGGTGCCAAAATTTAACTGATTAGCGATTTGGGGGCCTCAATTTTACTAGTTGGCGATTTGTGGGCTCAACTTTACAAATTAGCGATCTATGGGGCCCAAATTTACTAATTAGCGATTTCAAAGGTACCCCACTGAGACCCTCTATCATGTATAGTTAATGTGCAAGCGCTAGACCAAGAATTTCCTAGCAGACACTTAAGAGTAATCCGTTGTCTATTAGATGAATGGCGTTTACCATACTGGCTCGTAAGGGTTAACTGACTCGTAAGGAGGAGTCAATGTCGTAAGTCATGATTTTTTTTCTATTTAGTCTATGTCAACATTTTAAACCCGATTTTGACTAAACGTTGTTAAGGCATGAAAGAAAATTCATGTAAGGTATATTTGTGTCACTAAACCTGCCAATAAACATGTTAAAAACCCCTAAACCATGTTTAATTTAAGATCAAAACCAAAAAAATCAACACAATCTCATCCAGGAGAAATTTTTTTTAGACTAACTACTTGGTTTTCCACTTCCGCTATTGCTTCCCATTATACAAAAATGATAATTATTGGGAATAGCATTGCCTGATTTCTGAATATTAATCTGCAATCATTGAAATAAATGTAGAAGGCGCTAACTTACCTGTTTTGCTCGTTTTATTTTCATCCCGTCATTCATATCTGGACGCTCTCGTAAGGCGACCGTTTGCATAACTTTTGATCGCCCCTTACGACATTACCACCCGTGTGTAATTCTAATTACAATTATAACTTATTTTAGATACTTTGTCAAATACAGTCAATTCTGGAAAAAACAATATTTTTCATTAAAGGATGCTATAAATAAACCAGGACGCTGATCACATGCTAAAGTTCTTTTAAACGGTAGGTCAGTTTTGAAAATGTTTATTGCAAAAACACGAAACTTTGCCTTCTGTGCAGCGATTCATTTCCTAACTAGTCTATCAATCAAGGCATACGTTTTTAGGTGTCTCTCTTTTGTGCTCGAAACAAATAGTTAGACTGGTAAATAAAAAAAAGTGACATTTGTATACCTGAAATTTTCTCCATTGATTTGATTGATAATGTTCCTCACAGCTCACATTTTGTATGATTACAGCTAACCTTGACTTTGAAGAATGTATCATCCTGTATCCGGCAGTGCAGGGCTCTACCAGTCTCCACCCCTTACTTCTCACTTGGTCTTGGTAAGTAGATTAAATGGACCTTGAACCCACAAAACCTGCCTTAAGGGCTTTCAACAAAACAAGACTTAAACAAGTCTCCTCAGCTACAGAGACTAGCTTGAAAATTGAAAATTTGCTTGTAGCAAGTTTGGATAAGGTACTTTCTAATAAGTGAATAACAAAGGCGCTGATCAAACTGAGAGATGCACAGGCTGGTCTGCGCCTTTGTTATTTAAAAACACCTATTACAGGTTTCCTTGTGTCGAGACCCATATGACTTTGCATTATGCTTGTTTTGTTGCATTTTTGAGCCAAATATGAGGCTTTATAAAATGTTTGCTATTCCACTCTACATGAGGGTCTGAATGGGGAGTTGGGAGATGCAGGTTGGGGAATGGAAGTATAGTGAAGCCTTCACTCTTTCCTTGCTAAAGACAACTTTTGTCGTCTTCTGCTATTGACCTTTGCAAACAGTTTGGAACCAGATCAGGACCCAAACAGTTGGACACTTTGATAGTGTTCCTGAAAGATTTTTTTTAAAAAGTCAGCAGACGACAACAAAAGCATGAACAAAAATTACCAAGCATGCAAAGAGTTAAACATTTTAAAGTTGAGGAAATAACATGGGCAAAGGTGGGAGAAAAAATCATCATAAGAGTGTTAACATAATTTTGATTACTGGATTTTGGGGATTTAATCTTTGCTGCAGCACTCATTGTAACATTGGCCTCGGCCACAAAAAAATGTTAAGTTTCTGTAAACCTTAGTCTCATGTGACATTGCATCTGGGAATGATATAATTCCATGTATTAAAAATAGTAAGTGAGTATGATCAGGAAATACCACAATCACAAACCGCAGACAAACCCATGGCACTGCGAGGAAGAGCTACACTAGCATCAAGAGACACCAGGAAGACAAATCAAGCAAGGCTACCAGCTCTCTCTTCCCCACCAAGATGATTGCAAAACTAGAATGGACATAAAGTAACATAGAACAAAACATAGAGCAACTACAGACTCCCACAATGGGAGTAACAATAAACAAAAAGTCAACAACAACAGAACCATCACCTTAGAACGGACAGCAGCCTAATCCACCGGGGGGGGGGGGGGGGGGGGGGGGGGGCTTAAATGCATTTCACTGGTACCAAATTTTTGCCCTAGATTCTGCATTCTGCTGTTGTTGAAGTATAGTTAAAGTTGATAAACCACTAGTGTTTTTTACATATTTAGAAACATTATCTAATGATGAGTATAACAACATCACATTTATCTGACAAAAATCTTAAGCAATTGCAAAGTACTTTTATCTAACATTCATGCTCATGTATTATTCAAATCATCAAACTCATTTTGAAAAACGGATACAAGACTTAGCAAGCCTTGCATTTGATCTTTCCCGCTGACTTTTTTAGATAATAAATTCAATAATACAAGATCCTCTATATTAAGTCATATTTTGTTTGTTTTATTTTAGGTCAGTTTCCTGGAGAACATGGTCTTGTAGCACCAGGAATGAGTTGCCACTATGCTGTAAGATTTGCTCCAGATTCACTGCGAGATTTCCATGATGAAATTAAGATACAGACCCAGTCTACTGTACCCATCACAGTTCCACTGTTGGGAAGAAGACCACCACCCAAACTTACATGTAAGAAAATGTACAATCAATTAGGCATACATGGTTTTTAAACAGTGGCAGGCTAAAGGTTAAGAGTGACTAACAAAAAATAATTTTCTTATTTCTCAACCAAAACAAGTGTTGTGGGTGCTCAAAAGAACCGTCTTAATGAGACGACTCTTTTGAACACCTAAAACATATGATAAAAATGATGTACAATTGTATGTTAAAAATGCTTTTTGTTTTAGGTTCTTAATGCACATGCAGGAACTGTTCAGAATAAGAAACCAGTTCAATTTTGCACATGATTTATATTTTGTAAATCTAAGGAGCACAGTAGCTCAATTGGAAGAGTGTTAGACTGGGGATCGAAGGGTTGCTAGTTTGAGCCTCACTGCTGGCGGAGTCTCTGTGTTGTGTCCTTGAGCAAGACACTTTATCCACTGCTCAGTACTGGTTCAACCCAGAAAGACCTGTTGCTACATGACTGTAAAACTGTTGACTGGGGCACAAAGAATTAAACCAAACAGACATACAAAATTGTACATTTCTGTTGTATCCTTTAAACTTTGGGTATTTGTATCTAGGCCAAAGAAAAAGAAAGTCTTTCCAGTTACATCTCCAATATTTTAAGGCTCGGTAGGTAGGCAACCTTTTTTTAAAAAAAAAAATAGTTTATGTATGGTTTAGGTATAAAAACCCTTTAAAAAGTTTCAAAATATACATTAATATCCCATAAGGCTCCAAAAAAGTTTGAGTAAGCCCAAAGATATTAGGGTCAGTAGGGTAACCGGAAACAAGACTTTTCTTTTTCGGGCTCTATTTAAACAGTTAAAATTTGGATATTTATTTTTTTTGTAACACTTGCATGAAATGCACGCAATATGAGACATTTGCATTTTTTCTTATTAAACTATTTCAGTACCAAGTGTTGTTGATGTTGGCTATTGTCTAGTTGGAGGTTGTCATGTGACCCAGCTGGTAGTTAAGAATGAAGGTGGTCCAGGAAGATTCTGTATTATGCCAAGTGCAGTATGGCCTACAACAAACTTTAAGGTAATTAGACAGCATCCTAAAATACAGATGCTTCATTCCTCTTCAGAGTAACAAAATTTCTGTAAAGTCTGATACAGTTATACCATTTTATATTTTGAGGGCCATCTGTTATATTTTCAGGACCACTTTTAAGTTATAACACAGTCCATTCATATGAACCCCAAACAGCATTGTCAAGGGACTTTCTGTACATACTAACGACTGAAATGCTGCAAGTTAATAGGATAAAAATTTAATTATCGGGGAGGAGTGCAATACATAAAAGTGTTCAGTTAAAGTAATATTTGCAGAGCTATAATTATTTTTATTTTCTCTTCAGTCTGTAGTCCACAATGGTAGTGTGCCTATTCCTCCATTTGATATAAGACCTGCTGTGTTAGAAATTGCCAAAGATGATACAGTTGTCATGGATATAGTATTCCAGCCTCCACAAGTGAAGAGCTAATCTGTAGATATGTGTATGGTGTGTGATAATTGTAATGTGAAACATTTCTTCATTAAGGGTTAGTATTATTGTGAGCCATGATGATACAGTTGTCATGGATATAGTATTCGAGCCTCCACAAGTGAAGAGTTACTCTGTGGACATGGGTATGGTGTGTGATAATTGTAATGTGAAACATTTCTCCATTAAAGGTAAGTATTATTGTGAGCCATGATGATACAGTTGTCATGGATATAGTATTCCAGCCTCCACAAGTGAAGAGTTACTCTGTGGACATGTGTATGGTGTGTGATAATTGTAATGTGAAACATTTCTCCATTAAAGGTAAGTATTATTGTGAGCCATGATGATACAGTTGTCATGGATATAGTATTCCAGCCTCCACAAGGGAAGAGCTACTCTGTAGATATATGTATGGTGTGTGATAATTGTAATGTGAAACATTTCTCCATTAAAGGTAAGTATTATTATGAGCCATGATGATACAGTTGTCATGGATATAGTATTCCAGCCTCCACAAGTGAAGAGCTACTCTGTCAATATGTGTATGGTGTGTGATAACTGTAATGTGAAACATTTCACCATTAAAGGTAAGTATTATTGTGAGCCATGATGATACAGTTGTCATGGATATAGTATTCCAGCCTTCACAAGTGAAGAGCTACTCTGTAGATATGTGTATGGTGTGTGATAATTGTAATGTGAAACATTTCTCTATTAAAGGTAAGTATTATTGTGAGCCATGATGACACAGTTGTCATGGATATAGTATTCCAGCCTCCACAAGGGAAGAGCTACTCTGGGGACATGTGTATGGTGTGTGATAATTGTAATGTGAAACATTTCTCCATTAAAGGTAAATATTATAGGATATTCTGTATTTGGGGAAGCTCCTAAGATTTTAATGCTTATAGCATATGTGTCAAATCCAGTGGTGAGAATTCACAGTCAATCCACTGATTTCAATTGTTCTCTTTATTTAAATTCCAGTGTAATTTCTTTAAAACAGCATTCACTTCAACATTTTTTTTTATTTTTAGCAAAGTTTGTCAAATGCTGTTCTCAACCCTGTATTTGTTTTGTCTGATTTGATTCTTAACTTGTTTAAGCCTTCGGATAACTTCAAAATTTCTCATGCACGTGAACAGATGCTCGTGCTGGCTTCTTTTAGATGCAATAAATACAAAGTAAGTAAGGATGCAGGAATCAATACAATTAAGTACCACACCTGACCCAGGATACCAATGGGAAAGTGCCAAACTCACAGTTAGACACCACAAACGAGAGCCAACAGGTCAGTCCTTTCCTAGCAGGTTACCACAAGGCAAATATAAACAGACGTGCACAAAGGCATATCAACCACAAGACAGAAAAAACATAAAAGATCCACAAAAGAAGTACCACCTTGGAACGGTCAGTAAAATGTTTTACTGGAGGGCTAAAACCAGTTAAATGGTGCACCAACCTCTTCCTTTGTTCAGATGTGGATCAAGACACATAGATGTTTGGTTTGCATGAAAGACCCCTAACTTATCAATGCATCATCTCCAAGAATATATAAATCAAGGTATAAAAAGGAGATAAAGCAAAGGTAAGGACTCAACAGTAAATAAAACTGAATACCGGAACAAAAGAAATCCAACAGGTAAACCCCGGATGGGCCCGACAAACAACCAAAGCATCAGGCCCCTACCATCTCATCAATAGATAAGTCTTATACATAAGCTTTGGTCCAGATAAACACAAATTTTGAGCATGGAATTGTGAACATTTTCTTATCCATCTGTTAAAACATTGGTTTTGGAGAAAGTAGATTTTTTACAAATGCTCATCTTAATCTTTTTCTTGCTGAACCCTGATTTATCTTTTTTAGCTTGACTGCACTAAGTGCAAAGAGCTATTGTAGTCACCACAGTTGTACGTGTTCCCGTTCCCGTCACACTGTGTTAAAGTTTTCTAGAAGTCCATATTTTGACAACCACTTGTCAGAAAGCATTGATACTTGCACCAAAGATACCTTGTAGGGTTAGCTTTCATTCCACGACATCAGATCCCAGGATCCATGTTGGGGGTGGGGGGGGTGGGGGGGGGGGGGCTAGAGGTCAAAATCTAGTACATTTCCAATAGATAGGATTTTTGTGTTAAAGTTTTCTAGAATCCGATATTTTGACAACCACTTGTTAGGAAGCATTCATACTTGCACCATAGATACATTGTAGGGTTAGCTTTTATTCTACGACATTGAACCCCAGTGTCCATGCCCGGGGGTGTGGGTAAAGGTAAAAATTTAGTACATATCCAGCATAAAGGATGTTTGAGTTAAAGTTTTCTAGACGTCTATATATTGACAACCACTTGTCAGAAAACATTCATACTTGCACTATAGATACCTTGTAGGGTCCGCTTTCATTCTAGGACATCGGATCCCAGGGTCCATGCCGGGGGTAGGGCTAGAGGTCAAAATCTAGTACATATCCAAAAGATAGGATTTTTGCGTTAAAGATTTCTAGAAGTCAATATTTTGACGACCACTTGTCGGAAAGCCTTGTAGGGTTAGCTTTCATTCCACGACATCGAACCCCAGGGTCCATGCCAAGGGGTGGGACTAGGGGTCAAAATCTAGTACATATCCAAAAGATAGGATTTTTGCGTTAAGGTTTTCTAGAAGTCTCCATATTTTGACAACCACTTGTCAGAAAGCATTCATACCTGCACCATAGATACATTGTAGGGTTAGCTTGCATTCCATGACATCGGACCCCAGGGTCCATGCTATTTTATGTGACACACTATCTGGGAAAGCAATCATTAATATTGCCAGAAATTGTAGCCTGTTTGTCATGTATGTTTGTTGACCATAAATATGTTTCAACTCTACAATATTTATCCATAAGTTTCCTATACATACATAATCTAAGGTTGTCACACTTCTCTCAATTAAAAGGTTGCAGTCGAGCTATGCTGTAATGTGACAGCTCTTATTTGAAAACACTGTAGATTCAGATCAGTCAATCGAGGCCATAGCCTAGGTCATTATTGGTATTCAAGTATTCAATGGTGGATATCAATGTCAAATTCAATAAACCAATAGTCAATAACTGTTTTATTATATATTGTGATTTTCTAGTAAGTACATGTATAGCAAAGTCACAAAAACATGCACAAAGATGAATTACTACAGGTGTGACACTACTACAGGTGTGACATTTCTACAAGTATGACATTACTACAGGTGTGACGTCACATTACTACAGGTGATGTAAGGTAAACTTTAAATGAAATGGACGGGAAAGACTTCTGAGCCAATGAAAATATGTCTATTTATAGGCCATGTAATAATGTTTAATATAAAAAACAGCTTTGATTGACTTATTCCCTTCCTTTTAAGGTGAAGCCGAGAAGGCTGGAGTGGATTTAGTTTCCGTGGAGCGAGGCACGACCCAACCACTGCCGGGTGAATTGGCAGATGCTACAGCCCAACATCTGATAAGATTTGATAACCTCAATCCCTTCACTTACACTGACAGATCTTGTGTTGTTAAGAATGTAACGTAAGTAATACCTACCATATTTGTCAGTGGTGCCAAATGGGTCTGCAAAGAAAATTCATGCTACAAACCATGTTGGTTTAAAATGTATTTATTTCATATACGGTATTTGTTACATACGTTTCAAATAGCATTTGTATAAATAGTATCAAGATTGGAGAACAAGCTAAGTATCCTCTCCTGTGTCCATGTTGAACCCTGTTTTGAAAAAAAGTGGAGTGCCAGCTGATCAGGATCCACACTGTTTTCCATTCTGCTTGCTAATAAAAATGAATCCTTAAAGTAATTAAGATAAAAACTGGATAGGAGTGAAATTAATAAATAACATCCAACATGTTTAGGGTTGTGCTCACAGTGTAACCCTTTCCTTGCTGACAGCGGATTGTTGTCTCAAACAGTTAAAACCCAGAGTGAAATTAATGATTGGGCCTCTTTGTGAGAAAACCTGTCCTCAGGGTTTCCAACAAAGTGAGTTTCAAACCAGTCTCCTGATCTACAAAGACTAGCTGGAATATTGAAATTTCTCTTGAAGAAAGTAGAGATATGATAATTTCCAATAAGCGAATAACAAAGATGCTGATCAGTCTGCGCATATGCACAGGCTGTCTGCGCCTTTGTTGTTCGCAAACCACCAAAGACAGGTTTTCTCGTGAAGAGGCCCAAATAATATCCAACATGTTAAGGGTTGTGCACACAGTATAACCCGTTCCTTGCTGGCAGCGACTTGTTGTCTCAAACAGTTAAGACCCTGATCAAAACTGTTTGCCACTCTGATACTCCTAGTGTTCCTTAAAGAATTCTTTTAAAAGTTAATTTTGAAAAAAGTCAGCAGATGACAACAAAAGCATGAAAAAATATGCAAAGATGTAATACATACAATGCCCTAATGCAACAGGGTTCACTGAGCACCGTGAAAGTTTAACAAATTTGCTTATCACATTTATATACAATCACACTTAACACTTCCATGCCTAGCTACCAAATAGGTCTAGCTGTAACTGTTTTTTGGTCTGAACCATCTTCTATTTCTATACTTGTTTGATTTGATTCTTTATGTCCCATCAGCAATCTTTCAGTTATATAGGGACGGGTCTCCTTGGGTTGAACCTGTACTAAGCTAGGATAATGTGTCTTGCTCAAGGACCACAAGGAAGTGAGGCCGACGAGGCTTGAACCCGTGGCCCTTCAGTCTCCAGTCAAGCACTCTACCACTGAGCCACTGCGCTACACTTTGTTTATGCGAGCAGCTAAGGCTCTTTGGAGATAGCATGTCTACACAGGCTTGGCTGAGCCTTCACTGATTGCATATGCAGTAAGACATAATGGAATAGCAGACTCTGAGTCATATGGTATTACAGTCAAATGAAATCTTCTACTTCTTACAATTTTGATGTGTTCATTTTCAGATTAAGGATTGGCACATAGTTTCCCCTTAAGGTGTCTATTCTAAAGCAAATATTATAGGCTCTGATCAGTAGCAACATGATGCAACATTTGATCTAGTTCTACATCTCTCTATCTTGCCACTAGCAAGGCTGTAAGAAAAAAAAATCCTAGTCTGTTGCTTGCAATTTACTATTTTTCATTTTTTAATACCATATTTTTATGATTTTTTTTTCAGAAATGTCAGCCTTCCATTCCAATGGATGATCTACAAGCCCCAGTTTGATAGTCCGGGTTCCAACTCAGCCAGTAAGAAATATGACCGGGTACCAGATGTGGACTCAGTCTTCAGTATTCACCCACCAACAGGAGTCCTACCACCAGCGGAACAAATGGAGTTTAAGATTACCTATGCCCCGCCTATTGTAAGTTATTTGGTAGTTTCTTAGATCCGGGCCGCGTAGCGCAGTCGGTAACGTGTCTGGCTACAGATGCGTGTCTGACTGCAGATCCAGGGGTCGCAAGTTCGATCCCGGCCCGGTCCCATACTTTCGTGGAGATTGATCATGAAATAATTTCTACGGTCATTCTCCTCCCTTCCGCTGATTCATTCAAGAAGGGTTGTTGTCAGTTACAAGCGAAAGTATGTGCACAAATTACTGGTTAACCGCTTGTTCAAGCCTGCCCAGGAAAAAGTGTGGTTAGGTGAACTGACCGTCCCGCAATGACCATAGCTGTTGACTTGGGACGTAAAGCAACAAAACCAACCAACAACAACCAACCAGACATTTTAAGTATAAAATTGTGACTATTTCCTTACCCATCTCACAGTTCTTTTGACTAGCCAATACATATGCTTTGGTTGAGAAATGAGAAAGTAATTTTTCAAGTATGCACTCTTATCTGGAGGGTAGATCAAACGTTGCATAATTTGAGTAAATCTAATTATGCAGTCTGCTCTGGAGACTTGAACTTGGTAAAGAATATGTTTCAAATAGTAACATTATATTGATTTACCTACTTGGAATAATCATGGAAGAAAAAGACCCATCTTATAGGTGAAAGTAAAAATAAATATTGAAGTTTAAATGTTGAAAGGGGAAATCCCATTTTTTTACTGAAATTTAAATGATACTGCATAGGTCTAGACAGGGAACTTTATTTGTGTGAAATTGTGAATATTTTCTCATCCATTAATTTAAACATGTGTTTTGATGCTCAAAAGAACCTTCTCATTGATATGGTTCTTTTTGAGGACCCACACTATACATTTTGGTTGAGAAATGAGAAAGTAATTTTTCAAGTATGCACTCTTATCTAGAGGGTTGATAATGATTTTGCATAATTTGAGTAAATGTGGAAGCGGCAATCTCATCTTATTATTGAAATTAAAAGTTAATGACTAGCATAATTTGAGTAATCATAGAGAGAGAGAGAGAGAGCCTCAGCCAATATTTTATTACATATTGAGAATTTTTTTTTAGAAAGTCCCATTTTATTGCTGAAATCAAAAGGAGCGCAGTGGCTCAGTGGTAGAGAGTGAGACTTCGGGTCAAAGAGTCCCTAGTTCAAAGCTCACCAGATGCACTGTATTGGGTCCTTGAGCCAGACACTTTCTCTTCTGTTTAGTACTGGTTTAACCCAGAAAGACAGGAAAACATCTGGACGTGACTGAATAATTGTTGATTAGGATGTAAAGCATCAACACAAACAAACAAAACAAACATATTGCTTAAAAATCAAAACAGTATTAGGTTTTCAAAAATTGAATTTTACTTCTCAACATTTTCTCCAGCTATGCTAATCATGTATTGAGAAAATCTATCTTTAGGGTTTGCTATAAAGGTTAATTGTTCCATAAACAACAAGTGAGTCTGACATACACGCCTTATTATACTAGCAATCTGTAACAAACTTGGTCAAAATCGGATATAAAATAAGAAAGATGGAGCAATTCAAAAATCAAAACTCTGACTTATATTAACCCATTGGAGGCCACCATTTTGATTATCTAATTAACTTCCTGTAAATTTTGAAAAACCACTAAAACGCCTAATTTCAATGCAAACTGTACAGATTTTTTTCAAAATTAACTATATTCGACAAATGGATGAATAAAAATGCAAACAAAGTGCAAAAAAATGCAAAAACTAGTAATTCTGTTTGTGAATATTATATTAGGACTGCCCTCAATTGCTTTCTATTATCTACTATGCAAACATCTGTAACTTTCTTATTTTTTAATTCAATTTTAATCCAGTTTGCAGCATATTGCAAGATTTAATAAGGGCTTGCATTTGCAATGTACTTGTTCTGAATGTTAATGTCCCTTGTAAGGTAACACTCAACGTCTCTGCTAAATAACAAAGACTAGTCATAATCTTGTATATGTGGATATAGCATGACTGTATGCCTTTTATCTTATCTTAGAAATTAGCAACAAAGCATCTGCTTTTGTCATCTGCTGAAATAATTAAGAAGCCTCTCAGTCAAACAGTGTAGATGCAGATCAGACAAGGAGCAGTCTGATCTGCGTCTAAACTGTTTGCCTCTTTACCAGCCACAGAGCAGGAATATTTTCAGCTATGCTTTACATTTGTTGTGACATACAGCCACAGAGCCAAATAGTCTACTTTTTGACGCAGTTGTCAGACATTGATTATATTCTAGAAGCTATGCGAAATCTGCTTTTAGTAAATATTTAAGGTGAGTGTGCAGGCACATAACACAACAATGTAAGAAAATATATGAATCAGATGCCTTTAGCAGATGACATTTTCATTTTCTTTATTTTACAGGCACGTTAAGGGTTAATAACTTTATATGGCAAAATTCATTTTCTTCCTATATTCTGCAGCAATATTGTTAATATAAATGAAAAGTTAACTCTTTATCTCCTAGTGTCGTCTGCTGATAACTTTGGCAAACAGGTTGGACCCAGATCAGGGAAATGTTGGGCCTGATCTGGATCCTATCTGTTTGACATTCAGATGGTATTCCTGAAAGAATTGTTAGAAAAGGTTAATTTTGTAAAAAAAAATCAGCAGATGATTATAAGGCATGAAAAATTTGCAAGGGGGCAAAAATTTAAAGTTTTATATATTTGTTTTCTTGATTAAATCTATATAGATTGGTGAAGAGGAAGTACGCTTGATGATTTATTCTTGCTTTATCCTGGTTGGCTTATAATTGTGAGCAGTTGAAGAATAAGCTTATGGTGGCTGGATATCGCTTCATCATTCTTCAATACTTTTCTCTCATTAGCAGGCTGTCATCTAGTACTACCGGTACTTTTTATCTCCATTTTGTAGGTTTTAGAAAACTCCCAATACTGCTACAATGCCCTTAATCCTTTACCTACAGAGATGCCTTTTAGCTCTTAAAAGAGCTGTCTGACCTGGGTCTGCTCTGTTTGCTTATGGAAATATGATTAGATATGATCCTACACTAGTGGGTCTGACAAGTTATTTCTTTGTTCTATGTACCAACATGAAAGTTTATTTATATAATTAATTTATAGTAGGTGGGGCTTAGTATGAATATTCATGAGGGAAAGGAGTAAGTCAATGATTGGTTTCAGAAAAAAAAAATGACGCTAATTGCACCATTATTTGGCCTTTTAAATTATTTGATACACATATGTGATTGTGAGTCTTTTGATCAGCATGGGCCCTGATGTTTTGAACTACTATGTTTCTGGTAAAAGACAGGCCAAAAGTAAATGCCAAAGTTTATTACTGTTCCTCTGTTTAATCTCCTACTTTTTGCCAGCTTTTTACTTTTTTTAAAATGCCTATATGATGATCAAAACAATAGCTTATTCATTTGGTCATTAGAAGAGAATGACGTTTCATCTAGAATTGTCCTATCCTATTTTTATTTTGTTGCACTGAAGTAGAGATGTCCTTTATCATCAAAGTTTTAAATATTTTACATCATGACATTATGCTTCTTCATGCCATGCTGTCTTCAGCAGAATTCAAAGTGTTGTTAATGTATTCATTGTCCTGTCTCAAGTTTTCCTTTGCTTAAAACCTACAGGTCAATGTATATTCAACAGTTTGACAATCTTATTCATCTAGTACTACCGGTACATTATGCTTCTTCATGCCATGCTGTGATCAGCAGAATTAAAAGTGTTGTTAATGTATTCATTGTCCTGTCTCAAGTTTTCCTTTGCTTAAAGGGGACAGCAACCCTAATGATAATGATGCTTTATCAGAAAGAGTTCTATGAACCATGAATTTTGATACAAGTATCATCAAAATCTGTTGAAAAATGTGCAAATTATGGGCATTTAAAGAATTAAATATGGCCAACATTTAGCTGCCATTTTGAATATTTAATTAGTTTTCAGATTTTTTACAACTGCTTAATTTTTAGTTATCACTACTATCACACCATCTGTGTTTCAGCAGATATGCAGCTTTATACATAAGGAAAATGGTTCATTAAAGATTAATGCAAATAATCCATTGGTTTGTCTTTTATTATGATTACGCATATTTAATTGGGCTGAGTGACGTCACTAAGCCTACAATATGGCCGCTTCCATAACAGTTAATATGCAAATATTCAAACGTCCGCAACTTCCACAGTTTTCAACCGATTTAGATGAAACTGGTATTAAAATGCATGGTTTATTAAGATCTTTCACATGAAATATAGTAATCATCAAGGTTGCCATCCCCTTTAAAGCCTACAGTTCAATGTATATTCAACAGTTTGACAATTTTATTGGAATTTGTTTTAAACTGTATTAACCCTAAATATTCTGATACTAAAACTCAAGGCTATTTGACTATTTGATTAGGTTTATAAAGTACATGTACATTTACTGATTGGCAAACAGTGGAGACCCTGGTTTAGCCCCCATACACTGTTTGCTCATGCCTGTCTAAATATCTAGGGGTAAATATGGTATTAACTCAATGATTCTAAAATAATATAAAGCTTTTTAAGATGCTTTGATGATTGAGTGAATTTCAGCTTTTATGTTTCATTTCATTATTACTTTTCATCTCAGCTGAGCAGGAAATGCTTAAAGTGAGCTTTTGGGATCAGTGACTGTCCGGTGTCTGTCAGAGTCTGTCCTTTTTAGTCGTTATCTATTGTCATATGTCATCAACAATTTGCTTTTAACAACAACCCCTCCTTTTCTACTGGACCAAATTTTAATTAAACTTCACAGATTTGTCCCTAAATGAACCCATTCAAAAATAGTTAAAAATGGATTGTGTCAAAACACATGGCTGCCAGGGTTTGTGGCTTATTGTGGTAAGGTAAATTTTAACAAGCGTCTCTGAAACTTGGTGATCAGAATTCTAAATGATTTAGCAGAAATGGTTGTTTGTTGACTTTTATAAAAAAGCTAAAACAAATTTGATCCATTAAAAAACATGGGTGCCAGGGGATATGTTGCCCTTATGTACCTATATAAGAAGTTTTAAACATCTTCTCCAATGAAATTAATGTTCAGGATTGCAAACCAATTTGGCAGAAATGGTCACTAGGGAAAATAGCTAAGTCAAAGTTGACCTGTCATAAAACATAGATGCCAATGGACATGACTTGTTGCAGCGATGGAAGCTCTAAAAATTTTCTCATCTGAAACAATTGATCAGAATTCAAAATGATTTGACAGAAATGGTAACTGGGTGACCATTTACAAAAACAAAAACGTGGCCACTGAAGGGTGTGGCCAGTTTCCCTTATGTACAAGAATGCACATTTGATTTTTCTAAACAGCTAATTATAAGGGATGTGGCCAGTTTCCCATATGGACCTATATATGAAACTTAAAACATCTTCTCTGAAACCAATGGGAAGAATTGAAAACAATTTGGCAGAAATGGTCAATAAACATAATAGTATGACCCAAGTAAAATATATCAAAGATCTCATAAGGCTTCAAAAATCTTGTTTGCTTGCCCCAATTAAAAAACATATCAAAGATCTCATAAGGCTTCAAAAATCTTGTTTGCATTTACAGAACTGATCACATGAAATTGGAGCTTCTTTTAATTTTTTATTGCCATATTCTGAAAACGCTATTTTTTCACATATATATATCTTTCTAGAGGCAACTTTTGACAGTCAGCTACTAATAGAAAATAGTAAGTGAGTATGATCAGGAAATACCACAATCACAAACCGCAGACAACCCCATGGCACCGCGAGGAAGAGCCACTCAACCATCTCGAGACACCAGGAAGACAAATAAAGCAACCAGCTCTCTCTTCCCCATCAAGATGATTGCAATACTAGAATGGACATAAAGTAACATACAACAAAACATAGAACAATTACAGACTCCCACAATAGGAGTAACAATAAACAAAAAGTCAACAACAACAGAACCACCGCCTTAGAACGGACAGCAGCCTAAGCCACCGGGGGGCTTAAATGCATTTTACTGGTACCAAATCTTCGCCAAATAATGTTGACAAACAGTTTGGACCAATGTCAGACAAAATTTCATATTGGACTGCTTTGTTTGCTTAGATAAAATTAATTATTTAATCTACAGGGACAGAAATATTAAGTAATTTAGAAATTTTTACCTGTTACCCTTTAAAATTACAAAATGAATATTCCCAACCTTATTATATCAACATGTATGGGTTTGATCCATCAGAATAAAAGGGTTAAAAAGTGTTTCGTTATAGATTTCATTTTCCAATGGTGATAGTATATAAATATAAAAATCTTGAGAGGGTGCTAGTCGAAAATATCATCCCAAGAAATGTGATTATCAACTGAGGTGCAGCGGAGGTTGATAATCATATTTCCATGGATAATTTTTTGACTAGCACCCTTTCAATAATGTTATATTCATTTTATTAACCCAAACATTATTCTTGTATTTTCTTACCATGGTGAGAGAAGTTCCAAAGACAACGCAATGCGTACGTGCTACCAATGGATGAAATAATATCTTTCACAAAAGGGTTGTGTTTGTAAACAGTTTGAGTGCTCAAACTGGTTGTGATCGTTGTTTAAACAAATCTTGCCAAAATCACTGATGAAGTCAAATTTTTCAGGCTACTTACCTTGCAGCATCACTTAAATCCTTAAATCAACAGTCTAAATGGAGTTGCTGTAGATGATGCTGTGGTTTTGTTGCAAAACAGAAAATTTCGTCTGATCTGCTCAAATTTGGTTTCAAAGTGATCTAACTAAGAAAACGAGTACCGACACTTGGTTTAAACATTTTTTATTCATTCTCTTTTATACAATAAGCATAGCACAAATAATATAACAAAGCAGTTGAATGAAAGGGATTTGACAGTAAGTGTAAGCTTATTTGAGTCATCTCCCGAAAGAGTACTTTATTAAGAGTAATTTATTTGAGTACCCACACTTAATGTTTCTGACCACAAATAACGAAGTTATTGGGAGGCAAAAGTGACCAGGCCATGGCTCACACATGTATCTGCCATTGTAAGTTAGCGTCTACTCGTGGTAAAAAACAAACCATATGCCCACTGGCAGCGCACATGTGATAGTCAAAATTATTGCAGGGTGATAGTCGAAATTAGCACCTACTGGCCTATGAAGGTTTTACATGGGAATTCTATGGAGGTATAATAATAAAAAATATCACACAGAATACATAGAGGATATTCTAATGTTTTTGTTAAATATGTCTTTTATTTCACAAGTGAAGTGGACAATATTCATATTTCACGAGTGAAATAAAAGACATTCGCCACTCATGAAATATAAATATTGTCCACTTCACCAGTGAAATAAAAGACATATTTAACAAAAACATTTGAATTTTCTTTTTATCATATACAAATTTCCCATAATCTTTTAAGGTAAAGAGAATCGAATCTTACTTTACATTAGCTTTTGTTTTGATTTTCTAGTTGTAGCAGACAAATTTATAAAAGCTCTTTCTTTTATTAAGCTTCTAAGCGACTCTGACTTTTTGTTTACATTTCCATAGAAATAGGAAACGCCAATAGGTCTTTCCCTTAGAAAAGAAACAGATATGCCATAAAGAGTTGCTTCCCTTAGGCCATATTGAGAAAATAGAAAAAAGTAGTTCCAATCTTACGGCTTCTCTCCCGTGAAAACATCAAATCTTGTATTTTCACTGCTGTGAAAATGCAAGTTTTAATATTTTCATGGCTGTGAAATATATGCAATATATTTAATCAATATTTTCCTGTATTTCATTACATAGTAGATAATAAAATTTTCTGTTGATGCGAAGAAGTTCTCATTTATTAGTCATTTGAGTTTTCTATATCCTATATTTCAGTGTCACCATTTGTTGATGTGACAGCTCTTGAGATTGAGGTGAAAGGGGAGAGCACTCCACTTAATGTAGTTCTCCACCCCTATGCTACACATGTGCCAGGGAAAAACCTTGTTGGAACAACGCTGAAGAAAATGATAACGGTAACTAAATAAATCTTCTGAGACATTGTTACCCAGGCCTTTAGTTAAGAATGTGTAACAAAAACTTAATTTTATTATTTCTCAACTAAAACATACGTTGTGGCTACTCAAAAGAAACATTTCAATGAGATGGTTCTTTGAGCACCCAAAACTTATGTTTAAAATGATGGTTAAGAAAAAAAAATGATTTACCTGAGAAATTTTGGGTAAGTGCATTAAGAGGCTATTTTGGCCCCCTTTGAGGTAAAAAAATAAAAAATGCTTTTCAGTAATTTCTTTTAAATAATTTATTAGAGAATAGCCAAAGTGCAAAACTCTGGTATTGATTTGACTTATACAGTTGCTATGGTAACAAAAATGGCAGCCAAATTAAGCTTAAAATAGGAAATTGGCCATTTTGGAGCAAATTTGAGACATTTGACGGAGAAATTTACATAGAGCACAAGCAAATACCAAAAAGATATTTTAACAGATGATGAGAATGTTCATGACACACAACATATTAAAAGGTTTTTTTGGTATTTGCTTGTGCTGATATCTAATTTTTGAAAAATTGGTCTCCAAAAGCCTTAAATTTAGCCCAAAATGACAATTTCTCTATTTTAAGCCTATTTTGTCGGCCATTTTTGTTACCATAGCAACGGTGAAAGTAAAATAAAAGCCAGAATTTTACACTTCAGCTATTCTTCTTATAAACCAATTGGGTGATTTTCGTGAAAAGCAACTTTCAGTTTTTGGCTAAAAAGGGGGCCATTTTTGCCCCTTAATGCACATACCTCTTTTGTTTATCTAAACCTTGGTTACCTATAAGCTAGTCCTCCTTCATACATCAACCACAGAAAGGCAAAACACATTTACATAGTTTCTTCTGTTGCTCAGTAGATTTTTTAACCCTTAGCCCACCACTAATTTTTGTCTTGAAAACATTGTCTGCTTTTTATGTCCGCTGTATATATTCAAGTGCTCTATAGGCTACCTAAGAACATAAACAGATGAGTAGAGCTGACATAAAAGTCCTACCTAGCAGGAAAAGGGTAAAGTTCTCAGTATTGCTCATATAAATGTATGCTTGAGAAGTCTTAATTATTATTATTTTCTTTATGAAGCTATAATTGTATTGTAGATGGCAAACCACAGCCATTCAACCATCACATTCCAGTGGGAGCCTTATATAGAGAAATATATCCTGGAGGTCGAGCCACCGTTTGGGGAATTAGGTAAGATTGCTTACAAAATACACCATGTATTTATCCTAAATACACTGAACAAAATTTCTAATTGTCACTTTTTAAACCCATTATTTCTGGCCAAGCTCTAATAACATTGAAATGAATTTTTGCCTAAATATGTGCAGTTTAATGGGCAAAAGTTTAGCAGTCTTTCAGAAAAGTTGTCTTACAATCCACAGTTTTTTGTTTAAAAATTAAAAAAAATGCTTTTATGAAGAAAACTGATGTTGAGTGAAGTTTTATATCAAATTTAAGTGTAGCTGGTAATAATCTGGTCTAGCCGACTTCAAAAAACACCAAACACTTGAAATTTTGACTAAACTGTATTTTTTTACGCATGTTTTATAAATATCACATTTTTCGAGATTTTCAAAATTCATCAGTAGCTGGTTCTAAAATTTTTGTATGCATTTTATCTGAACAATCATGGTCTAATAGAATAGAACTTTATTCGTCCATTTTGTGATGACACACATTTCACTGCTGCTGCGCACTTTCGGTTTTAATGTAAATCTTAAAAAATCAATTTGACGACACTTTTCTTTTTTTTTCAATTTCCAAACCTGAACAGTGATGTCTTGTAGTAATGAATAAATGCTGCAAATTTCAATGCGGTAACGCAGATAATAAGGCGTACAGAACAGTGCAAACTTCCTATGTAAATTGTATGCATAAAGCTGAATTTCTATGATTTTGCTGCTGGTAGTGGTTGTCTTCATGTTATTTAGTAACAGAAATGAGGAGTCTGAGTGAAGCAATACATTTGTAGCTTGCTCGTCTTAAATCACGGCAGTAAGAAACATCTTCTAACAAACAAAAATACAAATGGATAGCCTCTCTGTGGAATATTTAATATTGTAGAAAAAATGTGACTTTTTGAAATGAGGTTACCTTTACTCTAGCATCGTCTGTGCAAGAGGTACCAGTCATTTTTAAATAAAATGACCTGCAGAGCCTTGGGAAAACATTGGTTGATTTATAGAAGCATGATTTGTGTATAACTGAAGCTTACTTTCAAAACTAGCATAAAATTGTAAGGTGACCAAATTGAATTAAAAATTTTGCTAAGTGTATAGAGACATGGTTATCCTTTGTATAGGGTCACTATAGAAAATTAGAATATTTGAGCTTTTTTCATAAATGTAACCTAAATATGTAATTCTTTAGTGTTTTATTGATTTTAATACATGGAGTCATGTGATAGAGAACACTAAAACTACTAAAAATTGTGTTTTTGTGTGAAAATGGTTAGAGTTTGCCATATATACATGAAGTTATTAAAGGTTTCACTTACTTTGCAAGAGACCCGGAGTATTCATGATTCCATGAACATTCCAAAAATTGAATTAATTTCTTAAATAACTGGTATGCTGCAGGTTAACAGAATAACACTTGGAAAGGAGTGTATCACATATAAATCTCCAGCATGGCATGGATTAAATGTTAACATAGTAGGGGTATAAATCTTGTTATTATTTGAAATATTTCAGATCCTGGCATGGCTATGGACATGGAACTATGTATCACTGGTCCAGGACCAGGGAAGATAGATCATACCCTGTACTGTCATGTGATGAACCTTGAGGAACCACTCCACCTACAATCTTATTATTATTTGAAATATTTCAGACCCAGGTATGGCTATGGACATGGAACTATGTATCACAGGTCCGGAACCTAGGAAGATAGATCATACCCTGTACTGTCATG
Source organism: Loripinus fragilis (assembly GCA_964019695.1). NCBI lineage: Eukaryota > Metazoa > Mollusca > Bivalvia > Lucinida > Lucinidae > Loripinus > Loripinus fragilis. Next base: position 2,313,284 of record CAXHUL010000390.1, read on the forward strand.
TGATGTACCTTGAAGAGCCACTGCACTTACAAGTTCAGGCAGAGTTTAAGGTACTATTGTTGTATGCCCGATGCTTTTTTCTTTGATCTTTGCTGATGTTTAAATCAGACACCCTAGAATAACGACGAAGGAGGAGCTTAAAACAGTACTCTAACTTCCAATTTTAGTTAAACAGCGATATAGGCGGGAACTTCCTAAATAGCGACAAATTAACCCGTAGGTAAATGTAATATTATTGACAGCTTAGGCCGGATGCAGGGAGGAGCCAATGTAAATTTCGTCAGGTGTCAGTAACACATGTTTATTTGCGCCTGCGCCATACTACAAGCTAAATAAAGGATTCTTCCTCTGCTTTCTGTTTAAACCGCTCAGTGGGCTACGCCCACCTCGAGGCTTAAACAAGAAAGCCTCGGAAAAGTATCCTTTATTTATTACTTAACCCTTTATGCACTTATGGATTCTACCGTCTAGTTTGATCTGATAAACTTGTGATGGTCCATTTTAGGAGCTGTAGTACCAAAATTGCGTTACACATACCAAGGAACAGATACCTTAGCCCTTAATGTTTTTTAGGCAAAAAAGATAAGACATAATAAAGATTAGGATTGGTTATTTGTAATTAATTTAGACATTTTGATTTTCTTTATACCCTCCTACCTTGACACTAAACAAAGAGCTCTTCATCGTCAACCATATGTTATACAAGCCAGGATTAATCCTCTCCCATGGGTGGGGCCAGTCTGACTTGCCTTCTTTTAAGGTATCCTCAGCAGTTTGAGGGTCTGTGGAATCAACAAGATAAATCTTAAGAAAACTCTGGCTATTTACAGAAAAGCTAAGTACATCACATATCTAAAATTGACTTTTAGCTTAGTACATCACATATCAAAATTTGACTTTTAGCTAAGTACATCGCATATCAAAAATTGAAATAGTCAGCATTAAAGGCTTTGATCATAAATGTGGTGATTAAAAGGCTGACCTTGCCCCAAGGTTATACAACTTTTTTCATGCTCAGCTCAATTTAGCATGAAATTTTAATTGCTCATAAAAGGTAAAATGGTGATAAAATAAAGAGTATTCTTGCTTTAAATCTTTCAAATGCTGCATTTAGCCTGCTTTTAAATGCTAAAATGCCAACAATGTTGGCATTTAACATTTATGAGCAGGATAAATTTCATGCTCAGTTGAGTTGAGCATGCATAACTTTTTTATAACTGTGGGGCCAGGATCTTTGTTTGTATTTTCTTGAATCCCTATATAATAACATTACAGCTTGAATCATTGTTGTTGCTTCTAATTTCAGGGACCTGAGATGTCTATTGATGAGCCTGACATCAACTTTGGCCTGGTGAGACTTGGTCAGACTGTGTCTAAGGAAATTACTGTGAACAACATGTCTCAGATCATCACAACATGGTCCATTCAAGACAGTCCAGAATTTGCTTCCTCTGAGGACGATATGGTAGGTTAAAGTCTTTGACTTCTGGGAGGACTTTTGCTGTCTGCTTGTTACCATTGAAGCAGTTTGGACCAAGAGTAGGACTGCCAGAATGTTTGTCCTGATCTTGATTATGTCCCCAACATAATAATGAAAAAATAATAAATAACTTTATTTCTAGAGGGTGACACATTTAGCAAAAACTAATCTTCCATGAGACCCTCACTTACTACAAAAATGTACAAGCTGAAATTGCTAGGACATGAAGTTTATATTGTTTTTGGTGCTGATCCGGTTGGCGTCTGTGAAGCTTTTTTTCTGTGCATTATTTTCTGAACCAGTTGATGGATTTTGACCAAACTTCCATAGATACATTGTTGGGAGTGGGGAATGAGTTCAACTTGATTAGCTTTTGGAGACCTTGACCTAATTTCAAGGTCACAGCAACACTTTGAAATGTCAGAAATATGGTTTTCGTGCGATATCTTCTGAACTATTGGATTTAATTTGACCAAACCTGCATAGATACATTGTTGAGAGGAGGGAAAGAGTAGACAAGATTTTGGTGACCTTTACCTAATTTTCAAGGTCACACCGGCACTTTGAAATTGTCCAAAATAGGGTTTCCATGCCGTAACTTCAGAACAAGTGGATGGATTTTAATCAAACTTGCATAGATACATTGTTGGGAGTAGGGGAAGAGTTGATTAGATTTTGGTGACTTTGATCTAATTTTCAAGGTCACATGGGTATTTGAAATGTCAAAAAAAGGGTTTCCATGCATTATCTTCTAAATAAATGGATGGATTTTGACCAAACTTGCATAGATACATTGTTGGGAGTAGGGGAAGAGTTGATTAGATTTTGGTGACCTTGACCTAATTTTCAAGGTCACCATCTTATTAAGACTTTAAATCAGCCATTTACTGACACTATTTTCCCAACTTGTGGTTCAATTTTAACCAAACTTGCATAGATATATTGTAAGGAGAGGGTTAAGAGTTGATTAGATTTTGGTGACCTTGATCTTGTTTTTAAGGTCACACCATCGCTTTGAAATTTCAAATGTTAACCAAAAAAGGGTTTTTGTATGATTACTCTTAAATTGAACAATGGATTCTTGCTAAACTTTATATATTGTATCATTTCAAGGTCACCTCATTTTCAAGGTCACCATCCTTAAAAAAACAGTAAAATCAGACTTTTCTGAGCTCTGTCTTCTGAACCAGTAGGTTTTTTTTTCAACCAAACTTGCATAGATACATTGTTTGGAGACAGAAAAGATATATGAGATTTTCATGACCTTGAACTTATATTCATTGTCACCACAGCACTTTGTAATTTAAAAGCTTGACCAAAATTGTGTTTGTGATGCTCTTCCTTGAAATAATTGATGGATTTCAGCCTGTATCATTGTGACACAATAAAGAGCAGTAAACATGCTAGCGGAATCAATATGCCGTGTGGGGGGAGGGGGGCATAGTTTTCCTCTGAAAACACAGCTTAAATCCAAAGTGTTTGACATTCTAGCTGCTAGCATTCCTAAAAGAAATTTTAGAAAAGTTAATTTTGAAAAAAAGTCAGCAGATGACAACAAAAATAGGAAAAATTACACAGCATGTAAAGAGTTAAATAAGGGTAATCACAGGTTTACATAAACAAAAAATTTCAGCGTAAAATTGTAAATATTTTCTTACCCATAATATTTAGCATATGTTTTGGATGCTCATATGTTTTGGTTGAAAAATAAGAAAGTTAATTTTCTGTTACATACTCTTAACTAAAGTCCTGATAATATTCTGTTTATTTTGCAGGCCTTTAGTGAGTTTACATTTGAGCCATCTGGCGGGGAGTTGAGGCCTCTGGAGAGTAAGAAGGTCATAGTCACCTTCCAGCCAGTTTCAGCAAAGTCAGTGAGACGTTTCATAGAAGTCCTGATAATATTCTGTTTATTTTGCAGGCCTATAGTGAGTTTACATTTGAGCCATCCGGCGGGGAGTTGAAGCCTCTGGAAAGTAAGAAGGTCATGGTCACCTTCCAGCCCGTTTCAGTAAAGTCAGTGAGGCGTGTCATTGAATAGCTAAGGATAATATTCTGTATGTTTTGCAGGCCTATAGTGAGTTTACATTTGAGCCATCGGGTGGGGAGTTGAAGCCTCTGGAGAGTAAGAAGGTCATGGTCACCTTCCAGCCGGTTTCAGCAAAGTCAGTGAGGCGTGTCATTGAAGTCCTGATAATATTCTGTTTATTTTACAGGCCTATAGTGAGTTTACATTTGAGCCATCGGGTGGGGAGTTGAAGCCTCTGGAGAGTAAGAAGGTCAAGGTCACTTTCCAGCCAGTTTCAGCAAAGTCAGTGAGGCATGCCATTGAAGGGTGAAGGATAATATTCTGTTTATTTTGCAGGCCTTTAGTGAGTTTACATTTGAGCCATCTGGCAGGGAGTTGAAGCCTCTGGAGAATAAGAAGGTCAAGGTCACCTTCCAGCCAGTTTCAGCAAAGACTGTGAGGCGTGTCATTGAAGTCATGGTAGAAGATGGAATCGATTGGTAAATTGATCGACATATTTATACTAGAAGCCTGCAGTAGGTTCATTGATGGGAATACTGACAATATATGTACACCCAGCTTTCAGCAATGTCTGCAACTCAGAGACCTGTATCATACTCTTTTTAACCCATTTATGCAGAATGGAATTTCCCACTGTTATCAAATGGACCAGTCCATTTCAGTTTTAAGGGTTGCTGGGTAATATTTTTCCTTTTTATTCAAATTTTGAATCAAATTCTGGAAGCAAACTGTGGAGACACTGATCAGACGCAGCAGAATGCTGCGTCTGCTCGCGGTCTGCACTGTTTGCACATGTCCCACAAAAAGGACACTAGGCCTAAATGGCTTAAAGGCTGTAGATGGCTTAGGGTATAGGGGACTTTCACTGTCATAATACCTATGTTCGAAATAATTTGACATCATGAAGTCATCCATTAGTTTAAAAACATTCTTCATATTTGGTCACACAAATATGTTTTGTCTACAATCTTATCCATACTCCATTCACTAGAGGCACTTACTTAGGGATAATTCTGGCTCACAGACCAGATGGGCCTTTTTGAGGTTATTTCATAGAAAAGTACTCAAACAGCAGCACTTACCTATACACTTACCTTATAAAAAGGCCCATGCTTTCTAGAAGAAGGGGCCTTTCAGAAAATTTAGGGCCTTTTAGCACGGGGCCCCTTCCAGAACTATCCATGTTGCTTTGCCAGTTTGGTCACAATGGCTCAGAAAACCCACAATTGATCCATTTTCCAGCCATAAAGAATTTTCTATTTTCCACTGCGTTTTCACATCTATAGAAATCATAGGTTTAGATAACCATATTTTTTGAGCGTAAAATTGTAAATATTTTCTTACCCATCCGTTTTAACATATGTTTTGGGTACTCAAAAGAACCATCTCATTATACCCCCCGCAAACTTTGTTTGTGGAGGGTATTAGTAGAGCAGACGACTGGCCAAAAGTCCTCTCCTTAAGGACTTTACTGGTCAGATCGGTGCAACATCTAGTGACATATACCAAAATGTTTGTTTGTATGTTCAGCTTCAGAATCCGGTTGATGACATCGTCGCTGATGAGTACTAACAGAGTTACGGCCCTTGAACCGTACATACCCATTTTAACAGATTATTAGAATTTTGCATACAGTTGGCAGATAGCATTGCATTTATTTCTAATAAGCATACATTATTGAAATATTTTTATGATTTATATGGTATTGGATTAGAAAACAAAATTGAAATATAGTTTCAACATGTACGATACCTAAAGGTGTGTTTGTCCGTGTGTCTTTTTGTAAATAGTGTCAATGTAAAAGGGCAATGCTAATATTTAATAAACACATTTTTTAACCATAACTTAGTTCAAAATGCAAGTTTCATCTCTTTTTTTCATCAATGTAAGCAACAGCATACACTTGTTTTAGGTCAAGCTTCAAACCAAGTTATGACCTTTCTCAAGGTCAAAGGTCAAGGTGAAATAGGCATACCCCCCAAATCACAAAAAATGCGTAATTTATGTATCTGTTTATTAGTAAAAGTATAGTTTGTTCCTATTTGAAGCTTAACTTATAAGTACTAGTCTTACATACTTAAATTCAACATATTCTTTGCCACCAAAGGGGAATAAATACCCCCAATCAAGCGAGGCGTGAGCTATTCCGTAACGGCCTTAGTTTGAATCACGTCAAGATGATAACCGCTTTATACTACCACATTCGACTGGCCAGAATTCCTCTCCTTATGAACTTTGCTGGTAAGATTGTGCTTACATCAAGCGTCATATATACCAAAATATTTGTCTGTATGTACGACTTCAGAATCCAGTTAATGACATCGTCGAAGATGAGTACTTACACAGTTAAGGCCCTTGAACCGTACACACACGTTATATAGGATTATGCATATGTTGTATACAGTTGGTCTAGAGCATTGCATTTATTCATAAGGACACGTTAATACAATATTGTTATGACTTGTATGATATTGGTTGGTAAACAACATTTAAAATAAATTATCAATACCAATGATACATGTACCAAAAGCTGTGTTTGTCCGTGTGTCTGTTTGCAAATAGTTTCAATGCAAAAGGAAAATGCAAACTTTTCATAAAAAATCTTTATCTATATTGAAATAGTTCAATTGCTATATTTCGTCAATTTTGTTTCATCAAAATAAGTAATAGTCTACACTCTTTGTATGTCAGAGTTAAAATTTGTGTTATGACCTATTTAAATGTCAAGGGTCAAGGTCAAATAGACATATTTAAAATCTCAATATTTAGTATATTTTATTAGCCCACCTGAGTCATAAGCTCAAAGTGAGCTATTGTGATCGTTGGATGTCTGTTGTCCGTCGTGCGTCATCAACAATTGCTTCAAACGATATCTCACCCTAAAATAATGGCTTGAATTTAATCAAATTTGGCTGACAGGAATAGTCCTTATATGGCCCTCTCAAATAATTGATGAAATAGTATATCTAGATCACATGGGTAAAAATGGATTTTCGAAAACTTAAAAAATTTTCTTGTCTGAAACCACAAGGCTGATAGCCTTGATATTTTGTGTAGGATTATCTAGTAGATAGTTTTCTTTTTTGTTCAAATTATGCCCATGGGGCCACAAATTGTCCCGCCTCTGGGTTCACATGGTTTACATAGGCTGTGAGTTGGTCTGCAGAGTGTGATTGTGGTATTTCCTGACCATACTCACTTGTTTTTTTTTTAAAACGGGAAACATGAACAAATATTGTCTGAAACCATTTGAGCCTTGATATTAAATATGTAGCATCATCTAGTAGACCTCTACTAATTTTGTTAAAATTATGGTCCTAAGGCCAATTGTGGCCCGCTCCAGATTCACATGTTTTCCATAGGTTTATATAAGGTACACATAGCAAATCTTCTTGTCTGGAACCACTTGGCATACAGCCTTGATAATTGGTATTTGTATCATCTAGTAGACCCCTCCACCAGGTTTGTTAAAATTATGCCCATTTTGCAAAAATGGACCCATCCTGGGGGCCACGTGCTTTACATAGGCTTTAATAAGGAAAGCATAAAACAATATTCACAGAGTTATAGCGTCACCTAGTGCTACTTTACCAAGTTTGTTCAAATTATGGCCCTTGGTTTTATATAGTTTTTTACAGCAAATATGAAAAAAATATTGTCTGAAACCACATGGCCCAATGCCATTATATTTAGTATGTAGCATCACAAAGTAGACCTCCACTGAGTCTGTTCAAATAATGGCCGTGCAGACAAAACCAAGCCACGAAGGCTATATAGGTTTATTTAGATAAAGCACAAAGCCCTTCTTCTTTGACCCACAAGGCCTGGAGCTGCCAAGTTTATTCAAAACTGGCTCCACCCAGGGGGTCACATGTTTTACATTGGCTTGTATACTTAAAACATAAAAAATCTTCTCTGGAACCACTTAAGTTCTAGAACAATGTAGTATCGTCCAGTGGTTCTCTTTTATTATGCTTTATTGTTGTCACCTTTTTGGAATACAAACGCGAATAGCATCAAAGTACTGTGAGGTTTCCATTATATAAACGTTGCCATTAGAGAAACATCATACATACTGTATATGCTAAATTTTCTGAGAACTGGACAGGTTCAACATAATTTTGATTGTACTGTCATCACTACTAATGACTTCAGATTCAACGTATACATTATTTTGTCTACATATTGGTGTGTTTCTGATAGAAAAATGTCAACCATTTGCAGGCCCTGTTTATTTGGTGTATTTTAGAAACATGTTCTTGGAAAAATATGATTAAATTATAACTTCAATTGCAATAAGGTAATTGAAAGTGGTATGAAATTATAGTACATTCATTTCTGAGTAAGAAAGACTAAAAACAGCTCATTGTTAATTTATAGAGCGGACTTTTGACGAGAACATGTGAGTTAGTAAGGTTATCATTTGAGGTTAATGAAATAATCTGTAGGTTACAGTATGTCTTGCAGGGTCGTCCTGAAAACGATGTTTAGCCATTTAATTTGGTTTATCTAAAGTGTTAGGGTACCTAAAACTAAAAAAAACACAAAAAAGCATTAGTTTTCCAAAGCATAGACGAAAATCTAAGCAAAGCAGGAAAATGATACATAAAATCTGTATATAGAAAACTTAAAAGCTACATACTGTTTAGATTTAGAATAGTCATAATTTCTGATGAAATATGAAGCCATAAAGATTGGCAGTATACTCGTACCTCACCAACTTTGTCAATGATCATTTGCTCTGATTTGATGAAAGAATAAAATGCAGATACACATTTATGTTGGGTGATACAGGAAGACAAATGCAAACGTCATCAAATTATATAAAATGAAGGAAATTTCAATACTTCACCAATATTTTGGGACCATTGATTCATTTATTTATAAGGCCTATTATATTGATTTTTAATCTTAAAACGACGCAAAAATCAAGGGCAATAATGCATGTTCCATGCAGTATTGTATATCGCTAAAGCAATACAAAAGATGCTGTAAAGATGTGTAAAACCAAATGGCTCGTATATTTTATTGCAATCAGATCCTCAGTAAGCAAGTTATTGGAGGAAAATTCGATTATAGATCCATTTTCTATGTGTGAGTCTTGCCATTAAGGGACAATAACTCGTGGTTCAAAAAATAGAAATATGTAGCAGAAACAAAGGGGTACATGCATTAAGGGGCTTTTTTGGCCCCCTCTAGAGCAAAAAACTGAAAGTTCCTGGGTCAGGTGCGGTACTTGATTGTATCGATTCCTGATCTTTGCACCCTTACTTACTTTCACCAATTTCATCCTAGTGTTTTGTTAGAAGAATAGCCCAAGTGTAAAATTTTTGCCTTTATTTTCCTTTTACCGGTTGCTATGGTAACCAAAATGGCTAAAAAAATAGGCTTAAAATAGAGAAATTGCTATTTTAGGCCAAATTTGAGGATTTTGGAGACCGATTTTTTAAGAATAAGATATCAGCACAAGCAAATACCAAAAAAACCTTTTAATATATTATGTGCCGTGATAATTCTTATCATCTGTTAATTTTTTTTTGGTATTTGCTTGTGCTCTATATTAATTCCTCTGTTACATGTCTCAAATTTGCTCCAAAATGGCCATTTTCCTATTTTCAGCCTATTTTGGCGGCCATTTTTGTTACCATGGCAACCGTAAAAGTCGAATCAATACGAGAACTTTACACTTTGGCTATTGTTCTAATAAACTAATAAGAAGAAACTTGTGAAGAGCAAATTTTATTTTTTGACCTCATATGGGGGCCAAAATAGCCTCTTAATGAACGTACCCCTTTTGATCTGCAGTTTGGCATAGTATTGGTTCAGGATAGATTTAAATCTATTTAGAAAATAAGTTTTCAAATTTAACTTATTGAGCTATTATTATTTACTGCATTTTTCCATACAAAACAATGGAAAAATAATCAAGGGCAGTAACTCTTCCTAGAATATCTAGATAGTTTAATGCATTATAATTGTGTTTGGCGTACTAAGTATATTAACCCCAGTAAGTTTCAGGTATAAATGGTAACATATATTCAAGTTATAAGGTAAATTGTGTTTAGCCTTGCAAGAGTTATAGTTATTGGTGCCACTAGTGACCTAAAATGATTTTCTTGGGTGTGCTTGACAATCTTAAGAAAGATCGTGTAAATGCGCTTGCAATACAGTTACACTGTCAGAAATTATTCTCTTCGTATTTAGGCTATAAAAATTTGGGTGATTTAGTATTATAAGACTTTTATCAATGTTAGCGTGTTCACCTCATCTTATAGGTGGGTGAGGTATTTACATGCTAGTAGTTGCCCTAGAGCATTCTATTTGTAGAAATTAGAATCTAGAAACCCTGTTGACATAACTGAGGCACTGATTTTTGAATTATTATTCATTTTTAAAGACATAAATCTAGCGGGCAGTTTCTTTAGTTTAAAGTTTCTATTATATGCTTATTCAATGCAGCTGGGTTTTGAAATAGGATATAAATGTAATATACGAAGAAAATAGTTCCAAACCCTTTTTCTCTGACTAAAACTAAATTTATTTACTTCTTCAAGTGCTGTCATGAATAGCGATGGCTATATTTATTTCCTGAATGCATGATTTTGATTATATTCCAAAACTGACACCCATAATCTCTCATAATATGATCAAAATGGGTGGGGGTATATCAAAGGGACTTAACTCATTCAGTACTCAAAATCAGCGGTGTCATCAACTGCTTCTATTTACTAGAGACTCTACATTTTTGTTTGGTACATGAACATGTATGTGACACTAGATGTTAGCAAAATTTGACCCACCTTCAAACAACCCTGAGATCTGCAGTAGTAATAGGTGGGTGGGGTATTTACATGCTTAGTATTGTCCCCAAAGCAAATCCGTATACAGAAATTGGAATCTAGAAATCCTGATGATATAGATAAAGAAGTGTTCTTTAAATTCTTAGTCATTTCTAAGGACATAACACTAATGGGCAAATTCTTAAATTGAAAGTTTCAAATATATTTTATTCAGAGGAGTTTTGACACCAAATTTACTTTAAAAGACGTACAAAAAAGTTTGAAAGCCCATTTCTCTGACTAAAACTTAACTTTTCTACTTTTTCAAGTACCGTTATGAGCAATGATGGGCCTTTTTTTTTCTTACTGGATGTTTCATCTCAATTATTTAACAAACTAATGATCATAACCTCTTATAATATGATCAAAATGGGTGGGGTAATTCGAGGGGAGATAACTCGGTTAGTACTCAGAATCAGCGGTGTCATCAACTATTTCTATTTACTAGAGACTTTACATTTTTGCTTGGTATATGTACATGTATATGACACCAGATGTTAGCAAAATATGACCAAGGTCACCCTCAAACAGCCATGAGATTTGCAGTAGTAATAGGTGGGTGGGGTATTTATATGCTTATTATTGCTCCCAGAGCATTCCGTATACAGAAATTGGAATCAAGAAACCCTGATAAGATCGATAAATAAGTGTTCTTTAATTTTTTAGTCATTTCTAAGGGCATACCACTAATGGGCAGATTCTTAAATTAAAAGTTTCAAATATATTTTTATTCAATGGAGTTTTAACACATAATTTAACTTTAAAAGACCAACAAAACAGTTCAAAAGCCCATTCTCTGATCAAAACTTAACTTTTCTACTTTTTCAAGTACCGTTTTGAGTAATGATGGGTATAGTTTTCTTCCTGGACGCTTCAACTCAATTATTTAACAAGCTAATGATCATAACCTCTTATAATATGATCAAAATGGGTGGGGTAATTCAAGGGGAGATAACTCGGTTAGTACTCAGAATCAGAGGTGTCATCAACTACTTTTAAAAACTAGAGACCCCACATTTTCATTTGGTATATAACACTAGATGTTGCAAAGATCTGACCAGTAGACCCCTCTGACAGCCTTGAGATCTGCAGTACTATATACTGTTTTCACGTTTCTGTCTGTGCGTCCGTCCTTCCGTAACGTTTTGTTTCCTTAATATCTTGAAGAGTCATCGCCGGAATTTCATCAAATTTTGCAAACATATTTATATATACAACACAAATACTTTAAACAAAAAAGTAAGGGCTAGGGGCCAATTCTATTAGAGTTATTTCCCTTTGTATTTCTAAATGGCTTTTTATATAGGGGTTTATGCTTATGCTATTATAGTCCATACACGGGCCGATCAACTCCTACCACAGCTTTTGATGGAGCAATTTGATACTTTGCCATTACAATTTAGACACATTGAGCATATGCATAAAGGAATTTGGTTAAAAAAATAATTTTTGACAAATTGACAGCTATGAGAACTTAGACAATTTAACCTAATAGGGCTTTTGTATATGCAAAGATAGTGCCTTCATGGGCCGATCAACTCCTACCACAGGTTTTGATGGAGCAATTTGATACTTTGCCTATACAATGTAGACACATTGAACATTTGCATGAAGGAGTTTGGTTAAAAAAAAAAAAATTGACAAAATTACAGCTATGAGAACTTAGACAATTTTTCCCTAATATCGCTTTTATGAATGCATAGATGGTGCCTTCAGGGCCGATCAACTCCTACCACAGCTTTTGATTCAGCAGTTTGATACTTTGTCTTCACAATGTAGACACATTGAACATATGCATTAAGGAGTTTAGTTAAATAAATTGAATTTTGACAAAATGACAGCTATGAGAACTTCGACAATTTTTCCCTAATATGGCTTTTGAACAGTCAAACCTGTTGTTGCGGCCACCTCTATTAAGTGTGACCCTCACTTAAGCGGCCATTTTAGAGCCTGCCGAACAATTTTAAATGCAAATGCACCTTTATTAAGCGTGCACCTGTCCAACGCGGCCAGGGGTCGGCGAAATTTGCCCCCAAACACTGAAATTGTGTCCTAAACAGCCAATTTCTATGCTTTGATGCGGCCAGTTTCAATTAAATTTCATCGATAAACTTTTTTGCACCGGTCATATGCTTGGTGCAATTAAACTCCCCAGCAGTGGTGTCTCCCAGAATAAATTCTTCAACAGCCGCTACCCTATGTCGAGGTTATTGGGCCTAACTAATTGGAAGTTTGTGGTGCAGTCGAACCACAACGGGGCCGAAATCAACTGAGTTCAAGTGTTTACGCTAATAAAACACTACGACATCGTTCAGGAAACCAGCACATATGGATTAAAACAGCGCAGACAGTAATCGAAAACCTGAATACGCTAAACCAACACCACTTGTTGATTTTTTTGTAAGCGGGAAACCATTATTGCAAGCGGGTAACCAGTCGTATAGCCAGTCAGCTGATAAAATTGTCGACATAAAAGCATATTGCCGCTGCCAAAGTTCACTCATCCATACCGTGACAGATTGTTAACGGTAAATGTGTGAAAATCTAAATGCAAAGTAATACTCTTTGCTGGAGGCATATACTTACTACACAAGTATGCAATCTTTGCTAAAAGTCAACAAGCAATAGCTTTAGGGAAAAACAGAAGTTATAATTGGAACCATTTTCCAATTCTTTTTGACCTGAATAACCTTCAATTCTAACAACATTCTCTTCATGTTAATTAGTACGATGGCCTTTAAACATGCATTTGCTTATCAAGAATCAAGTTTTAGCTTCTAGAAAAATTATGGTTAGCACTGCTATCTCTACTCTTTTGACATACACGGGAATCTTTAGACTGAATGGACATGACTTTGTTTATTTCATATCTTGTTATGTTGTTGGGTTGGTTTTTTTTCATTTAGATTTTTAATGAAGAAATGCAATAACTGCAGCAGTGTAGACCTTATTCATTATACTTTTCAACTTATTATTATATGGGTATCCTCCACTCGAAGCCAATATTCTTTCGAGTCCTCAATCATATGGCCACCTTAGCTGAACCTCTATTAAGCAGCCACCTGTCTTAAGCAAGCGATTTTGGATTATCCCTTGACCGCTTGCTTAAGACAGGTTTGACTGTATATGCTTAGATGGTGCCTTCATGGGCCGATCAACTACTACCTCAGCTTTTGATGGATCAATTTGATACTTTGCCTTCACAATATAGACACATTGAACATATGTATGAAGGAGTTTGGTTCCAAAAAAAATGTTTTTGACACAATGACAGCTATGAAAACTTAGACAATTTAGACAATTTTCCCATATAAGCTTTGATATATATAACTTTCAGGTGTGAATATTTTTGTGTATTTTATCTTAACAAATGTTCCAGGTTGCAAGCTTAAAGATCATTTGCACAGATTCTACTGAAATCCTCTTTTCAAAAGTAAGGTCTGCTGGTTTGAACTATCACTTGCCAAAACTAAGTTTTTTCACGGACCCTTACTGTGCGGGGGGTACAGTGATTTTATTTGGCCATTTTTAGAGTCATTCCCAATCAGAAAAATGGCCTTTATTTTCCCAATTTCATGTATTTTAGCACTTATTTTCCCAATTTTTATAAAATATTTTCCCAAATGTGTAGGAAAAGGTAGCTTCCCAAAATCCCCCCCAAAAATCACTGGGGTATCTAATAAGCATTGTTTATTGACTTTTTTCATTGAGACGGTTCTTTTGAGTACCCACAACATTTGTTTTGGTTGAGAAATAAGAAAATTCTTTTTTTGGTACGCAGTCTTAACTAAAGGCCTGGAAATGTTTCAGTGTTTCTCCTAATCTTAACGCTGTTTTCTTATATCATGCCCTTTGTCAAAATTGCTAAAACTTGTTCTGCTCCACTCAACAACAAGATTGCCAGAGCAAAAGATAGAAATATCTACATACGTCTCCTGAATCAAAACTGAGATGAATGATCGAGGAACATGAAAAGTTTTCATTATCATTAGTAGCTAAGGATTGTATTAATCCTTTGTATGCTAATGTATTATTCCTTCTGGTTTGATACAATAAACTTGGGATAGTCCATTGTACATAACTACGGGTGTCAGGTTACAATTTAAAAAGAAATGTATTCTTTTGTCTGAAGATCTGTCTTACCTTTACAAACAGTGTAGACCCTGATGAAACGCAGCTTTATGTGGCAATTCATCTGGGTCTTAACAGTCTGCAAAAGTACCTGTTTAGTGGTTTTCCGAATACAAAGGGTTAACATGACATCAGATGTTTATCATATTATTCGTATCAGATGAAAAATCCTCATTTTAAAAGGAAATAGTCCCTCAAATTAATGCTCTTATAAAAAGACAGTTTAATGATGAATCTAAAATAAAGATTTTGAGCCCTTTTTGTTTTTCTGTTCTCAAATAAAATGTTTGCTATTAAGGTTGGAATTCACAAAATGCTTTTCTGAAAAGCAAACAGTACTGTTTGTCACTGCCTTTCTGGCAGGTACCTACAGTAAAACCTGTGTAAAATGGCCACTCAAAAATAGACAAATAGTAGCTCAATGAAGGTTGAGCATTCTGCAATACTTTTGACCTGCATTAAGCGATAATTGGTCTTGAAAAACAATTTTTGGTCTTTTTGAGAATGTCCTTTTTACACAGGTTTTACAAAACTATAACTTGTCAACGGTCATCTTGTTTTCTGAACAGCAACATTTCCTGCTTTGCTGAAGTGCAAGTGGCCCAAGTATGCCTAGAGCAATGTGAATTGGCTATTCCAGAAATCTACAAGAAAGTACCAGTTCTAGCAGCCATAAAACTAATCAACCAGACCCTCTTGCCCACCGTGTTTGAATGGGGAGATGTAAGTTCTATATATTTACCCTAATTTTTTAAGAGGCCAAGTCAGACACCCACCCTCGGAACTCTGGTCTGTTTAAAATAGATATGAGCCGCAACATGAGATATCCAACAATGTGGCATATGGGCAGTCTGATCAGAGCCTTGCTACTTACTTGAATATTCTATGAGTGTTAAGCTACTGAATGAACACCATTTGGTGCTTCTAAGCCTAAAAGGAGGCTGCACAGGGGTTGCCTGAGTCTACACTTGTCAAAATGCCACATTGTTCCAAATCACATGTCATGGCTCATATGGTTAATGATATACTGAAAACCTGCAAAGGAATACTTTGATAAGTTGTGACCTAGGTAAAATACGGCAGAATGCATGTTGCTGCCATGTTATGGTTGGATGAATTTATTGGAGTTACAGCCGTTTGATAAAATGTTTTCCACTTGAATTCTCAGCAACTACTGACCTGATACCAATAAAAACTTCATGAGAAGCTTTAGTATCAAGAGTTGAGAAACCCACAACTCTAGATAATTGGGGTATCTAAATTTGTATTTCTAAACAAAAACATTTTTGATCCAGTTCATGAGATTTTGTGGGAGCGCATTGGCTCAGTGGTAGAGTGCTTGTCTCGAGACTGAGAGGCCACGGGTTAGAGCCTCACCCGCATCACTGCGTTATGTCTTTGAGCAAGAACATTCATCCTAGCTTAGTACTGGTTCAACCCAGGAAGACCCGTCCCTTTATATCTGAAATATTGTTGATGGGACATAAAGAATCAAATCAAACAAACAAACAAAAAACATGAGATTTTGACACTTATTGCACATGTGAAAAGTCTATAACTCTTATAATTCTTATTACATGCATTCACAGCAATTTAGTGGGCACAGAAGTATAAAATTTGACATTTGACCCGTGACACATGATTTCCAACAATGTGGCATTTTGACAAGTGTAGACTCAGATGAGCCTGTGCAGCCATCTTTTAAGCTTAGAAACTCAAAACTATGTTTGGTCAATAGCTTAACAGTCATAGAATTTTCAAGCGACTAGCAAAGGCTCTGATCAGACTGCGTGTATGCGCAGGCTGGTCTGAGCCTTTGCTGGTCACACATACCACATTGTTGGAAATCTCATGCCCCGTCTTAGACATGATTGGACTTGTGCCAGCTAGTCTTAGTCTTTGCTACTTTTATATGTGTAAAATACCAATTAAGGATTGAAATGCAGATTTTTAGCTTGCACTGGATGATGCAAAACATTAGGCTTTTTAATGTCTGTGAAGCCCGAAGGGCTTCTCAGAGACATTAAAAGGCTAATGTTTTGCATCATGCAGTGCAAGCTAAAAATCTGAATTTCAATCCTTATATTTACATTTTATATTATTAATCAAACATACTTAATTATCTTCCACCCAAATTCGCTGGTAATCCTTGAAAAATGATATATTTTAATTGTAGCGGAGGCTTTGGAACAGCCAGCGAACAAAAGTCCTGTACATAACATCGTGGCGATACGTGAATGATGTCACACAAATGTTGATAAACAAAGAACGGTATTGGTTGACTTTGACGTTACTCCCCATAGAGGCGCGACCTAGACCATGTGACTGCTCAACGTTTTGCATCGAGAAATGCAAGCAGCTAGGAATTATGGTTTCATCTAAGGCAGCTACATTGAGAATGTAAATATTATCTCATGAACTGGCTCATTTATTACTGGAACTTATTTTGCTGACCTTGATTAAATTGCAATGTCACCCAGAAATGGGTGGGGGACATATGTTTTTTTCTTAATACTCTACTTTTGTTTGTAAATATATTTCAGCCTGTTGGTTTTTTGTTTGATTTGATTCTTTATGTCGCATCAACAATCTTTCAGTTAAACAGGAACGGGTCTTCCTGGGTTGAAACAGTACTAAGCTAGGATAAATGTGTCTTGCTCAGGGACCACAACACAGTGACGCTGCAGGGCTCGAACCTGCCGCCCCTTGGTCTCGAGTCAAGCACTCTACCACTGAGCCACTGCGCTCCCTTGAAAATATATATATATATGAAATGTAAATATATTTCAGCCTGTTGGAGATGACACAGAGGACTGTAGAATTGAGCTGGAACCCAGAAGTGGAGTGCTAGAACCCAGGGAGTAAGTAAGTAAGTAAAGACTTTATTTATCAAGGGTTACAACATTTAGCACATATATATATATTTACATAAGTACATGTGGCTAATCTTCCATGAGGCCCTCACTATTTACATTTTTACATAAATATACATGTATATAAATAAACAGACAATAATATACAGTTTACCATATTCAACCTTATGAGTTCTCCCTTCACTTATCAGTTTTGAAATCCATATCCTCCTTACAAACATGGTAGATCCAGACCAGTTGGCTTCTGAAGAAGCCAGCCTATCAAGATCAGCAGTTTTTCATCCGTGCTTCTAATGGCAGTGCAACACCTGACCAACTGGAAATCAGATATTCACATAGTGCAAACAACCCTTCAAGCATTCAGTGTGTGCTTATAAGGTTGAATATGGTATTTTAATATCTGAAAATCATTTTTATGCCCATTTGAAGTCCTGTTTTCATTGTTAAAATGGAATAAGAGATTTGATGAAATATTGTACTAGTTAGGTTCAAATAAGCAGACTTCAAGCAAACACTTAAACCCTTTACATACTAGTGCTGTCTGCTGATAGCCTATGTAAACAGTTTGGACCCAGATCAGACCCCACACAACATGGGGCCTAATCTGGATCCAAACTGTTGGCAACCTGATTGCAAGCGCAAAGAATTATACATTTAACCAATTCTGATTGCTCACATCAGCATACTTAGATCTATAGATACAAAATGACACAGTAGAGTGTGCGTGTTTCAAGCAATATCTATGCACTACAAATGTGTCGAGAAACAAAATAAGAAATGGGGTCACATTTCATAAGGACCTTATGATTAAAACGGAGAAGTTGAGAAATAAAATGTACATGTGCAGTAGTTTTTGATTCATGTTTTAATTTACTAGCCATCTTACACATCTATTATGAAAGGTGCTAATTGTTTGGGCATTCTTTACTTCCTCTGGCAGACTATTCCATATCAGACATCCAGAGTACCTCAGACTTTGTTTGAAGCATTCTGTCCTAGGCTTAGGTGGGATAAAACAACCAGCAGAAGATGATCTTAACTGAATATTGGTATTTTCATTATTTCTTAGAGTGAAATTTTCAGAAATGTATGCTGGTGCAATATTATTATAGACTTTAAACATAAATTTGGTTTTTCTTAGATAAAGCTGATCATATATTGACATAATCTTCAACAAGTTCATGGCTTCAATGGAGTCATCCACATTGTAATCAAGGATAACCTTACATGCACGTTTTTGTAATCTAAATATCTTCAGCTTATTGACCTCTGAAGAGATACCCCATACAATGTTACAAAAGTCAATATGTGGTTGAATATACGATTTGTAGAACTGAACTCTGTGAGCTTGAGACAAGAATTTTTTAATTTTTGACAGAAGCCTAATACTTGAGGCAATTTTTTTCGTTAAATGCTTAATGTGATTTGACCAAGTCAAATTATTGTCAACAAAAACACCTAAAATTTTGTCGTTTGAAACCATATTCAGAGACTCCTTGTTGTATGTAAGATCAAACTGATCATTAGTGAGCCGTTGTCGTTTCTGGTATGTTGTTACAAGCATTACTTCTGTTTTTGATGAATTTAGAATCATGCCATTGCTTCTGCACCAGATTTGAGGATTGTTCAAAGGAGACTGAAGGTTATTTTCAATCTGTTCCATGGAATCTTGGACATCGTACAAAGTTGTGTCATCCGCATAGAGATCAGTTAAGACATTGCTTGTGTATAAAGGTAGATCATTGATGAACAGTAGAAATAAAAGTGGCCCTAAAATAGAACCTTGGGGGACACCATATGAGATTTGCTTAAAGTCTGACTTACAGTTGTTAATTGCCACCTGCTGCTTTCTGTTAGTTAGGTAGGTATTAAACCATGATAATGCTTCACCTTTTATGCCATATATTTCTAATTTGTCAATTAGGATTTGGTGATCTACAAGATCAAATGCTTTCTTGAAATCGACTAATACCACACCAACCATTTTGCCACTGTCTATAGCATTCATCCATAAATCTATCATGTTTACTAGAGCAGTTTCACATGAATGTTGGGTTCTGAAACCAGACTGCGTTTTATGTAATAAGTTATAAGTATGCAAGAATTCAGAGAGACTCTCATGTACATGTTTTTCAAGAACTTTAGACAAAACAGGCAAAATTGATATGGGGCGATAATTATTAACTTCTTCATGTGGACCATTTTTAAAAAGGGGAGTAACTTTTGCTTCTTTCCATTTACTTGGGAATACAGAATTAATGATACTATGATTGCAAATAAAAGTGACTTCATCAGCTATGTAAGGGGCAGCAAATTTCAGCAGACGAGGTCCAATCATGTCTGAACCTGTCGCTTTATTGATGTCATTGGTTGAGAGGAATTTCAAAACCTTTTCTTTTTGAATTGAATCGTGAATTTTGCATCTTCGGGAAGCTTTGTCTGACAGAACTCTTTCAATTTAGTATGGTTGGAATAAGTTACAGGTTCTTTTAACTTTGATGCAACATTTACAAAAAAATCATTAAATTCATTTTCAATACCAGTGGAATCTTCAATAAAAGTGTCTCCAACTTTTACTGACCCAATGGTAGATTGTTTCCTAAGGCCTTTTCCTGCACCGACTTTCTGAAATATCTTATAAATACTGCTTGGATTGTTTTTGTTGTTGTCAAGGAATGTTTGGTATTGGATTCTTTTTGCTTTTTAAATCATTTTGATGGTTTTATTTCTCCATAGCTTATATTCATCTTCATTTCCAATAGACTTATGCCCATCTCTACACTTCATTGCATCGAGAATTTCTGGTGACAACCACTGAGGCTGATTTTTTTGTTTTACCCTATGTTGTTTTATAGGTATATGTTTGTCCACTACCTGCAAAAAGAGATCTAACCAAGCTTCCATTATGTCATCTGTATCATCAAATATTTTTATGGTATCCCATGGAACAGATTGAAGATCCTCAGTAAATTTGTCTTCGTTAGAATTTTTAAAACTTCTATATGATATTGTGTAGTGATCTGTCTTTGGGGGTTGAACATGCATTTTTCGTGTAAAAAATATGGGGAAATGATCACTAAGCCCTATCTTGGGTATATTTATTCAGTTCACATTTTCTGGACAGTTTGCGTAAATATGGTCTATGAGAGTGCTGGAATCATCTGTTACCCTAGTAGGTTCAGATACTAACTGTGTTAGACCAAAAGGTTCCATATAATCGGACCAGGCATTTTTTTATTTGATTATTTAATAAATCCCTGTTTATGTCTCCCATTAGATAAATTTCCTTATCTTCTCCTAGTACATTTTCAATGCAGGCTTCAAAAATTTCATTCCACTGAATAGTTGAATTTGGTGGCCTGTAGATGTTTCCAACCAAAAATGCTTTACTTTTCTTTGGTTTAATTTCCCGAGAAATCAATTACTGTACACTTTATAGCTAACAGAACGGTAGGTGTACATACACAGAAATAAGAAACTATGATCAATTTTAGTTGACCAGGGCTATGAATAGGGCTCCTGGTCTGTAAACCCTTTTCGGATACAGGATAACAGTTTCCTTGGCAAACAGTGAAGACCATGGTCAGCACTGTTTACTAAGATAAAACAGATCAACTGTTATGACACTTCTTCTGAACTTGGATGTATCCAATCCTGTTTTGTGTCTAAAATATATATTGAATTTAAATGAGTGCTCATGTATTATTCAATTTATTAAAACAAGTTGAGGTAAAGATATAAAATTCTAGGCTCTGATGAGCATTTTATCACTTTTCTGTGGTGAGTTTGATAAATTCAATACTACAGGAGTGTGGATGTTAGATTTTATTTGTCATATGACAGTACAAATACTTTATAATCACATATTTTGTTTGAAAACTAAGATTTTACTGAAAATGAGACGTTATTATGGACATTATTACATAATGTTATGGCACATCAAGTCATTATGAGTTCTCAAAGAAGACAACGAGCAGTTCGTAGACACTGTAGCCTCCCCTTCATATTCTGTATCCATAACGACACTTTCGGGAGAGGGTATAACTAATACCTGAAATTTCAACAACAAAAAAACCTGACGATGTGTCTCTTAAAACGATCAGTGAGAACTATAACACCAATACCGCCATAATTTGTCCTCAACGCGAGAAAACCTGTCTTCGGGGGGTTTGCGAACAAGACAGGCATCCGCGCAGTCTGATCAGCGCCTTTTTTTCACTTTTTGAAAAGTACCATATTTAACCTTGCTACAGGTAAAATTTCAATTTTCTATGAGGAGACCAGTTTGAAACTCGCTTTGACGGAAACCCCGGAGACCGGTTTTGTGGCGACGAGGCCCAATTAAGGTGTCTAAATCAGAGATCAGTGGACAATATCATCCTGAAGAAGGTCTTTGTAAGACTGAAAAGCATCAACTTAAAATAAAATGTCAACTAACCACTAGTGATTGTTGGTTCTGTTTTTCCACTTTTATTAGAAATGTTACGAATTCTGCCATTATTTTATCAATTTTAATGTATTATGATATATCACTCACAAAGGTCATTTTGCTCATAGCTCAGTACATCACATACATGTCAGGGGTGATAAAGTTCAGGATTAATCAGGATCTCCTGATTGACCACTCGTGCATTTTGCATATAAGATCAATTTTTTTATTGCTGTAATTTGTTTTCAGAACCAATCATCATCTTTTAATCAGATATTTACTATAAGATTAGCATAAACTGATCGCTTTATTTAGATGTTTCGTTCTTTTAAACATTTATTGGTGATTTCTGAACATTTTTGGCCAAGTTCAGGATGAAACTGAAAGATTTTCCTGATTGAGAATCTTGAACTGTTACCACCCCTGACATATACAGTCGTAAGGAGGAGATGTAAAATCAAGCTCAGATTAAAGAATTAAGACTTAAAATTGCAAAAAACTTTTTGTGATACATCACTGATTGGCATTTATATCTGTAAAACATATTTTTTAGAAATTAAAGTACTCCTCAACATTAACAAAAGACATATACCACAGCGAAAATTGTCCTCTAAATAATATTCTAAAGAAATGAAGCAGATTTTTAATTTTGGTTTTTACATTTTGTTTTACTATCAAACATTCAAGAAACTTTAAGTTATAAAGTTTTATTCTAATGCACTTGCTTTTGTTACGCGACGTCTGATTGGATATTGTCAAAAATTTGCGACAGTATATCCTGCGATATACTGTCGGAAATAGTTTGACGTCATTAATTACGTCACATTTTGTTGGATGACATGCACCTTTTTGCGGCTTCCAGCGCTCAAATTTAAAACAAGACTGTAGAAGCGCATTAGAATGGGGATAACCATATTCAAAATTTTCATTTGGGGAGGTATATCATCAGATATACGTTCGGAAATCACGTTTTAAGGCTTTGCTCGTGCGTCGAAGTAAAACTAAATTTCCAGCCGTATATCCGACGATATACCTCCTCAAATGAAAATTTTAAATACAGTTATCCCCTAATTTTGTTTGTTTGCATCCCAGTCAGCGGTTTCTCAGTCATGTTGGGACATCTTCCTGGGAAGAACTAGTACTCAATAGTGAGAATATTGTGTTTTGTTCAGTATCTCCAGTGAGGCTCCAACCAGGGTCACCATGATCTCAAAGAGAGCACTGATCTTTTGTGTTTTATTTAAGTACAGTATGGAACCTCATTATGCTGTTGTCATTTTAGAACCGTAATTTGAAGCCACAACAAAAATGATCATATGGGCTGCGACGCTAGAAAACCTGTCTTCAGGGTTTGCGAACAACAAAGGCGCAGACCAGCCTGCTCATCCGCGCAGTCTGATCAGCGCCTTTGTTATTTGCTTATTGTAAAGTATCATATCCAGGCTTGATACAAGTGAAATTTCAATTTTCTAGCTAGTGTCTGTAGTTGAGCAGGCTGGTTTGAATCTGGCTTTGACGAAAATCCTGAAGGCAGGTTTTCTCACGTCGAGGCCCATATCAGGTAAACTCTTACCATGTCAGAGGCGACTTTTGTCGTCTGCTGATAACCTTTGCAAACAGTTTTGCTCCAAATCAGGCATGACAGAACGTCTGTCCTTATCTGGATCCAAATCATTTGACACTCTGCTAGTGTTCCTGGACTTGAATGTTTTGAAAAAAATCATTTTGAAAAAAGTCAGCAGACGACAAAAAATACATGAAAAAATGATGGAGAGTGTTAATTTTGTTTCAGTAATCAGGTTTTTGTATTGTTTGATTTGATTCTTTACGTCCACTCAACAATCTTTCAGTTATGCGGGACAGGTCTTCCTGGGTTGAACCAGTACTAAGCTAGGATAAATGTGTCTTGCTCAAGGACCACAACGCAGTGACGCTGGTGAGGCTCGAAACCGCGGCCCTTCGGTCTCAAGTCAAGCACTCTACCACTGAGCCACTGCGCTCCCTATATCCAAATCATTTGACACTCTGCTAGTGTTCCTGGACTTGAATGTTTTGAAAAAAATCATTTTGAAAAAAGTCAGCAGACGACAAAAAATACATGAAAAAATGATGGAGAGTGTTAATTCTGTTTCAGTAATCAGGTAACAGTACTGTAATGTACTATATACTATACACTGAGTACCTATTGGATCTTCATAGATCTCAGAACTCCCGGTAAAATTTGCAGATTAACCCTTTCCGTCATGAATATTCATGCTACGCTCCACCCACTATGAAAGATTATATATAGAAACTCTTATGTTGGTACATAAAACAAAAAAAATTTACTTGTTATGTGCACTAGTGTAGGGTCATATCTATCATAATCAAAAAGTATTTCAACACCCCTTTGCAAAGATATCTATTTAGACTTCATGCACATCTTATCCTTTTGTAAATGTAAAATGTATCTATATACATATACATGTTTTTGTGGGGAGATTAATTAACTTTGTTAAACTTAATGCAAGCGCTATTCATACTCAGTATGTGTAATGCTTGATGGATTTATGTTATGTTATGCTATATTTCTATAAGCAAACAGAGTAGACCCTGATCAGACAGCTCTTACAAGAGCTGTCTGATCTGGGTCTGCTCTGTTTGCAAAAGCGTTGAAAGGTGTCTCTATGAGGTTAAAGGTTAAAGGTCAATTACTTTATACCATATCTTTGGAGTGCTCTATGATGGGATTTCTTTAAAAAAGTTGTCTCTAGCAGGCAAAGAGTTCAGCCTTTTTCAGGTTATTAATAACAGCTAAATGTTAAATATTTTAGGGTGATTTCTCCGACTTTAGAATACCCTGTAAGATAGAAGGAATGGACTCTCCTCTGATCCTGGCAGTATTCTGTGATGTTAAAGGTCTCTCTGTGACTTACTCAGTCTCCCTAGATGCTGAAAATACACTGTGAGTATTTCATTTACTCAGAATGGGCCTCGATGCGAGAAAACATGTCTTCGGGGGTTTGCGAACAACACATGCACAGACCAGCCTGCCCATCAGCGCAGCCTGATCAGAGCCTTTGTTATTTGCTTTTTGGAAAGCATCATATCTAAACTTGCTACACGAGAAATTTCAATTTTCTAGCTAGTCTCTGTAGCTGAGGAGACTGGCTTGAATCTCATTTTGTGGGAAACCCCGAAGACAGGTTTTATTGCGACGAGGCCCAAAATAGTAAAGGCAACCAAAGTATATGTTTTAACTGATGGTTAAGAAGTTTATCACAATTTATGCTTAAAAATTTGTTTATATTGATCTTTGTAGTATCATAGAAATCAAATTGTCTAATTCAAATTAGTAGATAAAAATGGTTGGGAGTAAAAATGTCCCAACAATCTGAGTAAATACATAAGAACTCAATCATGGACACAAGCTGCTAAAAGGTGTCTACCTTTTTAGGCCAATGGAATTTTCCACAAACTTTGATACAGTTAAGTCACGATGGTCCACCATAAATATTGAGTGGTCAGCTTATAATTTCCTAAAAATATATTGTATTTCTTTATCTGAAGATTGATTACGTCTTAGCATACAGTGAAGACCCTTATGAAATGCCACATTATGCTGCATTTTATCTGGGTCTTCACTGTTAACCAAAGTACCTATTTAGTGTTTCTGGTCTTCAAAGGGTTGAACCAATGAAGTTGCAGGAAAATGCATGAGTGTAAATAAAATATCCTATCATTTCAGAAAAAATGAGAATATAGAACTCAATTTTGGAGATAAAGTTGAACTGGGTTCTGTGCCAAAGTTGTATCTTCATGTCCAGAATAAAACAGCGATCACAGCAAGATATCGTATGGGGATGGAAAACTTCTTCTCAAAGCCACCAACCCCTCCAGATGCTAGCAGAGATGAAGTGGGAAGGCCGAGTAGGTAAGTAAATCTTGTTAGATGAGCGAAAACAAAGAAAAAAATTAAATTAAAGAAATGGTGTTAGCCAGGATTCAAACCCATAACCTAAGTATCTGGAGATTGTTGACAAACCACACAATTAACTACAGCAGATAGTACAACTTTATTAGGTTTGTAACAGATTTTATAGCAATAGCACTAATACGTTTATTTTAGTAATTGGTCAGAACATGCCGAATACACACAGTCTCTCACGAAAAATATGTATTCAGTGAAACTACTGTAATAATTTATTCATGCATAAAGGTCAGGATCAGGTTAATGTTTACAGGTAATATTAGATTATTCAAGAGGAAGCACAAAAGAAAAACAAATGAGTGTGTCTATTAGATTAGGGATCATAGCCTTATTGAACATTTTCATTTGGGGATTTTTATTTCCATATGATTCAGTATCTGAACTATGCATTTAGATATATATGCTCAAATTGATTTTATGATGTTTAGATATATCCTTGCTTCAAATCATCCCTATTTTACACCACATGCTTTCAAAAGCATCACAATGTAGTGACCATGAGCACTCATGTAAGATTCTCTATATAGAATATTTTATTTCTGACTAGGTATAAATGTTTTCATGGAATTGACATTGAAGCACTGCATAACAAAGCCAATTAAGTGACTGCCCAGTTTGACCAGGCCCCGGGGTTATAAAATATTTTTTCATGTTCAACTCAACTGAGCTACTCATAAAAACTAAAATACTGACAAATAAAGAAGTTTCTTGCTTTAAATCTCTCAGATGTTGTATTTATCATGCTTATAAATGTTAAAATGCCAACATTTTTTGGCATTTAAACATGTATGAGCATGATAAATTTCATGCTCAATGAGTTGAGCACAAAATCTTGCATCATTAACAAGTAAGGCTGACCTGAGTCTTGCTGGATCAGCTTTTGTTTGGCTGGTTTTAGAATTATTTTTGTCAAGCCATGGCTTATAAGGTTCTCAAGGTGGCAAAATCTGTCTTCTGGGTTTTTGACCAGGTCATGCTCAAAGCAGACTTTCTATAATTTATTTTATGCCCCCCCACTTTCAAAAAGTTGAAGGGGCATATTGCTTTGGCTTGTCCGTGCTTCCTTTTGTCCTTGTTACAAACTTAAGATATGGTTTTGAAATTTCATAGATGGACTTAGCATAAAAAAATAACTGACCTGCGTTTTTTTTTTAATCTGGATTATCTCCCTTTGTGGAGTAATGCCCCTTTTTAAGGGTCGTAATGAATTTTCGTAATCAAGATATTTCAAAAACTATAACAGCTTGGAGCTTCAAACTTGGTCAGCCTATAGGGGATAATGAGTAGATAACCTGGTGAAAATTTAAAAAAAATCATTTTATTTTTTATGAGTTATTGCTCTTTGCAGTTTTTTTTTAGTTAATGCCCTTTGCAAATTTGGACATCAAAAACTTCCAATAAAGATATCTTGAAATCTATTACAGCTAGTAGCCTCAGATTTGGTCAGCTGAAGGAGGATGGTGAATAGATTACCTGGTAAACAGGATGGTGGACAAGCTAATGGTTGGGGGCATAGTTTTTCATAAACACAATTTCTAGTTTTTAAACTTTGCTTTTATCAAGTTT